>JBBGZY010000076.1:3455000-3935000 GCA_037952925.1 Lithobates clamitans | reverse complement strand
ACATACACCTTTTAATAAAAATGAGTGATGTTTTATTAGCTATTTATAATCACAGCTGACAGGGAAAAAACACAAAACTAAAATCAGAAAAGCACTGGAACGGAAATATATAACTGCGCTTACATGCCAGAAGAGCAGACATCACTTAAACAACCTCTGCATCGTACGGGTAGTTTTACGAGTAGTACAAGTAGTTTGGGAATGAAGCCAAACACATAACAAATGAGCATTTCACACCAACAATATTTAGGTTACAGAAGTTACCTCAAGTGCCCTTACAGACTTTCAGAACTGTACCCTCACCGCATTCTCTGTGGAAGACAAAAGAGAAATTGTAATATTACCAAATGAATATAGACAGAACAATACTACAAAACTAGCTACAAAAGTGAAATACTGTAGTGCATTTAAACAAAGAACAGCATTCTTAATTAAAGAACTAACAAAGAGGAAACAGAAGGTAAATAACACCACATTCAAATATCACAGATATAATTTTAATCAACGGGTTTGTTTTTTATGTTTGTTTGTGTACATTTTATGGGGTGTGCAAATTACGTAAAATGTTGCACTGGGAAAAATTACTGAAATTTTTTTTCTATTACTATTTCCAAAAAACAAACAAGAAAATAGATGTATCCAAATGTTCAATCTAAATGAAATCCCTATCTGCCCTAAAAAAACAACATGGATAAAAAACTGATAACGATATAAAATATATAATCTCAGATAGACTGATCTAAAAAGGAAAAGCAGCAACTATATAGGTTATCATATTACTTCCCATCACACCTTTTTTCACCAGCAGCTTCAAAGACTTTCCACAAGTTGGGAAGCTGCAGAGAAGCCTACATCATCTGCATCTACAATCATCACCTATCAGAAAGGTCCAACACTGCCCAACTTTTATACCAACCTACCATTTGGAAATCAGTTTGAGAAAGGACATGTTAAAATTAAAGGCAATTAAAAAAAAAAAAAAAAAAAGTAAGGTAAAATTCCACAAAAAAAGTTACTATTTTAACCCTAGTAGGGTTTGTATTTTCCTCAAGCTTAAGGTGATTATAGTTTTATTAGTCCACTGCAATAACACAGATGAGTATCCTTACTGATATCTACATTACCGAAAAACATTTTCAGAAGCTTTGAGGGGTCTACTGAATTCTGGAGGAGGTTATGCTCCCTGGCAGCTATACGTTATGGTGGGAACTTCACCTTAAAGCTGCCCAGACTATGCTCCTGGTCCAACTGCATTCCACGTCAAACTTATCACTATTGAATCTAGAAGTACTAGATATCCACCCTTGTCCTCACTCATTTGTAACCCACCATCTTTATATTCTACGATTCTCAACATGATCTTAACTTATACTGTCTGTCTGCTACTCCAAATAGCCAAATGTATTTGTCCTACCCTGTTTCAGGCTGGCGATATGCTTTATATTTGGTGGTCTTGTCCGTGTGGCATTTGTGGATGAGCGTACAGCCCTGGCCAAAAGTTTTGAGAATGCCACAAATATTTTTCACAGTCTGCTGCCTCAGTTTTTATGACAATGGCAATTTGCATATACTCCAGAATGTTATGAAGAGTGATCAGATAAATTGCAATTAATTGCAAAATCCCTCTTTGCAATGAGAATTAACTTAATCCCAAGGGAAAAAAAAAACAAAAAAAAAAAACACATCTCCACTGCATTTCAGCCCTGCCACAAAAGGACCAGCTGACATGTCAGTGATTCTCTTATTAACATAGGTGGCAGGGTTGATGAGGACAAGGCTGGAAATCACTTTGTAATGCTGATTGAGCTGGAATAACAGTCTGAAAGCTTTAAAATTAGGGTGGTGCTTGAAATCATTGTTCTTCCTCTGTTAACCATGTTTACCTGCAAGGAAACACGTGCAGTCATAATTGCTTTGTACAAAAAGGGATTTACAGGCAAAGATATTTGCTGCTACTAAGATTACACCTAAATCAGCCATTTATCGGATCATCAAGAACTTCAAGGAGAGAGGTTCAATTGCTGTGAAGAAGGCTTCAGGGCATACAAGTCCAGCAAGCGCCAGGACCATCTCCTACAGTTGATTCAGCTGCGGCATCGGGGGACCACCAGTGCAGAGCTTGCTCAGAATTGGCAGCAGGCAGTTGTGAGTGCATCTGTATGCACAGTGAGGCAAAGACTTTTGGAGGAGTGCCTTGGTGAAGGGCAGGCAGCAAAGAAGCCACTTCTCTCCAGGAAAATCATCAGGGACAAGCTGATGTTTTGCAAATGCTACAGGGATTGGACTGCTGAAGATTGGGGTAAAATCATTTTCTCTGATGAATTCCCTTTGATTGTTTGGGGCATCTGGGATAAAACCTTGTTTGGAGAAGAAAAGGTGAGCGCTACCATCAGTTCTGTGTCATGCCAACAGTAAAGCATCCCGAGACCATTCATGTGTGGGGTTGCTCTTCAGCCAAGGGAGTGAGCTCACTCACAAGAACACAGCTATGAATAAAGAATGGTACAAAAACATCCTTAGAGCAACTTTTAGCCCAATTTTTTCTATATTGCGAAAGATAATGTTACGGCGAGTAAATTGATACCCAACATGTCATGCTTCAAAATTGTGCCCGTTTGTGGAATGGAGGGCACATAAAAATCTCCATAGGCGACGTTTAAAAATTTCTACAGGTTGCCAGTTTTGAGTTAGAGGAGGGGTCTTTGGCTAGAATTATTGCTCTCGCTGTAATGATCGCTGTGATACCTCACATGTGTGCTTTGAACACTGTTTACATATGCGGGCGTGACTTGCATATGCGTTCGCTTCTGCGTGCAAGCTCAGGGAGGGGGCGCTTTAAATTTATTATTTTTCTGATTTCGTTTTTTATACTGTCCTTTAAAAAGTAATAGAAATAAGTAGGACAGGGCCTCATTAATGTGAGATCTGGGGTCAAAAAGACCTCGGGATCTAACATTTACACTTAACCACTTCCCGCCCGCCCACCGTCATATGACGTCCTGGGCTTTGTGCGGGTATATCTGAATGATGCCTGTAGTTACAGACATCATTCAGATATTGCCGGTTTCAGCCGGCGAATCTCTACACCATAGGAACGATCATAGCGGCCGTTCCGCCGCTTGATCGTTCCTATGGGAGGCGAGAGGGGACGCCCCCCCTCTCCCGCCGCCCTCCGGTGCTTGCTCCGACTCACCATTACGATCGGTGAGGCGGAAAGTGGATCCGCCGGCGCCGGATGTAGATCATAGAGATTTCCGGTGGACCAGATGGTCACCGGAGTCTCTATGATCGTCGGAGGCCAGGCGCGATGTTAGGACGTCACGCCCGGCCTCTCCATTCAAAAAAACAGCGCCGCTTCGGCTGGGAAGCGGCGATCGTTTTATTTTATTTTTTTATTTCAGGCTTCCCAGCCTAGTGGTGAGATATGGGGTCTTATTGACCCCATATCTCACTATTAAGAGCACCTGACAGGTCATATTGCTATTACAAGGGATGTTTACATTCTTCGTAATAGGAATAAAGGGGTCAATTTTTTTTTTTTTCAAAAAAGTGTAAAAATAAAAAAAATAAAATATAATTAACAATAAAATTTTTTTTTTTTTTTAAAGCGCCGCTGTCCCCGTGTGCTCGCACGCAGAAGCGAACGCATACGTAAGTCCCGCCCACATATGAAAACGGTGTTCAAACCATACATGTGAGGTATCGCCGTAAACGTTGGAGCGAGAGCAATAATTTTGGCCTTAGACCTCCTCTGTAACTCAAAACATGTAACCAGTAAAAAAATTTCAAGCGTCGCCTATGGGGATTTTTAAGTACCGAACATTGGCGCCATTCTACGAGCGTGTGCAATTTTGAAGCGTGACATGTTAGGTATCTATTTACTCGGCGTAACTTCATTTTTCACAGGATGAAAAAACATTGGGCTAACTTTACTGTTTTGGTTTTTTTTTTAACCACAAAACTTTTTTTTTCCCCCAAAAAAACGCGTTCGAAAAATTCCTGCGCAAATACTGTGTGAGATAAAAAGTTGATCAACCGCCATTGTATTCTCTAGGGTCTTTGCTTAAAAAAACATATATAATGTTTGGGGGTTCTATGTAATTTTCTTGCAAAAAAATGATGATTTTTACATGTAGGAGAGAAATGTCAGAATTGGCCGGGTAGGGAAGTGGTTAAAAAGAAAAAAAAAAAAATTGTCTCAAGGCCAGAGGGAAAAAGTGATGTTTGATGTCGCTCCGGTCCGCCAGGGGCAGAGAGTCGACTGGGGGCCATCTTTCCCTCACCCGACTTCCTGCCCATCAGGCCACTGGACCGGATCGTTTCCGTCACCTCCACCAGTTCCGGTAGGCAGCGGAGATGCCCAGAATGCGGCAGGAGGGGGTCACCTCTCCTGCCATCCATAAAAGTGATCTCTTGGCGAATCGGCTGCCGAGACCACTTTTATGTGAAAGAGGATCGCCATCCATGAATAGAAATACCTGGGTTATGGCAGCTATCTGCTGCCATAACAATGGTATTTAAACATCAGTAGCGGCGTATAGCCACAGTGGGCAGTTCGGAAGAAGTTAAAGTGAGGGTTTTTTTTCTGTTTTTTTTTTTAGCATTTACAAACATGTTGTACCTACCTGCTCTGTACAATGGAATTGCACAGAGTGGCCCCAAACCTCTTCTCGGGTCCTCCGCAGACGCTCCTGGCTCCTCCCCACCACTGAGTCTCATAGAGTCTATGGAGGCACTCGTGCTCACATGCTCCCAAACCTTGCTGTTTGCGTCTAATGACAGACAGTGGGATTCTGCCCAGTCCCTTCGTGACTAGCTTTGATTTACAGCAGCATTAATGTAAAAAATGTTTAGGCTTTATAACCACAGGATTTTTGTCATTTTTGCTATGCAAATTTAAACAGATTTGGCCAATATCATGGGATATGCGCCTAAGGAAATGCACCCTGTACATATGGATATTCCCTTCTACAACTTTCTCATACCTCATGCTTTACATATATTTATAACGAACAGTTATAACTGCCTACTGTAAATCTAAGCTCTTGGTATCCAATTTAACCTTGCAAGCTCTCTGTAAGGATACACTACAGTTACTCCTACTGTATTTCAACCCAGCAATGTATGTTATGATCTGCATTTTTGGAACCAAATAGGGTTTTGTTATATCTGTTCGAAAAGTACAAAACAAAAAAACAACAAATCCCCACAAACTATGAAGAGGAGAAGGGAAGGTATTCTGTAGTCCTAACACTTCCTGTCCTAAGGTAACACTGCTACTTCACAGATACTATCCTAGGGTGACAACTTTAACTTGCCTTACTGTTAAGTGTGTTACTGGCAGGATAACCAGATGAATATAAAAAGAAAAAAAACACATAAGAGGAGAAATCTACTGCAGACTCCACATCTAATGACTGGTAAGCTGCAAGACACCAAATTGTGTTTAGTTTTACTTTAAAGCTCAACTCCAGCATTTTTAGGCCACTTGCTCAGCAGAGAATTCCAACTGCCATAAAAAACTTCAGAGATAAGGATTTTGCTACATGTCAGATTTCCTTTAAAATAGCTGAAGAAATCTGAGATGGACAAAAAAAATTTAAAGCTAGAAAATATTTTTTGTAACATTTGTGTACCTTCCTAGCTGACTGTAAGCTTGACGCCAGGGTGAGAACTACACCTTCTGAATACAGCTTGCAGAATTCAAAATTTAATTTGTGTTGGCAAGAGCTACACTATTCACAGAAGGCAACTGGAACGCAAATATGGTCTGCACAGTTGTACTGGCTCAGTAACACAGAAGCTCGATTAGAAGCTAGGATAACTGCCCGTGGCCTGCTTCATCATGAAAGCATGCTCACTGCCAGTAATCTTTATTTACAGTTCTCAGGTACTCCTAGGCATGGTTATGTTAAACTAAAAACAAGCACAGGACAAAATAGAAGGACCTAAAGCAAAAAATGATCACAAGCATAGGCAACTCAATGATCAGTAAATCAAGAAAGTCAAAACGTTACATGCAAATTTTTACTTTCCACTAAAAATAGAGCTTGGCCCTGTCCTCACATTCTGAGCCTTCCATCCCATTAAAGGACCAAAAAGGAGGAAGAGATTTAACTGACTAGGCAAAAGGTCAATTAACATATTCAGCATGCTGCTGACCAAATAATAAGTAATCATCATCATCACCCCCCCACCCCTTCTCCAATTATTTTTAATGCTGTATGAGAAAATAGTACAGTTCAGAAAAACTATAATTGTATTGCTTATAATAAAATAGGGGCTTAAAGCAAGACTGCTGTACTCGTGGCCTGGTTCGATTTGTCAGGACACTAAAAAAACGAAGGGGGCAGAGATAGCTCTCATTGGAAAAGTAATGCTAAGTGCGCAGCACAGGAAGGGGCTATGCAGAAAAAGCCCTGGCCATTACCCAAAGCTACAAACTAAACTAATTAGGGGAGAGAAGACCACTCAACAGAGAGAGATTATGCTGAAGCGACCAGTTGCCTAGGAGGGGGGAGAAGGTGCCTGCAGTCACCCAAAAGCAAAAACTCATTAACAGGCTATTATCACAGAAGAGGAACAGAAAAACTCTTAAAAAAGGTATCTAGACAGCTACAAATATTCACAATTTTTTTTTTTTTTTACCCTGAGATGACTGAAGAGACCATCAGTCGACAGCTAGACAAATGGTCTATACAGTTATATATATATATATATATATATATATATATATATATACACATACATATACATATATATACATACACACATATACATATACACACACACACACACACGATCTATAATTGACCTAACACACATACATACACAGACAAAATTTTAGTCCTTCTCCCAAAACATATTCAAGCTATAGTTCTATAACGGATATAGGCTGAGTGTGCACACACTCAGGTTTAATTTGAGAGGGTATGTACAACCAAATTGGAGGAAGGTTTAGGAATTACAGCTCTTAAGAAAAAACAGAAGTAATTGGACAGTTATATCAAAAGCCGTTTCATGGACAGGTGTGGGCTACTCTTTCGCTATTTCTTCATCAATCAAGCAGGTAAAAGGTCTGGAGTTGATTCTAAGCGTGGTATTTATATTCGGAATCTATTGCTGTGAACCTACATCGTGCGTTCAAAGGAACTGTCCATGCAAGTGAAACAGGCCATTGTAAGGCTTCAAAAACTAAAATCCATTAGAGAGATAGCAGCAACATTAGGAGTGGCCAAATCAACAGTTTGGAACATTCTGAGGAAAGAACACACTGGTGAGCTAAGCAACATAAAAAGGCCTGGACATCCACAGAAGACAACAGTGGTGGATGATTGCAGGATCCTCTCTATGGTTAAGAAAAACCCATTCACAAAATCCAGACAAGTGAAGGACACTCTCCAGGAGGTGGGTGCATTATCGTCAAAGTCTACAATCAAGAGAAAACTTCATGAGAGCAAATACAGAGGGTTCACCACAAGGTGCAAACCATTCATAATCCTGAAGAATAGAAAAGCCAGATTAGAGTTTGCCAAAAAAAAAAAAAAAATCTAAAAAAAGCTAGACCAGTTCTGGAAAAGCATTCTTTGGATGGATGAAATTAGGAAATAATCTGTACCAGAACTACAGGAAGAAAAAAAAAGGGAGGAGAAGGTTTGGAACAGCTCATGATCCAAAGCATACCTCATCTGTAAAACATGGTGGAGGCAGTGTGATGGCATGGGCATGCATGGCTTCCAGAGGCACTGGGTCATTGGTGTTTTTTGATGATGTGACAGAAGCAGCTGGATGAATTCTGCAGTGTTTAGAGATATACTGTCAGTCCAGATTCAGCCAAATGCAACAAAGTTGATTAGACGGCGCTTCACAGTACAGATGGACAATGATCCAAAACACACTGCAAAAAGCAACCCAGGAGCTTTTGAAGGAAAATAAGTGGAATATTCTGCAATAGCCGAGTCAATCACCTGATCTCAACCCAATTGAGCATACATTTTACTTGAAGGCAAAACTAAATGCAGAAAGACCCACAAACTAAGAACTGTAGACAGCTGCAGTTAGAGCTTGGCAAAACATCAGACAGGAGGAAACAGTCTTTGGCAATGTCCATGGGTTCCAGACTTCAGGCAGTCATTGCCAGTAAAGGATTCTCAAAAAAAAATTTAAAAATTAAAATTGTACTTCCGATTATATTTGAGCCCCTGAAAATGGGGGAGCTGTGTATAAAAATGTATAAAATAATAATTGAAGCGCTTCACTCAATGATCAGTATAAATTATAAATATAAAATGCACTACTGTGCATCCGCACATAAAATCCAAACCAGTGTAAAATTCCACTACTATTCCAAGTGTTTCAAAAAGCTCATAAACTTATAAATAACTATGTCAAAAATAAACATGATCTTGCACAGATAAATAAAATTGAAATTCTATAACGTGTACATACAGGAACAATCATCCATCAATGTAGTATAAGTAGTGAATAAAAATAAATAGACCAGTGTTGATAATTAATTAGTGATGTGATTAAACAGGGAGAAAGACATAAAAAAGACTATTTTAGTAGAGATATAAGAGTAGTCCCAGTGATTGTGGCTCTTTGATTGCTTAATTGGGATGTCTGCTTGTCATTTTTAAACAATTCTTCCATCCACCTCCATTTTCATCAGGTACAGCTTTCCACACTGTTGATTATATGTAAACCAAAGAATGAACAAGGAAAAAGTATCCTTGAGAAAGTCACGTGAACGCGTGGGAGGAGCCTAGGACGCACTCTGCAGTCTGACACAGAGCGGTGTACTGCAGCGATCCTTTCTCTCGTCCACAGCGGCAGACTGCTATTGCAGATTCATATGTTTTTCTAATACAGGGCGCACGTGAGTGAATCTCTTAGTGTGTTTTGCTGGTGTACTATATGGAGTTCATTGCGCAATGAATTTTTTCCTTGTTCATTCTTTGGTTTACCTTTAATCAACAGTGTGGAAAGCTGTACCTGATGAAAATGGAGGTGGATGGAAGAATTAAAAATTTTAAAAATGACAAGCAGACACCCCAATTAAGCAATCAAAGAGCCACAATCACTGGGACTACTCATATCTCTACTAAAATAGTCTTTTTTATGTCTTTCTCCCTGTTTAATCACATCACTAATTATCAACACTGGTCTATTTATTTTTATTCACTATTTATACTACATTGATGGATGATTGTTCCTGTATGTACACGTTATAGAATTTCAATTTTATTTATTTATCTGTGCAAGTTCACGTTTATTTTTGACATAGTTATTTATAAGTTTATGAGCTTTTTGAAACACTTGGAATAGTAGTGGAATTTTACACTGGTTTGGATTTTATGTGCGGATGCACAGTAGTGCATTTTATATTTATAATTTATACTGATCATTGAGTGAAGCGCTTCAATTATTATTTTATATGTTTTTATAAAGGGATATGGAGCACCTTATATTGATAGCAGCCTTTCTCATATATATGATTAGTTTCATTTTGGCTTTTCATTTAATAACCATCACAGCGCTGTGTTTTTTTCACATTTTATCACCGTGTATAAAAATGGTTGTAGCTCCCAAAATTTGTACTTGAGAGTCTGCACTTCAAATGCAGTTGGATTGTTTCATTTTAACTTTATTCTGGTGGCATACAGAGCCAAAAGTATGAAAATTGTACCTGTGTCCAAATATATATGAACCTAACTGTACATGGGGATAAAGTAGTACTCGCAGTACTAAACTTTCTACAAATGGGGGCCCAGCAAGGATGGCTTCTAAGGCACAACAAAGAATCCTCAGTGAGGTAAAGAACCCAAAAGTAAATGGCTAAAGGCTTGAATACATCACTGAAACTGGAAAACATCCCTTTTCATGTGTTTACCATGTACAGTGGGGACGGAAAGTATTCAGACCCCTTTAAATTTTTTCACTTTTTGTTATATTGCAGTCATTTGCTAAAATCATTTAAGTTCATTTTTTTCCCCCTCATTAATGTACACACAGCACCCCATATTGACAGAAAACACAGAATTGTTGACATTTTTACAGATTTATTAAAAAAGAAAAACTGAAATATCACATGGTCCTAAGTATTCAGACCCTTTGCTGTGACACTCATATATTTAACTCAGGTGCTGTCCATTTCTTCTGATCATCCTTGAGATGGTTCTACACCTCCATTTGAGTCCAGCTGTGTTTGATTATACTGATTGGACTTGATTAGGAAAGCCACACACCTGTCTATATAAGACCTTACAGCTCACAGTGCATGTCAGAGCAAATGAGAATCATGAGATCAAAGGAATTGCCTAAAGAGCTCAGAGACAGAATTGTGGCACAGATCTGGCCAAGGTTACCAAAAATTTCTGCTGCATATAAAGGTTCCTAAGAGCACAGTGGCCTCCATAATCCTTAAATGGAAGACGTTTGGGACGACCAGAACCCTACCTAGAGCTGGCCATCCGGCCAACCTGAGCTATCAGGGGAGAAGAGCCTTGGTATGAGGTAAATTAGAACCCAAACATCACTGTAGCTGAGCTCCAGAGATGCAGTCGGGAGATGGGAGAAAGTTAACCATCACTGCAGCCCTCCACCAGTCGGGGCTTTATGGCAGAGTGACCCGACGGAAGCCTCTCTTTAATGCAAGACACATGGAAGCCTGCATGGAGTTTGCTAAAAAAAATACCTGAAGGACTCCAAGATGGTGAGAAATAAGATTCTTTGGTCTGATGAGACCAAGACAGAACTTTTTGGCCTTGTTTTTCAGCTGCAGGGACAGAATGACTGTTTGCAATCGAGGGAAAGATGAATGCGGCCAAGTAGAGGGATATCCTGGATGAAAACCTTCTCCAGAGTGCTCAGGATCTCAGACTGGGCAGAAGGTTTACCTTCCAACAAGACAATGATCCTAAGCACACAGCTAAAATAACGAAGGAGTGGCTTCACAACAACTCCGTGACTGTTCTTGAATGGCCCAGCCAGAGCCCCGACTTAAACCCAATTGAGCATCTCTGGAGAGACCTAAAAATGGCTGTCCACCAATGTTTACCATCCAACCTGACAGAACTGGAGAGGATCTGCAAGGAGGAATGGCAGAGGATCCCCAAATCCAGGTGTGAAAAACTTGTTGCATCTTTCCCAAAAAGACTCATGGCTGTATTAGATCAAAAGGGTGCTTCTACTAAATACTGAGCAAAGGGTCTGAATACTTAGGACCATGTGATATTTCAGTTTTTCTTTTTTAATAAATCTGCAAAAATGTAAACAATTCTGTATTTTTCTGTCAATATGGGGTGCTGTGTGTACATTAATGAGGAAAAAAATGAACTTAAATGATTTTAGAAAATGGCTGCAATATAACAAAGAGTGAAAAATTTAAGGGGGTCTGAATACTTTCCGTTCCCACTATACATCTTTGAACAAGCAGGGTGTCCATAGCAGAATACCACAAATGAAGCCACTGATCTCAAGGAAAAAAACATTGCTGTGTGCCTCAAGTTTATCAAAGAGCATCTCAGCAAGTCACAGCGCTACTGGGAATATGTTTTGTAGACTGAAACAAAAGTTGAATTGTTGGACTATGTATGGCTCAAAAGGGCACAGCTTAGCAACATCAAAACATCATCTCAACAGTGAAGTATGGTGGACAGAACATCATGATTTGGGCTTGCTTCAATGCCTCAGGGCCTGAACCACCTACCATCATTGAGGGGGAAAAAAATTCCCAAGTTTACCAAAATATCCTACAGAATAATGTCAGTGAAGCTGTCCGCCAGCTGAAGCTTAGTAGAAGTTGGGTGATGCAGCAGGACAATGACCCTAGGCATTGAGGTAAATCAACCACAGACTGACTTCAGAAAAAGAAAATGTGCCTTTTGGAGTGGCCCAGACAGAGCCCAGAGTTTAACCCCATAAAGATGTTGTGGAATGACCTCAAGAGAGCCATTCACACCAGACATCCGACAAAAATTCCTCCTGAACGTTGTGCAGGTCTGATTCAGAGCTACCAAAAGCGCTTGCCTGAAGTCATTGCTGCCAAAAGGTGGTTTGACCAGCTATTAACACAAAGGGTTCACTTACTTTTTCCTCTGGCGCTGTGCATGTTTAATAGGCATGTTCAAAAAAAAGAATTGTTGTGTTTTATCAGTTTAGGCTCACTCGTTGAAATTCAATAAAGCTGCTGCAAAACTTTTGTCGGTAATCCTTCTGGTTAATGTATTGTGCCAAATTCATGAAGCATTTGCGACACTTTTGGATCTGAGAGCGACTCGTGCACCAAATTCAGAGATAGTTCTAAAATGTGCCACTTTTACATTGTGTAGCATTGAATTTGTCACTTTTACATTACGTTGCAATAAATATACCAAATGTAAAAGTGGAGCTAATTAAGACTAATGCCCCGTACACACGGTCGGACATTCCGACAACAAAATCCTAGGATTTTTTCCGACGGATGTTGGCTCAAACTTGTCTTGCATACACACGGTCACACAAAGTTGTCGGAAAATCCGATCATTCTGAACGCGGTGACGTAAAACACGTAAGTCGGGACTATAAACGGGGCAGTAGCCAATAGCTTTCATCTCTTTATTTATTCTGAGCATGCGTGGCACTTTGTGCGTTGGATTTGTGTACACACGATCGAAAATTCAGCCAACGGATTTTGTTGTCGGAAAATTTTATAGCCTGCTCTCAAACTTTGTGTGTTGGAAAATCCGATGAAAAATGTGTGATGGAGCCTACACACGGTCGGAATTTCCGACAACAAGGTCCTATCACACATTTTCCGTCGGAAAATCCGACCGTGTGTACGGGGCATGACTCTCTTTTGGCATACTGAGAGAAAAAATATGTCTCAAGACAGATTTTGCAAACATGCATTCTAAATGCGGTGCAGCATGAGCCAAATTCAAGTTCTAGACAGTGTAAAAATAAAGAGTTTTTTAATAAAGTAAATAATGATCAAAAATTATGTTTAAAATGTGCCAACGTCCCCCCCATGCTAGCGTGGGTCGAGCGCTCATACGTAAACTGTGTTGTGTGAGGTATCGCTGCAAACTTTATAAGAGCAAGAATTCTAGCTCTAGACATCCTTTGTAACTCCAAACTGGTAACCTATAAAAAAAAATGTATAGCGTCACCTATATAGATGTTTAGATACAGTCTATCGCCATTCCACGGGCATGTGCAATCTTAAAGCACGACAGGTTAGGTGTCCATTTACTCAGCGTAACATCTTTTATATTTTAAATTATCATTTTATTCTGGCAGAACAAAGAAAAAAAACAAAAAAAAAAAAAAAACACAACTGAACTATGAATGGCCAAGCTTTACACAGGTTAGTCGGATTACAGTGGATATACAAAGTCTACACAACCCTGTTAAAATGTCACGTTTCTGTGATGTAAAAAAAAAAAAAAAAAATGAGACAAAGAAATCATTTCAGAATTTTTTCCACCTTTAGTGCCGGTTCACACTGGGATGACTTGTCAGGCGACCTAGCCGCCTGACAAGTAGCGTCCCGTTCTGTACAATGGAACCGTTCTAATTCTCCGACTTAGAAAAAGGTTCCTGTACGACTTTGGGGGCGACTTGCATTGATTTCTATACAGAAGTCGTTTTGCAAGTCGCCGCTCCTGCCGCGTCCAGGATACCTGAGGCAGTCGCGCTGCCTCAGCGTGAACCGACACTTAGCCTAGGTTCAGACTAGTGCAATGTGGGAACCAGCGCGATTACAGTGCCAGTTCCCGCATCGCTCCTCTCCCGCAGGCAGTTCACACTGCCTTCTGCGAACCGCTGCAGGTGTCAATACAATGTTAATGACACCCCAGATCGGTTTACAAGTCGCAGTGCAAACTGTGAACTTGCACAGGAATCGGATCACATTAGGTGAGAGCACCCATGCGATCCGATTCTAGTGCGGGGAAAAAAACAAGTCTCTGCACCTTTTTCTGTGCGAATCCAATACGAGTTTCAGCCATACAACTGTATGGCTGAACTCGCACTGCTAAGATATCGCATGTGATCGGCACTTGCGGTGCAGGTGCGAATCACATGCAATGTCAGAGATCGCACTAGTATGAACCCAGGCTCAATGTGACATATAAAAACTGTACAACTCAACTCAAAATAAAAAATATAATAATGTGGTTGCATAAGTGTGCGCACACCCTCTTATACCTGGAGATGTAACTGTGTTCAGAATTAAACAATAACATTCAAAATTCATGTTTAAAATAGGAGTCTGTACACACCCATCATTTAAAGTGCCTCAGATTAACCCCAAATAAAGATCAGCTGTTCTAGTAGGTCTTTCCTGACATTTTCTTAGTCGCATTCTACAGCAAAAACCATGGTCCCCAGAGAGCTTCCAAAGCATCAGAGGGACCTCATTGTTAAAAGGTATCAGTCAGGAGAAGGGTACAAAAGAATTTCCGAGGCATTAGAACAACCATGGAAAACAGCGAAGACAATCATTGGCAAGTGGAGAAAATATGGCACAACAGTGAAATTGGCCAAGAGGCCAACAGCTACATTAAAGGAGCTGCAGGAATATCTGGCAAGTACTGGCTGTGTGGTACATGTGACAACAATCTCCTGTATTCTTCACATGTCTGGGCTATGGGGTAGAGTGGCAAGACGGAAGCCTTTTCTTACCAAGAAAAACATCCAAGCCCAGCTAAATTTTGCAAAAACACATCTGAAGTCTCCCAAAAGCATGTGGGAAAATGTGTTATGGTCTGATGAAACCAAAGTTAAACTCCTTGGCCATAATTTGGTGTTTGGTGTGGTGTTTGGCGCAAAAACACTGCACATCACCAAAATAACACCATACCCACACTGAAGCATGGTGGTGGCAGCATCATGCTTTGGAGCTGTTTTTTTCTTTAGCTGGAACAGGGGCCTTAGTCAAGGTAGAGGGAATTATGAACAGTTCCAAATACCAGTCAAAATTGGCACAAAACCTTCAGGCATTCTGAAAGAAAGCTGAACATGAAAAGGAACTTCTTCCAGCATGACAACGTCCCAAAGCATACATCCAAATCAACAAAGAAATAGAAGAAGATTAAAGTTTTGGAATTGCCCAGGCAGAGCCCAGACCTGAATCCCATTGAAAATCTGCGGGGGGGATCTGAAGAGGGCTGTGCACAGGAGATGCCCTTGCAATCTGACAGATTTGGAGTGTTTTTGCAAAGAGTGGGCAAATATTGCCAAGTCAAGGTGTGCCATGCCGATACTCATACCCAAAAAGACTGAGTGCTGTAATAAAATCAAAAGGTACTTCAACAAAGTATTAGTTGAGGGGGGGACCATATTTTAGTTTTTTATATTTTCTTCCCTCCACCTAAAAGATTTCAGTTTGTTGTTCAACTGAGTTTTACAGTTTATAGGTCACATTTAAGGTGGAAAATGTTCTGAAATTAATTACCGTTGTCTCATTTTTTTTACATCACAGAAACCTGACATTTTAACAGGGGTGTGTAGACTTTTTATATCCACTGTAGGAGTTGGAAGAGGGGAGGGAACATTTTTAAGAATAGTTAGGTAGAGCCTGGGATTCTACTTTAAGCACCAGGAAAGCTAACAGGATGACAATATGGTTTACTGGAAAAAAAAACCACCACTGAAGAGGCAAGTTAAACATGTTTCTACCAGCTTTTTTTGAAAGTCAAACTGCTCAACATTCAAGTGAAACTTGATCTGCCTGAATCTGGAAGAGGAGAGAGCTTATGTGTTTTCCATATACTTGTCAAAAGCAGGCCACATGAGCTACAGTTTAAAATTAAAACATTTAGAAAAGCAATGTATTTCTAGCTGTAAAATAGTTTATTACAGGTTCAAAAGTGTATCAACAATACTATGGCAGACAATTGATCTGTTCCTTTTCTTCAAACGAATCAATGTCTGAAAAGAACCCCATGTATTCAAGTTGAGATTAAAGCCCAATTGAAGTCAGAGAGATATATAAAACATTTTCATAATTTATTTTGTGAGCGTTTGAGGCCATGCACCTGTGCGACTGTCGAAATGGGAGCAACAGCTATGTCCGACATGAATTAACTGCATGAACACCTGTGCAGGCAAAAATGGCCAGAGCACGGGTGTATGCTGTAGTATGCTCGTATGAACGAGGCTGAGAACAACTTAGCTTTATAAAAGTACAGTCAAAGATGACTGGCAAACTGCAGTCTTCACAGGAGAATAGCAGTTTGCCAACACCATGAAAAGATTATTATTATAATTTTACAAGATTCATATATCGGCAACAGCTTACGCATTGCTTTACAACATAAGGCCAAACAGTACAGATACAATACAGGACATCATATTCATCAACTCGGCGGCTGTAATAATGTTTTCCAAGTAACAAACATGTTACACTTACTTGCTGTGTGCAATGGTTTTGCACAGAGCATCCCTGATTTCCTCTTCTAGGGTACCCCACTGGCGCCCCTGGATCCTTCTCTTTGGTAAATGCCCACCATAGGAAGCCGCTTCCAATGAGGGCACTTGTGCGGGCTTGATCCCTGAAGCCCGCAGCCTGTGTCTATAGACCCACCCCCACTCCCTTGTCATAGGATTTGATATACAGCAGCAGGAGCCAATAGCTACCACTGCTATCAATCAGCCCTGTGAGGAAGGAGAGAGTAGAGAACGTGAGTGCTGGATCGCGATCGGGTCAGGTATGTTTAGGGGGGTGAAGGCTCCTAGATAAAGGTGGTTTTTTACCTTTATGCAGAGAATGCATTAAAAGGTTTGTTAACCCACTAGGTTAAAATTATATAATCCTCTCTATGCATTATTGTAATGTGCCCTGTGTCTGTCTTATGGAAATAATGCTGCAATATTTCAGAGCTCTGATCGGCAGTCACGTGATCCACTGTCTCTCCTCTCTCGGCCTGACAGCTGTAATGGACGGGGCCAAGTATTCTCCGCTGACATCAGCCAGGAGGGGAGAAGGAGAGGGAGAGGAGGAGAGATATGGCCCCGCCCACTGCAGCTGTCATGCGAGAGAGGAAAGAGAAGACCGATCACGTGACCACCAATCAGAGCTCAGAAAAAGGGCACATTACAATACTACATAGAGAGGATTTTGTAATTTTAAAAATGATTTGAGCAGCAGCAAGGGAGGGGGGTGGGGAGCCGACAGGCAGGGAGGGGGAAGAGAGCACAGAGGAGAGCATGGCTGCGGATGACGGAGGCACGTAAACGGACCAGGGTGTCAGGGCTCAGCAGCAATGATATACCGTGGTCAGTTTACAGAGGGTAGGGTATAGCCAGACAGGATCAGCCAGGTGTTGCAGGTGATAGAGGGGTCCAAATGACACAGCACACTAACTGTTCTGTATAGCATGCTTTAACCACTTAACGACCGCCCACTGTATATATACGTCAGCAGCTGCTGCCACAACCGAGGTATCCATCTTTTCAGTGGGCGGTTCAGTTTACGATAATGGTGGTCTCTACGGCGGATTCGCCATGAGATCACTGTTATCGGAGGCGGGAGAGGGGCCCTCCATCCCGCCGCTTACCCGAGCCGTCAGTAGCGGCGAAGGCGATTGGGTCCTTGTCCTTCCTTGGTATGGATACGAGTGAGGGCAAGATGGCCCACACCTGACTCCATACCATAGCAGGGCGGAAGCGACATCAAAACGTCACTTCCGCCCATACCTCTTAAAAGGGCCATTTTTTTGTTGTCATTTTTTCAAATGACAATTTTTTTTTTTTTTATTGCATTTAAGTCCAAATATGAGCTTTGAGTACTTTTTGACCCCAGATCTCATATTTAAGGTGACCTGTCATGCTTTTTTCTATTACAAGGGATGTTTACATTCTTTGTAATAGGAATAAAAGTCATTTTTTATTTGATGATTATTTTTTTTTCTTTTAAACAGTTTTAAAACCAATAAAAGTAAAATAAATAAAAAAAAAAAAAAATTTTAAGCACCCTGTCCAGACGAGCTCACACACAGAAGCGAACGCATACGTGAGCAGCGCCCGCATATGAAAACGGTGTTCAAACCACACATGTGAGAGCAATAATTCTAGCCCTAGACCTCCTCTAACTCAAAAACATGCAACCTGTAGAATTTTTTAAACATCGCCTATGGAGATTTTTTAAGGGTAAAAATTTTACGCCATTCCATGAGCGGGCGCAATTTTGCAGCGTGACATGTTGGGTATCAATTTACTCGGCGTAACATTATCTTTCACAATATGAAGAAAAATTGGGCTAACTTTACTGTTGTCTTATTTTTTAATTTAAAAAATTGAATTTTTTCCAAAAAAAGTGCGCTTGTAAGACTGCTGTGCAAAGCAAATACGGTGTGACAAAAAGTATTGCAATGACCGCCATTTTATTCTCTAGGGTGTTAGAAAAAAATATGTATAATGTTTCTACCTTTAGAACCACTTTAAAAAAGGTAAATTACATGTTAAACTAATGAACCAAAAGATTAAAACTCAACTGAAGCCATTTAGCTAGCATGATAAAATGTATCGAAACTGTCAGGTTTTCATCACTGTAGTGTACCACCATTTCTTGCCCAACGGCAACAGTAAATAAAGCCAGGAACCGAGCATGCTGGTAAAAAAAAATTGTCATTTTGCCTATTCTGAATTCAGTGACTTGTGCAAAAACCACTACACATGAAGCATAAAAGTACCATTCTATTCTAAAGACCCATGTTAAAAGTGGATATAAACCCTCACATATACCCAGTGAAGTGAAAAGAAGAGTGTGCAAATATTGCCAAGTCTCAAGATGTGCCATGCTGAGAGACTCATACCCAAAAAAAAAAAAAAAAAAAAAGACCGAGTGCTGTAATAAAACCAAAAGGTGCTTCAACAAAGTATTAGATTAAGGGTGTGTCTGCAAATCTTTTAGTGTCTCCACCTAAAATATTTCAGATTGTTGTTCAACTGGGTTGTACAGTTTATAGGTCACATTAAAAAGGTGGAAAAAGTCCTGAAATTATTTAGCTTTGTCTCATTTTTTACATCACAGAAACCTGACATTTTAACAGGGGTGTGTAGATTTATTATATCCACTGTATAAGCGCAGACACTTTCAGTACCCTTTCTGGGACATGTACGATATTTCAAGCTTCAGTACCTACTCATGTGGCCCAGTGTAGCTTAAGCATGAATATGTAATGGGTCCATCTAGAATTTGCTGCAAGAAATCAGATTTTGAGCTGCAACAAAGTACCTGTGTGGCCTGGCCCTGAAGCTAGAACATGGTTTTGCCTTACTACAGAGGAAAATTCATTACCACCGGGCTAGCAATGCACCCTTCTCTACAATGTCATTCAGTCTACATTGGGAACATTCAAAATAGATTGCTATGTTATGACTTTGAACTCTGCTGATGTTGATTGAATAACACTGGACTGAAGCCTAAGGACCATTTCCTGCAACAAATAGAGGAAGCCATTCACAACCACAAAGTGACTAAAGCATTTATACAGACTTAGAATTCTAGCATTTACCATCAACATATTTTGACCATTATCAAAAACGCTTTTAAAGTGTTACTAAACCCACAACAGTAAAATCAGTCTGTATATGCAGTAAAGCATGCTTGTTATACTCATTGCGGAACTTAAGGGGTTAATACTCTGCATTGTGTAAAAAGGCTGTTTGATCCTGTCTTCTCTGATCCTAGCCTTCTTTCACAACCACCAATCCATTTCCTGACAGAACAGAGACTTGGAGGCATTCTGCACATGCTCAGTTTGGTGCGTATTGCTAAAGTGTTTTGTTTTTCTGTTTCTTTGGAGAGTGCATGTGATTGGCACAGGGACGACTGACAGAGGTTCAGTGGCCCTGCAGCCTCATAGGACAGGCAGAGGAGAATGAAAACTTATCCTACAAGCTTTAACCAGACTGATAGAAGTCACAACACTGCTATATACTGCTGATGAGAAAAAGGTATTTAGCAGTTTATATTTACTAAAACTTTTGTATTTCCATGTTCTGTGTGAAAGCCAGATATAGTGAATGCAGGGTCCTGCATTTAGTAACATTTTAAATAGCATTACGAAATGCAGCGGGAGAAAAAAATAAATCTAAGGATTTTTAGTTATCAAAGGATAACGACCTAGTAACTTTTCAGACATAACCTCTTGCTCTTGTTGTTTCTTTCTCTGTGCCCCTACAGTTTTTATGGCAGACCCAGGCCAGTGTAAATGTCTCCAACATGTTGACTGTCTGCATAGATCATTAAAAAGAACAAGATCTCTTTATTGAGAGGTTAAGGATGAAAGCATCAGGGATCCCTGTAGGTGGTCACCCTACTTTCCAAAATTAGCAACTGTCAGTGAGTGAGCAGAGGGCAGTGCTGGAGATCATGTGAGTATAGCAGCTAGAGCTACTTTTTAAATAAGCGTTTGATTGGTTTGCGCAAAAGTTAGAGAGTCTACAAAATAGGGGATAGTTTTATGGCATTTTTATTTTATTTTTTTTACTAGTAATGGCGGCGATCAGCGATTTTTATCGTGACTGCGACATTATGGTGGACACATCGGACACTTTTGGCGTCATTTTGGGACCATTCACATTTATACAGCGATCAGTGCGATTAAAAATGCATCACTGTGAAAATGTGACAGGCAGTGAAGGGGTTAACCACTAGGGGGCAGTGAAGGGGTTAAGTGTGTCCTAGGGAGTGATTCTAACTTTTGGGGTCTAGGCTATGTGTGACACGACACTGATCACCGCTCCCAATTACAGAGAGCTGTGATCAGTGTCATTAGGCAGAACGGGGAAATGCTTGTTTACATCAGCATTTCCCCGTTCTTCCTCTCCGTGAGACGATCGCGGGTATCCTCACAGACATAGAGTCTGCGGGACCCGCGATCACAATCACGGAGTTCGCGGCGGCGGGCCCGCAAGCTGCTTCTTGAAGGGTAACGTACAGGTAGGTTACTATGCCTGTACGTACCCTTATGTCGACGTATATCGGCGTGAGCCGGTCAGCACGCGGTTAATATTTGTTTATATTTTGGCCCAAGATGAATCTGGGGTTTAAAGTGTCCCTGTCACTACAAGGCCACTTTTACAAACAAGCTCACCTGTAAAAGAAGCGTTTACTTACCTTTTCGGGGGGCCATTGTAAGAAAAAGCTGCCGTTTCTCCACCTCCTAGCCGTTCAACTCCAACGGCTGAATGCTTTAAGCAAAGTGGAAACAGAGCAGCAGTGGCTTTTGCACACATGAGCCACCAGCAAGCCAAGTAAATAAATGCTTCTTATACAGGTGAACTTAAGTCAAACTGGAATAAGCATGTACCAATTAAAAAAAGCCTCATCAGCATCCTCACTTGCCATTCCAAATGTGCTGGAACCAAAGGATCAAAATGACAGAAAGGGAATTTAGTGGGTCAGCAATAACAGCCCTCACATTTTAGTAATGAAAGTATTTTTTTTAAGAATGCATCTAGTTGAAGTTAATTCTACCCAAAGCATATGAATATCATACCTTTGATAGAACTGAGGTAAAAAGAAGCCGCAGAAAGGCGTGTATATGCAAAAACTATTAGTTGTACCTATGGTAACAAACTGTTCTAAATTATATTGTAACCATGCACACATGAATGATACAAGTGAGAGAATAGTATATACTGTAATTTTGTCTTAATCCAATAGACAGCATTTTTAACCACTTAAGGACCAGCCTCGTTTTGGATTTCAGGTGTTTACATGTTTAAAACAGGTTTTTTTGCTAGAAAATTACTTAGAACCCCCAAACATTATATATTGTTTTTTTTTTCTAACACCCTAGAGAAAAAAATGGCGGTCATTGCAATACTTTTTTTCACACCCTATTTGCGCAGCGGTCTTACAAGCGCGATTTTTTTTGGAAAAAATTCAATTTTTGAATAAAAAAAATAAGACAACAGTAAAGTTAGCCCAATTTTTTTTTATATTGTGAAAGATAAAGTTACGTCGAGTAAATTGATACCCAACATGTTACGCTTCAAAATTGCGCCAGCTCGTGGAATGGCGTCAAACTTTTACCCTCAAAAATCTCCATAGGCGACGTTTAAAAAATTCTACAGGTTGCATGTTTTGAGTTACAGAGGAGGTCTAGGGCTAGAATTATTGCGGCGATACCTCATGTGTGGTTTGACCACAGTTTTCATATGCGGGCGCTACTTCTGCGCGCGAGCTCGTCGGGAGGGGTTTAAAAAAAAAAATAAAAATTATTTTTATTTTTACATGATTTAATTTATTTTTACACTGTTTAAAAAAAAAAAAAATTGTGTCACTTTTATTCCTATTACAAGGAATGTAAACATCCCTTGTAATAGAAAAAAGCATGACAGGACCTCTTAAATATGAGATCTGGGGTCAAAAAGACCTCAGATCTCATATTTACATATTTACCCCTTCCCGCCACCGATACAAGTGATCTTGCGGCGAATCGGCCGCAGAGACCACTTATCTGAAAGCCGACCGACGCACGAAAACAGGGATACCGGGGTTATGACAGCTAGTTGCTGCCATAACGATATCCGCCGCCAAACTTTGGACGTACATCGGCGTAGGGAGGTCGGCAAGTAGTTAAGAAAAGCACTTTAGTTCAATAAAGATTGTGTTACCAATCTATACACACACACACACACGATTAAAGAGAAGTTTCAGTCCTTGAAAAAAATAAAACAAAAATTGTCAGCAGCTACAAATAGCTGCTGATTTTTATATTAAAAAGGACACTCCAGGGATATCACAATGTCGGCACCCCTAGCCAATTCGTCAATCGGCTTCAGGTGCAGGCGCCTGCATCTGTAGTAAGGAAATGGTACTGAATGTTCTGAATGGTACCGTTCCCTTCTGGGACCTCTTTGTGTCCCAGAAGGGAGGGGGAAATGTTGTAGATCGCCGTACAGCAATACTACCCAGAATTGGGTACCTGCCTGGAGAAAGTGCAGAGAAGAGTAATCACTAACTGATAAGAGGCATGGAGGAGCTCAGCTATGAGGAAAGATTAGAGGAACTGAATTTATTCTCGAGAAGAGGAGATTAATGCCGCGTACACACGGTCGGACTTGC
Organism: Lithobates clamitans; assembly: GCA_037952925.1. Lineage (NCBI taxonomy): Eukaryota > Metazoa > Chordata > Amphibia > Anura > Ranidae > Lithobates > Lithobates clamitans. The sequence continues at coordinate 3,911,935 of JBBGZY010000076.1, read as the reverse complement.
CAACGGGATAACCTCCGTTGGCATTTCTGACGGAAAAATTTAGAACATGTTCCCTAAGTCCGTCAGAAATGCTGACAGAAAAAGTCCGATGGGGCATACACATGGTCGGAATATCCGACCAAAAGCTCCCATCAGACTTATTCTGTCGGAAATTCCGACCGTGTGCACGCAGCATAAAGGGGATATGATCAACATGTACAAATACATAAGTGGTCCATATCATGAACTTAGTGTTGAGTTACTCACTTTAAGGTCATCACAGAGGACAAGGGGGCACTCTTTACGTCTAGAGGAAAAAAGATTTAATCTCCAAATACGGAAAGGTTTCTTCACAGTAAGAGCTGTGAAAATGTGGAATAGACTCCCTCCAGAGGTGGTTCTGGCAAGCTCAGTCGATTGCTTTAAAAAAGGCCTGGATTCTTTCCTAAATGTACAGGATATAACTTGGTACTAACATTTATAGGTAAAGTTGATCCAGGGAAAATCTGCTTGCCTCTTGGGGGATCAGGAAGGAATTTTTTCCCCTGCTGTAGCAAATTGGAGCGTGCTTTGCTGGGGTTTTTGCCTTCCTCTGGATCAACTGTGGGTGAAGGATTGTGTACATGGAATTGTATTTTTTTTTTATTTTTGGTTAAACTTGATGGACTTGTGTCTTTTTTCAACCTGATTAACTATGTACCTGTCAAACCCAGGTACCCGCTTCACCCCCCCCCCCCCCCAAAAAAAAGTGTCAAATGTGGCAGGGGGGCAAACAAGTGGAGCTTCCCTTTTTGGGTGGAGCTCTGCTTTAAACAACTGATGGAGACACAGAAGTATTTGTGTGTAAAGGAGCAGTTTTCTAAACTTCTAAACTCATACGGCACAGGTGCTACTATACAACTTTAGAAATACAAAACACCAAGTTTACCATTCTGTGTTCTTGAATAGTTACCACTAGCCAGTCATGACATTTTGAATAAACTGGAATATTTTTAGATTTAAATGCTAACAAAATGTAAGAATTTACTTTTACCTAGAGGCACTAAAGTATGCACCTAGGGGTGGTAGCATGTACAAAGTAACAGGCCAGGGGCGGAGCAATGGAGCAATTGCTCCCCCAGAGAAAATGGTGAGCGGGCCGGCAGGTGACCAGGCAGGCAGTCATGCTAGTAAGCGGGCCGGTGGGTGAGCGGGCAGGCAGTCATGCTAGTAAGCGGGCCGGCGGCTGGGCTGAGCGGAGCGGGCAGGCAGGCGACGGTGGAAAGTGACACACTGCATCTGGTTGCAGGTGATGGTGGCAAACTGCATACGGTGGCAGGCGACGGTGGCAGACTGCATATGGTGGGGGGCGATGGTGACAAGCTACATATGGTGGCGGGCGACAGCAACAAGTGGCAGGCGACAGTAGCAAGCGACACACTCAGGGCTCCCACTGATTCTGCATTCTTAGGAGTTGAACGATTTTGTTTTATATTACAATGTAATAATAGAAATAATGCGCTTCAATCATCCTGACACCATATCAACCACAGTGCCATGATGATTGAAGCACCAACACCAACCATTGCCCCAAAAAATTGCCAGACAAAAACCTTATTTTCTGGCAGTGCATCTCTCAAGACTAGACTCTGGGACTGCCACTGCATCAGGCTAAAAGGAGCGGTTGCGGTTTGTTTGTATCTACACACCTAAGGGTTAACTGCAGTTCCGGACAGATGTCTGAGCCTGGACGCATCTGACAGCATCCAGTCCCTGTGGGCAACCACGGATATACTGTACGTGAACAGCTACGGCTCTCAACCTGTCATTACTTTGTAAGCTATTTGCATACATCACCGTGCCTCCAGGTTTTTTTTTTGAGCAGAAGTAAGAACACCAGGCAATAGATAAGGTTGCCTACACAGATAATTATCTGCTTAACTTAAAGAGGAAGTAAAGTGCTGATTTTTTTTTGGTATTCTTCTGGCCTGCAAAAGTAAAGGCATAATGTGCTAGTATACATCGCAACCGAAGCCCTCGTCGTCCCGCTGGAGGCCGCATCCATCTTGGCCTGTCTTTCTTTTAGGTGACTGGCCAGAACCACCGGTTACGGCACGGGTCGCTGTTTCTTCAGATCGCATGCGCCAATAACATAATCGGCTGCATATACAGTAAATTTCTCCTAAATGGCGCACATTTAAGATATATTTATAGTACCTAGAGGTAAGCCTTATTATAGGCTTACCTCTGGGTACAAATAATACAGGGAGGTTTACTTCCTCTTGAATATACGTTCTAGCTTGTAGCCTGGAAAGGTACACATATACCATGCACCTGGTGGTTCAGTGTACCTGTTTTGCAAACAAGTGAAAAAATAAAAAAATAAAGTGGAACAGCACATTTAAAATAATGTAAGCTTGTAAATTCCCTGTGACCAGGTATGGCTGTTTCTTAGATATTGCTGTCATTTTTAATAACATCTTTTAGATACACACAAATTAAATTTGAATAAAGACACCAGGTTCAACATGTGTGTGTCACTAGCATCTTCCATCTCTCTGTACATTGTGTTTGCTAAGAAATATATCTAAAAGTTCTTTGATTTTATCTACACTCTCCATTGACACCACCAACTGTTGAAGTGAGTTCCACATCAACCGGTACTAACGAGTTAGCAGGAACAGCTGCTCGACGCTATTTATCCAGTGCTGTTTATAAGCATAGTTTTAAAATATACACTGGTAGAAAAGGGGTTAAACCAAACCTGTAAGGATAAGAATCTGGAAGCTGCTATAACATACTTGTCCTTCTACTTGTTCCAAGCTCTGCAGCAATAGTAGTCAAGATGGCTTCACCACCTAGCAGGTCACTTACCCAGAACAAGCATGCAGCCAGTGAAGCTTGAGGAAAAAAAAACGAAAAGTTTAACTTGCATCCTGCAAGCTTGTTTTATGTCATGGACCCACTACCCTGAGAATCTAGGGGAACTTGACACCTTTCTTTTAAGAAGACAATTATGCATTTCTGTTTTGCATGCTCACTTTAAATAGTACAACCCTGTAAAGCAGTGGTTCTCAACTCCTGTCCTCAGGACCCACTAACAGGTCAGGTTTGCAAGCCAACTGAAACACATGGGTGATATCATTTGCTGCTCAGTGATTGCAGTATTCTACTCTGCATTTCCCCAAGGTAATACTTAAAATCTGGCCTGTTAGTGGGCCCTGAGGTCAGGAGTTGAGAACCACTGCTGTAAAAGTGACTCATTTTATAGTAATGCATTTTCATACTTGGGTTGCTATGTCTTTAGGACAAAGTGGTTAACTGTAGGAGGTTGCTTCTCATAATGGCACATTATAACACTGCTTTTTACAATGAGATTTTCTAGTCAGACACCATGCCAGCTTCTTACTGTGAATAGAGGTCACTTGGCCCTGTTTCAAAAAAAGTTACTTCCTGTTTTCTGTGTTTTTACTCATGTTCCTTTTAGGTCTAGAAAGGGAAATGATAAAATAGATGTATGTGAATAAGCTAATTAAATGGTTTCTTCAAATTTCATGTGTGTTATTTTTAGCTGCACATATTGGAGTTATTTCTTTCATAGTCTACTTTTCTAATATTGTTGCAATTATAATCCTATACTTATTATAAAATAGGAATACAGGAAGCACATCAGCATTTAATCCCCCTCCCTTAGCTCCAGCCTGATATAGAGATTGCATGTTCAAAATAGTAATATAGAAGGTTCAATGGTTTAGGAGGGAGGAGTGATGAAAAGTGATCGGGAGTATAATGATATAACGGCACTTCTGTTAGTATCTCCTAAAACAAATTTTAAGAAATTCCCTTCTAAAATGAATCACTGTGTCTCCATACCCAGCTAATGGCCACAATGGATCATTCCTGGGCCTCACCGATGGGTCAGGTAAGCCCAGTAACAACCAGGAAGCAGCGGGGGGCCAACTACTTTTATCTTACCGAGTATCGCCAATATTCAAAAGGGAAAAAAAAAAACCCACAACACTAGCTAGTGCTAGCTCCTGCAATAACACCAGTATTTAATGTAATGGCATATTTTTACTATTTTACTATTGGCCAGTTGGCAAGTGGTTCTAAAGCCTAAACATTTTTACCTTAAAGAGGAAGTAAACACTAATGTGTTTTACTTCCTCTTTTTTCCCTGCAAAGTAAAAGCATAAATGGGCCAATTATGTGCCACTTACCTGCAAAGGAAGCCCGCGATGTCCCCGCATCCATCTTTACCCCTCTTCCTTCACGGGGCCGTGGACTCCAGCTCTGTGACTGGCCTGAGTCACGGGACGTCACTCCCTCGCGTGTGCGCTAGAGCCGCCAGTCACGGCATGAGCCCCTTAGAAATGGCACGATCGTGCCCTTACTTTAGGAGAGATTTCCAGAACTTACAGGTAAGCCTTATTATAGGCTTACCTGTAGGTAAAAGTGTTGTTTAAGGGTTTACAACCACTTTAAAGTGTTACTAAACCCAGGACCCTGCATTCACTATAAATCAGGGGTCTCAAACTTTCGGCCCTCCAGCTGTTGCGAAACTACAAGTCCCATGACGCATTGCAAGGCTGACAGTTACAAGTATGACTCCCTCAGGCAGAGGCATGATGGGACTTGTAGTTCTGCAACAGCTGGGGGGCCACCAGTTTGAGACCCCTGCTATAAATGGTCTCCTACAGTACACAGAACATGGAAATGCAATTATGTTAGTAAATGTAAAACTACTCTATTAAGGGTTGTAAAAGTTTGCCGAATGTTCTTCAGACTTGTCTCATACAAATATCCTTCCTAGAAATAGTCTAAATCCTATATTTTTAGCCTATTCAACAAGTCTCAGGATCACTTTCAATGCCCTTATTAACAGAGTTAGCATAACAAACCTAAAAATAAACCAGTCAGAAATCCGGTCAAATCAAAACTAAGCATACAAAAAAAAAAATATAAACAAAGGAAGGCTTCGATAATCAAGCCTGTCAAATTGGTAAGGGGATTTACAGAAGATCTAGACTGTCATCCCCTCTCTTACATTCTTATTAGTCCCCTTAACATATCAGATGGCCTGATCCAATAAATAAGGAAAAAATAAATAAAAAATGTGGAGAGTGCCAAGGCCACAAAATGTGTTTTTAGTAGTGTTTATTTGCATATCTATGAAAGCAGTATTAAACCTAAACTATGTGATGGCTGCATTTGTTTTCCTTTTTAGGCCTTCTTTCCCTTAATTTCACATGGTGATCTGGCCAGGAAGTCTGTTGTTCATCAGACAAAGCTGCAGATGTAGCAGTTAGAGGGTTGAGACAAGTCATTTACCACTGACAGGGGTGCTTACAATGATCAGTTTTGTTTATTTAAACCTATATGCCAAAAGCAAAAACTTTGCTGTAACTGCTTTAAAGTGTTAGCTGGACTTTAGTCTCCGTTTGTTAGTGCATCTAAATCTGTTGGATGTACTAACACTCCCTTCTCCCCATACTGACAATTAAGACCATTATGGTGCTGTCCAAATGTGCCCCTTCATCTGGAGCGAGGGCACTTTCATACCTGAGGCGAGTTACAGGCCAGGTGAAAATAAACCTAAAGATGATAATATATTAAAATGTTTTGTTTTGGGTTTAATACAACCTCCACATTTTGACATGTAGTTTTCACTACCATTAACCTAGCAGAAGTTGCTCCACACTCAGCGCAGATAAAAACTTGCCTCTGGTTTTCTAAAAATACCAAATATTGGACTGAGTGGGATAAAAGAGTATATAGTTATCCCACAACTGCAGGTAGAACAAAAAGATCTTGTAGTTAAAGCATTGCTGTCACAAGCAAGATAGGCTTATTCCATTCACCTCTGCTGAACGTTGCCTTATCCCACTGCACAAAGTACATATTCAAGAAAACAAGTCAAAGATCAAACTAGTTGTAGGTTTATTGTTAACATAAGAAGTGCAAACACTCAAGACATCAACACTGACTTGTCTTGGATATATACTGTAGGCCTCATGCACACAGACATTTATTTGCTCTGCAGTCTTGTAGCTTAAAATTTCCTGTGCCCAGGGAGCTGCAGCGCAACATGCACTGCCCATAGCAAATAAATGTGCTTAAATGCTTATGGTTTCTGCATTGATGCCTATAGCATTTCCCAGATGTCCTGCAGAAATATGCCAGGGTAGATGTATGCTGCACCACAGCTCCCTAGAAGCATGAAAAACACCCAGGGGTGTAGATAAGGGGGGGGGGGGTGTTTATACCCCCCCAGAGCAAATTGTCAGTGGCACAGTGACAGCAACTAGGCGGGTGGAACTGTTGGAATATCAGTTCCAGGAGCCGCGCAGCCTCTCTCCTGTCACTGCTGCAACCTGTCCTACACTTTAACAACAAAAGAAACCCGGGAATCCCGGGTGATGACAGGAAGGAGGGACTTTTGAGGAAGCTTCAGCTACTTGTTGGCTGAGGAGGCAGCAGGGGGCAGTGTAGCCTGTACAGGCTGCACTGCACCCTGCTGCCTCCTCAGCCAATAAGCAGCTGAAACTTCCTCAAAAGTCAGTCCCTTCCTCCTGTCATTATCCGAGATCCCCCGATGCTGGCTGGCGGGCGGCTGCATGTTTTTTTTATTTGCTGTGACACAAAGCGTGGCAACCATGGCATGTGAACAGCACTCCTCCACCTAACGTCTAAAATACAGCTGGGTGGCCGGGAGTAGTATAACTGGGGCTCAGCCACCTGTTTTTACTTCCCCACAACAGCCCACACATGCTGTTAACACAATTTTGCCACACTCATGCAATGCCCCATACGTCTCTGGGTGTCCAAGAGGGGTCCCTGCCAGGTAGTCTGTGCAGGGCCTCGTGATTGCAAACGAAATGCCTGCTGATAGGACACTGCAGGGGAAGAGAACAACTCTGATTCGGTGCATTGGCAGTCTGATTTGGCCTCGTCCACTGGCAAAAAAGAAAGGTCTGGAGGGGAAGTGTTAGAAAGTAGAGGTCATAAATGGGGCCCACAGGAGCCAATGCTTATGGGAGCCAGCGTTGGGGAGATTGATCACCATCAGTGTATTGAGAGGCCTTCGCCCACCCTTTTTTGTTTCATACAATTTTGCTGTTACAGGGATTTGCTACCACTAGTAGAGTTTTGCCTAAAGGGGAATGCATCATATGACATATTTGTGACCCCTATAATATTTATGCTATAAATGTACAGATGCTGGTTGCTCAGTAGTCACTGTTAATGAAGTTCTTCTTCAAGATAAGCTGTGCGTAGGAAAGCATATGCAATGGGAACATTTTACAAACCAATATGCTGAAGTCTGTTAGACTCCTGGTTGTAGCACAGTAATTAAAGCATATTTTTGGGGTACAAGGGCTGTGATATATGCTATTGTATACACAGCGAGTAGGGTTTTAAGCCCCTCTCACTGTTAGCACAATTTTCCACACACCCACAATTTCTTACTGGGTACCCAAGGCTGAACCCCCCCCCCAGGAATAAAAATTATCTATGGCCCTGAAAACACCAGATGCGTTAGGCTACAAGACTCAAAAGCATGTAAACATCTGTAAGCATGAGGCAAAAAAAAAAACTCTTCATGCACAAGACCCAGTAAGGTCAGGTGGTGCTGAGATTTTTTACATTTCGCATTTTCAAAATAGCAATATATACACAATACAATCTCCCACTGGGGATTTTTTTTTTTTTGGGGGGGGGGGGGGGAATTTTAATTTGTTGCAGTCCTACTCCATACGCTTTTCATTCACAGCAGGAACATTCAAGTGGTGTTGAACTCAAAAGCAAACATATTGCAGCTTAACAATTCTTCAATGTGATGGCTGCATTTGTTTTCTTTTTTTGGCTTTCCTTCCTTCAAGCGATAGTAAAGTCCACTTGTTCATTTATACAATGCATAATAGCTCACTAAGTGCTTAACTTGCAGGGAGGAGATTTTTTTGCAGTTTACTACAGCATTCATTTTCATCTGGTGATCCAGCCAGTAAGTCTGTTTTTCAACAGAACAACCCCTCCTGCAAATGTAGCAGTTTAGAGTGTTGAGACAAACCATTTACCACTGATAGAGGTGCTTACAATGATCAGCTTTTTTTTTTTAAGGAAAACTTTATTTTTTTGGAATAAAACTGTTGCTGTAATTACTTGTGCAAGTGTGAGCTGGAGTTTGGCTTCAATTTGTTTAGTAGTGCATCTAAATCATACCCCCCCCTGTGCTCCCTCATTCATCCACAGTGCAGGAACTCTAATACAAGAGATGTATTACTGGCCAGATCACCAGGTAAAAACGGGGGGGGGGCGACTAAAAGAAAGAAAACCAAACACACAATGTGGATGGGGAAGCTTTCCGCTGAGCCATTGCATTTGACAGCGGGGAGACAGCGGGCATTGTCAGAATACAGCGATTGAGCTGGAAAAACCCAAGAGTGTGTATTTACAGAAGTAGATTGGTAGCCCAGTCCCAGCTGTACTGGTCGGATTTCAATACATGTATCCCATGGGGCATAGACAGCAACACACACCTGACAGATATTCTAATCCCTTTCCACTGTATCCAAAACTGTATAAAAAAAAAAAAAAAAAAAAAAAACACACACAATTGCCTTAGTTATACTTTACCCATGTGGCTTACACATAGATGCTGTACTGCATTACTTTTTACCCGTGTTTTGGGTTTACAGGTTAAATGTTCTTATACCTTATTTTTAATCAAAATTTAATTGTGATAAAAAAATAAAATAAAAAATAAATATATATATATATATATATATATATATATATATATATATATATATATATATATATATATATATATATATATATATATATATATATATATATAATTATTTCTCACAGGTGTTTAGGAAACCTATATAACCTAAATACACCAATGAAAACTTTCAAATTAATAAAGTATTATTTGGTATCCAACCACAAAATGTTATAAGTGGAAACTGAAAAGAAAAAAAAACAAAAAAAAACAAAACAAAAACCAAAACTACTACAATACCCCAAACTGTAAGCAGGCAACACATTAAGGCCCCTTTCACACATGCGGACCGTTCAGGTCCGCCTGTCGGTTTTTTTAGATGGACCTGGACAGGCGTTCCATGTAAGTCTACGGAGCGACGGATGTTAGCAGTGACATGTCCACCGATATCCGATCCGCTGAATCCAGACAGAAAGAAACCCGATTTTCCATCAGTCTGGCGGATCGGATGAAAAACGGACAGGCAGATCTGTTTTCATCCGATCCCCCATAGAGGATTGGAGTATTCAGAGCTGGTCAGCTGCAGGCAACAGACACCAGAGCAATATGTCCTACATCTGTTTTGCCACTGGGGGGGGGGCGGACGGACTGAAACTTTGCCCATTTCTGCTCCCCCCACTGACAAAATGGAAGGCATTTTTTTTATATTTTAAGTGGATGCAGACAGGCTATGTAATGCTGCCCATACATAGGTCACAGCTGCCCACCAGCATGCAGTCAATGCTCAACCAATAAATCGACGATAAAACGATGGTAAAGCGGCGCTAAATATAGCGCCACTTTACCGCCGACGCCCATAACGCCCCAGTCTGAAAGTAGCCCAAGACAGTGTTTCCCCAACAGGTCACGTTTTCAAGATTTCCCTCAGATGAAAACGGCTGTGGTAATTACTAAGGCAGAGAAACTGATCAAATCACCTGTGCAAAATAATGGAAAGCCTGAAAACATGACCTGTTGGGGCACCTTGAGGACTGGAGTTTAGAAACGCTGCCCTATGGCCTGCCATACATGGTCGAATTTCGAAAGAATTTTCTTTTGAAAATCAGAAAATGTGTGTTTTGTGATCCGATGATGCCACCATTGATTTTGAAATTCGACCAACCAAGCCTTCAATTTCACCTTCTGTTGCTACAGAAAATAAAATTTCCGTGGCTGGGAATCTTCTTTTCTTGCACATGCGCATTTATTTTTCAGTTACATTTCTTGCACAATTCTCCCATCATTGATTAGAAAATAGTTTGTTTTTCAAAAAATTTCCAACATGCCCGATTACTCAATTTCGATGGCCACACGAAAAACGGCTGTTGCTGCAGCCCACCAATGGTGTGAAATTTGAACGAAAATTCTTAGAAAAGCTTTGCAAAAGAATATTCTTTCGAAATTCGACCCACGTATGGCCTGCCCTATGCTGGCGATACACTATAAGAAAAATTGGCAGAACCCATTTTCGAAAAATGAACATTCGGCCATGAGAGCAAACAATAGTGCAATCATGTAATGACCGATAAATCGTTAAGTGGACATAAATGAATTCATTTTTTGTTCGTTTTTTTTTACATATACCTAGTGTAAACAGTTTGGACGGCAAACAATTAACCTTTCAATTTATCGTTCAATCAGAAAATTTCCAAACTTGTCCTCCGTTTTTTCGGCTCAAAAAGTCCCAACGATTATCGATTTTGTGCTGATTAACTGGCCGAAAAACGAACGAACTGGCCAAATGACCAAATTTTGGCCGATTTTTCATACAGTGTATGGCCAGCATAAGACACATATTATAGATCCTGTTAAGCGTACATTTTGTACACTTTGTGGTGGAGCACTTATATAAAAGGTGCATCTGAGGCACTTTTACAGCGATTGTAAGGGTTCACTTTTTTTTGTTTTGTTTAAAATAACAAACATCATATTTGCCTCCATTGTGCAGCTTGTTTTGCACAGAGTGGCCCCAAACCTGCTCTTCTGGGGTCCCCCGGCCGCTCTCACAGCTCCTCCCCACATCAGATAACCCCCTCGGAGAAGTGCTTCCCCGAAGGGGGTTACCTTGAGGGCACGCTCCTGAGTTCAGCATTCGGCGTCCATAGCCACCGAATGTATGACTCAACCCCGCCCCCCGGGTCATTGGATTTAAATGACAGCAGCGGGAGTCAATGGCTGCGCTGTTATAAATCTAGCCAATCAGGACACGCTACAACAGCTAGAGCTAGTGTGCTCGTCCCCGGCGCAAGAAAGAGAGGGTTCAGGTAGGTAAAATGGGGGCACTGAGGGGCTGCTGCACTGCAAGAGGTTTTTCACCTCAATGCATAGAAGGTTTACAACCCTTTTAAGATCAAGAGCAAGTGCAATTGGAGCCTTCTCCAGCTAGATTCTATGGATTTTTTGGACTGTGTAATATATATCTTTAATTAACCATTTTTTTCACTTCGGGACTTAAAGTGGATGTAAACCCAATGTCATCCTTTCTAAACTACTGTCATAGGGGTTATCTATAAGGATATACATGCCTCCTGCATGTATCTTTACCTGTCAAATGTCTCCCCTCTGTCTGTTATGAGAGCTGAAAAACTGCATATTCTGTGGGTGGGTCTGTTGTCTGGAGCTCGGTGGGTGGAGTCGTGATGTCAGTAGACTCCCCGCCCACCTCTACACTCCTCTTGTCAATATGCATGTTCTCCTGTGTATTTCTAACTGAACTTCTGCTATGATCTCTAACATCCAGTGTAAAGACAGAAAGGAAAGTAACCACATGAGGTGTGGAACAGCCAATCCTTGCAGAACTGCTGAAGAAAGGAGTGGGGGAGGGAATTAAAAAATACTGCATGTGTCTTAGGCTGTCACTCACAGCAAGGGGGAGTATTTGACAAAGTTTTTGTCAGTTTGTCAAGATTTCTCTCACTGAACAATAAAAAAAAAGAGGATTGCTCAGAGATGGATTAACTCTGTGTGGCAAGACTGGGCTCAAATGATAGGAAATCTTATACTCTACAGTATGATACAAAAAAAAAATAAAAATAATTCGGGTTTACATCCACTTTAAAAACATTAAAAGCTTAACCACTTGCCGACCGCCTCACGCCTATATACGTGAGCAGAGCGGCACGGGCAGGCAAAATCACGTACCTGGTACGCGATTGCCTTCCCGCGGGTGGGGGGTCCGATCGGACCCCCCCCCCGGTGCCAGCTGCGGTCGGCATTTGGCTGGGAGAGTTGAGAGACGAGGGGGAGGCCATCCGATCGTGGCCCCCCCCCTAGCGATCGCTCCCAGCCAATGAGAAACATCCCCTGCCTCTGTATAGTACACAGAGGCAGAGGATGTGATGTCATCTCTCCTCGGCTGGCCAGTTTCCGTTCCAGCGCCGAGGAGAGAAGACATGTAAGTGCACCAAACACACACACACACACACACACACACACACACACACAGTAGAACATGCCAGGCTCACTAAACACCCCCGATCCCCCCCCAATCACCCCCCCCAATCACCCCCCCCGTCACAAACTGACACCAAGCAGGTTTTTTTTTTTTTTTTTCCTGATTACTGCATAGTGTCAGTTTGTGACAGTTAGCAGTGGTAGGACAGTGAGTGTTAGCCCCCTGTAGGTCTAGGGTACCTCCCTTACCCCCCCTAATAAAGTTTTAACCCCTTGATCACCCCGTCGCCAGTGTCGCTAAGCGATCATTTTTCTGATCGCTGTATTAGTGTCACTGGTGACGCTAGTTAGGAACGTAAATATTCAGGTTCGCCGTCAGTGTTTTATAGCGTCAGGGACCCCCATATACTATCTAATAAATGTTTTAACCCCTTGATTGCCCCCTAGTTAACCCTTTCACCACTGATCACCGTATAACCGTTACGGGTGACGCTGGTTAGTTCGTTTATTTTTTATAGTGTCAGGGCACCCGCCGTTTATTACCGAATAAAGGTTTAGCCCCCTGATCGCCCGGCGGTGATATGCGTCGCCCCAGGCAGCGTCAGATTAGCGCCAGTACCGCGAACACCCACGCACGCACCGTACACCTCCCTTAGTGGTATAGTATCTGAACGCATCAATATCTGATCTACACTAGCGTCCCCAGCAGTTTAGGGTTCCCAAAAACGCAGTGTTAGCGGGATCAGCCCAGATACCTGCTAGCAACTGCGTTTTGCCCCTCCGCCCGGCCCAGCCCACCCAAGTGCAGTATCGATCGATCACTGTCACTTACAAAACACTAAACGCATAACTGCAGCGTTCGCAGAGTCAGGCCTGATCCCTGCGATCGCTAACAGTTTTTTGGTAGCATTTTGGTGAACTGGCAAGCACCAGCCCCAGGCAGCGTCAGATTAGCGCCAGTAGCGCTAACACCCACGCACGCACCGTACACCTCCCTTAGTGTTATAGTATCTGAACCGATCAGATCTATACTAGCGTCCCCAGCAGTTTAGGGTTCCCAAAAACGCAGTGTTAGTGGGATCAGCCCAGATACCTGCTAGCACCTGCGTTTTGCCCCTCCGCCCGGCCCAGCCCAGCCCACCCAAGTGCAGTATCGATCGATCACTGTCACTTTTTTTTTGTAGCGTTTTGGTGAACTGGCAAGCACCAGCGGCCTAGTACACCCCGGTCGTAGTCATACCAGCACTGCAGTAACACTTGGTGACGTGGCGAGTCCCATAAGTGCAGTTCAAGCTGGTGAGGTGGCAAGCACAAGTAGTGTCCCGCTGCCACCAAAAAGACAAACATAGGCCCGTCGTGCCCTTCCTGCTGCATTCGCCAATCCCAATTGGGAACCCACCGCTTCTGCAGCGCCCGTACTTCCCCCATTCACATCCCCAACCAAATGCAGTCGGCTGCATGAGAGGCATTTATTTATATGTCCTCCCGAGTACCCCTACCCAACGAACCCCCCCAAAAAAGATGTTGTGTCTGCAGCAAGCGCGGATATAGACGTGACACCCGCTATTATTGTCCCTCCTGTCCTGACAATCCTGGTCTTTGCATTGGTGAATGTTTTGAACGCTACCATTCACTAGTTGAGTATTAGTGTAGGGTACAGCATTGCACAGACTAGGCACACTTTCACAGGGTCTCCCAAGATGCCATCGCATTTTGAGAGACCCGAACCTGGAACTGGTTGCAGTTATAAAAATTACAGTTACAAAAAAAAAGTGTAAAAAAAAAAAAAAAAAACACAAACAAAAATAAAAAAAAAATAGTTGTCGTTTCATTGTTCTCTCTCTCTCTATTCTCTCTCTATTGTTCTGCTCTTTTTTACTGCATTCTATTCTGCAATGTTTTATTGTTATTATGTTTTTTCATGTTTGCTTTTCAGTTATGCAATTTTTTATACTTTACCGTTTACTGTGCTTTATTGTTAACCATTTTCTTCAGGTACGCCATTCACGACTTTGAGTGGTTATACCAGAATGATGCCTGCAGGTTTAGGTATCATCTTGGTATTCTTTTTAGCCAGCGGTCGGCTTTCATGTAAAAGCAATCCTAGCGGCTAATTAGCCTCTAGACTGCTTTTACAAGCAGTGGGAGGGAATGCCCCTCACCGTCTTCCGTGTTTTTCTCTGGCTCTCCTAGGGCATTTGCTTTAAAATAATATATAATGTTTGGGGGTTCAAAGTAATTTTCTTGCAAAAAAAAAATATTTTTTCATGTAATCAAAAAGTGTCAGAAAGGGCTTTGTCTTCAAGTGGTTAGAAGAGTGGGTGATGTGTGACATAAGCTTCTAAATGTTGTGCATAAAATGCCAGGACAGTTCAACCCCCCCCCCAAATGACCCCATTTTGGAAAGTAGACACCCCAAGCTATTTGCTGAGAGGCATGTCGAGTCCATGGAATATTTTATATTGTGACACAAGTTGCACAAAGTTGTCACTAAATGTTATATTGCTCAAACATGCCATGGGCATATGTGGAATTACACCCCAAAATAAATTACGTTGCTTCTCCTGAGTACGGGGATACCACATGTGTGGGACTTTTTGGGAGCCTAGCCGCGCACGGGACCCCGAAAACCAAGCACCGCCTTCAGGCTTTCTAAGGCCGTAAATTTTTGATTTCACTCTTCACTGCCTATCACAGTTTCGGAGGCCATGGAATGCCCAGGTGGCACAAAACCCCCCCAAATTACCCCATTTTGGAAAGTAGACACCCCGACCTATTTGCTGAGAGGTATAGTGAGTATTTTGCAGACCTCACTTTTTGTCACAAAGTTTTGAAAATTGAAAAAAGAAAAAAAAAATTTTTTTTTCTGGTCTTTCTTCATTTTCAAAAACAAATGAGAGCTGCAAAATACTCACCATGCCTCTCAGCAAATAGCTTGGGGTGTCTACTTTCCAAAATGGGGTCATTTGGGGGGGGGTTTGTGCCATCTGGGCATTTTATGGCCTTCAAAACTGTGATAGGTAGTGAGGAGTGAAATCAAAAATGTATGCCCTTAGAAATCCTGAAGGTGGTGCTGGGTTTTCGGGGCCCCGTACGTGGCTAGGCTCCCCGTACTCAGGAGAAGCAGCTGAATGTATTTTGGGGTGCAATTCCACATAAGCCCATGGCCTGTGTGAGTAATATATCATTTAGTGACAACTTTTTGTAAATTTTTTTTTTTTTTTGTCATTATTCAATCACTTGGGACAAAAAAATAAATATTCAATGGGCTCAACATGCCTCTCAGCAATTTCCTTGGGGTGTCTACTTTCCAAAATGGGGTCATTTGGGGGGGGGGTTTGTACTGCCCTGCCATTTTAGCACCTCAAGAAATGACATAGGCAGTCATAAACTAAAAGCTGTGTAAATTCCAGAAAATGTACCCTAGTTTGTAGACGCTATAACTTTTGCGCAAACCAATAAATATACGCTTATTGACATTTTTTTTACCAAAGACATGTGGCCGAATACATTTTTCTTTTTCCGTTTATAGCGCAAAAATTAAAAAAGGCAGAGGTGATCAAATACCATCAAAAGAAAGCTCTATTTGTGGGAAGAAAAGGACGCAAATTTCGTTTGGGTAGAGCATTGCATGACCGCGCAATTAGCAGTTAAAGCGACGCAGTGCCGAATTGTAAAAAGTGCTCTGGTCAGGAAGGGGGTAAATCCTTCCGGGGCTGAAGTGGTTAAGTCGCCATAAAGTCTCTTCATTTTTTAAAAGGTGCCAGACATTCCTAAAAGCACTTCTACCTAATAAAAACATCAACCATTCACCCGATTTAAATATGGTTTTAGTTAAAATTATTACATTTTTTTTTTTCCTATCGGGACATGTAGAATGGGACCCCCGATTTAGTCCCTTGGACAAGTACTTTTTAGTTTTTTTAAATCCACAGCACTGATTTAATAAAAACACACACACACACACACACACACACACACACACACACACACCCCAGTGGTAATCAAATACAACCAAAAGAAAGATACTTGTGTGGAAATTTTTTTTTATATAAGATGTAATTTGTGTACAGTATTGCATGACCAAGCATTTGCCAGTTAAAGTAGCGCAGTGCTGAATAGCTTCACCTGGTAATGAAGTGGGTAAATTCAGCCATCCCTAAAATTAGGCAAAAAAGGCACAGTTGGTAAAAATGGACTTTGATGTAAATAAGACCAAGTAAACAAACAGTATTTTACAGTGCTGGTGTTCTGGGTTCAAGAGCCTGCAAAGATTGTATCTGAATGAAGTTTGTATCTTCTCCTTATGTGTGTTTCCACTTATCCAAAAAAAAAATGTGGTAGGTTAGGAGAGTCCAGCAATCAAAAACTAAAATGTTTCTGTTGATGCTGGAGAGTTAACTACCTGTTCTTTTTGCGCTAAGAGCGCTGCTGGAGACTTCAGGGGAAATGAGAAAATGGGAAGTTGCATATTTCCGGAAAAATACTCAGCAAGCAAAATGTTTAAAAAGCTTAAGCCTCGTACACATGATCCGATTGTTGGCCAACCAAGCGTCTGATTTTTGTCCAAAGGGCGTGTGCCAGAAACTGGTCTTGCATACCAACAGTACACAATTGCCGGTGTTCTGCCGAGAAAGTTCAGCTCGGCAGATAAGGACCCCCCTCTACTGAGCAGGCGCTGCGCCTGCGCAGTAGGATCCGGCGGAAATAGCCGAAGGTGAATAGGTATAAATCAGCTGTACACGGCGCCTGTAAGAGGGCCCCTCGCGGGCTCGCTTCGCTCGCCACGCTTCAGGCACGGCCTCGCTCTGCTCGGCTCTTTTTTTTCCCCCTGTAGGTCCACTTGGATGGTGGGGAAGGAACCTGAACCTAGGGCGCAGGCGCCGTGTACAGCTGATTGAAGATTTTGAGCTTCGGCTATCTCCGGCGGCTGATAGCAGTTCGTACTGTGCAGGCGCTGCGCCTGCGCAGTACAGGGGGGGGTCCTTATCCGCCGAGGGAATTTTCTCGGCAAGACAAACAACGGCCAACAAACACGAACGTAATGACATACTATGAGGAATTTTGAGCGCCACCCTTTGGGCTCCTTCTGTTAATTTTGTATTTGAAGAGCATTGATTCCGAGCATGCGTGTTTGTACTTTCGACTTTTGTGCGATGGACTTGTGTACTGACAATACGAAAATCACAGACCGTTGTCCGCCGAAAATTTGCTAGCCTGCCATACACTATTTGTTGGCCAAAAGTTGGAAAACAATTGTCACAAGGAGCATACTAACGGTCAGATTTTAGGACAACAGTCTATCAACAGACAATCCCCTGCCAACAATCTGATCGTGTGTAACGAGGCTTTAGGCTGGATTCATAACTTTGCAGTTTTGGTGCTTTCTGCATTTTGCAGATTGCTATTACACAGTCCATTTAATATGGTTTCCTATGGAACATGTTCTGTAGTGCAAATCTGCAAAATGCAAAAAGCACTAAAAAAATCCCAAAGGCATGAATCCAGCCTTAGGGAGCATATGGCAAGAAAGTTACCATTTTTTTTCTGTGATTGTTTGTGCGGTTTGTATTGAGATATTCACTCTGCATACTTGGTCATTTTCTAGTTAGCAAGTATTCAAGGGAATTTTCTAGCCTGTTTAAAATATTTTTATATAATGTAATATCTATCAAAGAGCTTTCACACAGGGTGTAGTATGGACACAGTTATGGTCTTCCCTATAGCTTGCGGCTCCGGTACTAGGCAAACAGCACTACAACCTGTTATGCAATTATCGTGGTCAGAGCTGCTATTTCTACACAGGATGTCCTTTGAACTCCTGACTGGTGTTTCCTGTATACAGACTGTGGCTCTGACCAAAGTACTAGCACAGCACGTACAGTTGTGCTCATAAGTTTACATACCCTGGCAAGAATTTATGATTTCTTGGCCAATTTTCAGAGAACATGAATGATAAAACACAAAAAAAACATTTTTCACTCATGGTTGGCGTTTGCCTGAAGCCATTTATTATCAACGGTGTTTACTCTTTTTAAAATCATAATGGCAACAGAAACTAGCCAAATGACCCTGATCAAAAGTTTACATACCCCAGTTCTTAACCTCCCTGACAGTATGATTATTTCAGATTTTTGATGCTGAAAGCGGTGCAATTATTTTGCGTGGAAATTTGGTGTTTTATATTGTAGGCCTGTAAATCTTAGGAATAACTCACTTAAATCTGTCCAAAACAAGAGTCTAGTAGACATCCCTGGTATGATAAAGTTTGAAAAACGAAATCATAAATTATAATATAATAACAAATAATAATATAATAATAAAAATTATTCAATAATGTAATCAAATCAAAAACACTGAAATTTGCTCAATTACAGAATTGTCACTGTCATTACTTTCAGTGTTTGATGACGGATTTCCCCACAAATCACTATCGCTCAATTCTGCAAGTGATTCTAATTTATTATCGCTGTTTTCTAGCTGGTCTAAAAGCACTTTTGACCTAAAACGGACATTTTTTGGTTGCTATGGACAATCTCCAGTTTCCAGAAAGAATAGTATTTATAATATAAAATTGCATGTAGGACACTGGACAAACCACTAGGGACAAAGGGGATGTGTAATTATTTGATACAGTACACTTACAGATTACAGTAGTGTACCTATTCTGTGTTTACTTTTTGAATTTGGCGCCAAAATCCGTCCCCATGCGTCGCAATGCTCGCAGGGAATGGAGCTCGGCACTGTGAATCGAGCGAGACACGGCGGCTCGCAGATCACAGCGTGGAGACATCGCAGGATCCAGGGGAGAAGGTAAGTAACCTCTACATGGCTCCTGCGATGCGATCCCGAGTCTGGCTCGGGGTTACCGCTTTTGGTTTTGAAATTCCACCCCGAGCCAGACTCGGGAATACCGCCAGGGAGGTTAATACCGTGTATTGCCCCGTTTAACATCAATGACAGCTTGACGTCTTTTGTGGATGAGGCTCTTTATTTTCTCAGATGGTAAAATTGCCCATTCCTCTTGGCAAAAAGCCTCCAGTTCCTGTAAATTCTTGGGCTGTCTTGTATGAACTGCACGTTTGAGATCTCCCCAGAGTGGCTCAATGATATTAAGGTCACCAGACTGAGATGGCCACTCCAGAACCTTCACTTTATTCTGCTGCAACCAATGACAGGTCGACTTGGCCTTGTGTTTTGGATCATTGTCATGTGGGGAATGTCCAAGTACGTCCCATGCACAGCTTGCTGGCTGATAAATGCACATGTTCCTCCAGTATTTTTTGATAACCTACTGCATTCATCTTGCCATCAATTGTGACCAAATTTCCTCTGCCTTTGTAGCTCACACATCCCCAAAACAGTGATCCACCTCCGTACCTTTCATCATAGGCCTTGTTGACTCCTCTCCAAATGTAGCATTTATGGTGGTGGCCAAAAAGCTCAATTTTGGTCTCACTTCATCACTTCAAATGACTTTGTGCCAGAAGGTTTGAGGCTCGTCTCTGTGCTGTTTGGCGTATTGTAAGCGGGATACTGTGTGGCATTTGCGTAGTAATGGCTTTCTTCTGACGACTCGACCATGCAGCCCATCTTTTTTCAAGTGCCTCCTGAATGTGCATCTTGAAACAGCCACATCACGTTTTCAGAGCATCCTGTATTTCATCTGAAGTTATTTGTGGGCTTTTCTTTGCAACCCGGAACAATTTTCCTGGAAGTTGTGGCAGAAATTTTAATTGGTCTACCTGACCATGGTTCAGTTTTCCACTTCTTGATTAGAGTTTGAACACTGTCAATTGGCATTCTCAATTCCTTGGATATCTTTTATATCCCTTTTCTGTTTTATACAGTTCAACTACATTTTCCCGCAGATCCTTTGACAAATCATTTGCTTTACCCATGACTCAGAATCCAGAAATGTCAGTGCAGCACTAGATGAAAGATGCAAGGGTCTGTCGGGAGTCCAGAAACTCATTGACCTTTTATACACACACACACACACTAGTTACAAACAGATCGGAGGTGAGGGTGGTTACCTTTAATAGCCATTCAAACCCCTTTGTGTCAACTTGTGTGCATGTTATCAGGCCAAAATCATGTATGTAAACTTTTGATCAGGGTCATTTGGGTAGTTTGTCATCATTGGGATTTAAAAAACGAGCAAACACAGTTAATTGATAATAAATGGCTTCAGTCAAACACTAAGCATTAAAGAAAAATGTTTTTTGTTATTACGCAGTTACATAGTAGGTGAGGTTGAAAAAAGACACAAGTCCATCAAGTCCAACCTATGTGTGTGATTATATGTCAGTATTACATTACATATCCCTGTATATGGCGGTCATTCAGGTGATTATCTAATAGCTTCTTGAAGCTATCAATGCTCCCCGCTGAGACCACCGCCTGTGGAAGGGAATTCCACATCCTTGCCGCTCTTACAGTAAAGAACCCTCTACGTAGTTTAAGGTTAAACCTCTTTTCTTCTAATTGTAATGAGTGGCCACGAGTCTTATTAAACTCTCTTCTGCGAAAAAGTTTTATCCCTATTGTGGGGTCACCAGTACAGTATTTGTAAATTGAAATCATATCCCCTCTCAAGCGTCTCTTCTCCAGAGAGAATAAGTTCAGTACTCGCAACCTTTCCGCATAACTAAGATCCTCCAGACCCTTTATTAGCTTTGTTGCCCTTCTTTGTACTCGCTCCATTTCCAGTACATCCTTCCTGAGGACTGGTGCCCAGAACTGAACAGCATACTCCAGGTGCGGGCGGACCAGAGTCTTGTAGAGCGGGAGAATTATCGTTTTATCTCTGCAGTTAATCCCCCTTTTAATGCATGCCAATATTCTGTTTGCTTTATTAGCAGCAGCTTGGCATTGCATGCCATTGCTGAGCCTATCATCCACTAGGACCCCCAAGTCCTTTTCCATCCTAGATCTCCCCCCAGTGTATAGATTGCATTCATATTTTTGCCACCCAAATGCATTATTTTACATTTTTCTACATTGAACCTCATTTGCCATGTAGTCGCCCACCCCATTAATTTGTTCAGGTCTTTTTGCAAGATTTCCACATCCTGCGGAGAAGTTATTGCCCTGCTTAGCTTAGTATCGTCTGCAAATACAGAGATTGAACTGTTTATCCCATCCTCCAGGTCGTTTATGAACAAATTAAATAGGATTGGTCCCAGCACAGAACCCTGGGGGACCCCACTACCCACCCCGGACCATTCCGAGTACTCCCCATTTATCACCACCCTCTGAACTCGCCCTTGTAGCCAGTTTTCAATCCATGTACTCACCCTATGGTCCATGCCAACGCACCTTATTTTGTACAGTAAACGTTTATGGGGAACTGTGTCAAATGCTTTTGCAAAATCCAGATACCCCACGTCTACGGGCCTTCCTTTATCTAGATGGCAACTCACCTCCTCATAGAAGGTTAATAGATTGGTTTGGCAAGAACGATTCTTCATGAATCCATGCTGATTACTGCTAATGATATCATTCTTATTACTAAAATCTTGTATATAGTCCCTTATCATCCCCTCCAAGAGTTTACATACTATTGATGTTAGGCTAACTGGTCTGTAATTCTCAGGGATGTTTTTTGGGCCCTTTTTAAATATTGGTGCTACATTGGCTTTTCTCCAATCAGCTGGTACCATTCCAGTCAATAGACTGTCTGTAAAAATTAGGAACAACGGTCTGGCAATCACCTGACTGAGTTCCCTAAGTACCCTCGGATGCAAGCCATCTGGTCCCGGTGATTTATTAATGTTAAGTTTCTCAAGTCTAATTTTAATTCCGTCCTCTGTTAACCATATAGGTGCTTCCTGTGTTGTGTCATGAGGATAAACACTGCAGTTTTGGTTACTGAAGCCCCCCGATTCACTCGTGAAGACTGAGGAGAAGAATAAATTCAATACCTCTGCCATCTCCCCATCCTTTGTAACCAGGTGTCCTTCCTCATTCTTTATGGGGCCAATATGGTCTGTCCTCCCTTTTTTACTGTTTACATACTTAAAGAATTTCTTGGGATTTTTTTTGCTCTCCTCCGCTATGTGTCTTTCATGTTCTATCTTAGCCGTCCTAATTGCACCCTTACATTTCTTATTGCATTCTTTATAAATTCTGAATACTGTGGATGATCCCTCAACCTTGTATTTTTTGAAGGCCTTCTCCTTTGCTTTTATATGCATTTTTACATTGGAGTTAAGCCATCCAGGATGTTTGTTCGCTCTTTTAAATTCATTACCCAATGGGATACATTTGCTAATGCCCTTATTTAATATGCTCTTAAAGCAAACCCATTTCTCCTCCGTATTCTTTGTTCCTAATATTTTATCCCAATTTATGCCTTTTAGCAAGGTTTGTAGTTTAGGGAAGTTGGCTCTTTTGAAATTCAGTGTCTTTGTGTTCCCTTCATGTCTCCTATTTGTGTGATTTATACTGAAACTAATTGACCTGTTATCGCTGTTACCTAAATTGCCCCGTATTTCCACATCTGTTATCAGGTCTGTATTGTTGGTAATCAGTAGATCTAGTAATGTTTTATTTCTAGTTGGTGCGTCTACCATCTGACCCATAAAATTGTCCTGCAAAACACTAAGGAACTGGCGAGCCTTAAATGAATGCGCGGTTCCCTCCGCCCAGTCTATGTCTGGATAATTAAAATCCCCCATTATGATAACACTTCCCATCCTTGCTGCTAATCCAATTTGTGATAGGAGATCCGTCTCCACTTCCTCCCTCAGGTTAGGGGGCCTATAGCATACTCCCAGTATTATTTTCCCCTTAGCTTCATCCCTTTGGAGCTCTACCCATAAAGATTCCACCTCCTCCCTAGCCCCCTCAGTGATGTCATCTCTCACATTCACTTGTACATTATTCTTGATATATAGGCATACCCCTCCCCCTTTTTTACCCTCTCTATCCTTGCGGTATAGGGTATACCCTTGAATGTTTGCCAGCCAATCATGAGAGCTGTTGAACCAGGTCTCTGAAATTCCCACAAAATCCAAATCCTCCTTGTACAACAGTATCTCTAGTTCACCCATCTTGTCCGCCAGGCTCCTGGCATTGGTGAACATGCCACATAGTTTAGACCGGTCGCATATTGTCCTCGTATTGGGTGTTTCAAGATTGCAACTTGGACTTGCTACTATACTCACCTTGTGTTTTTGTGCTTTGGTTAACCTACCACTAACGCCCCCAATACTACCCTCTGGAATATCTTCCGCGCTGGCTATCACTGTCTCTGGACCCTCCCCCCCATCGCCTAGTTTAAAAACCCCTCTAACTTTTTGGCCATCTTCATTCCCAGCAGATCTGCACCCTCCTCATTTAGGTGCAGTCCGTCCCTTCTATAGTACCGGTTACCGACTGAGAAGTCGGCCCAGTCCTCCAGGAACCCAAACCCCTCCTTACTACACCAGCTCTTCAGCCACTTGTTTACTTCCCTAATCTCCCTCTGCCTCTCTGGTGTGGCTCGATGTACCAGTAGTATTCCTGAGAACACTACCTTGGAGGTCCTTTTCCTCAATTTAGCTCCTAAGTCCCTAAAATCATTCTTTAGGACACTCCATCTGCCTCTGACTTTGTCATTGGTGCCAACGTGCACCATGACAGCCGGGTCTTCCCCAGCCCCTCCCAGTAATCTGTCCACAAGATCCGTGATGTGTTATTCATATTCTCTGAAGAATGGCCAAGAAATCAAATTCTGCCAGGATATGTACACTTATGAGCACAACTGTATCACCAACACAGAAATCACCTTCACTACTGTTAAGATATTAAGGTAAAGGCAAAACTTTTTTTTTAATAGAGTAAGAAAGGGTTATAGCTCCAGTCAGTATTAAGATTAGGTGTTAAGAGGGTTTTTTTTTAATTATTTATTTTCCATAATCGTACTTACCTAGGTGGATGCAGCATTGGTCCGATGCTGTATCTGTCCCCCACCACCTCTCCACTGAGAACTGAGCCATCTGAGCCAAAACTGGCTCAGTTCTCACAGCTCCCCGAGCAGAGAGCCGACTGTCAATCTGCCCCCCTCCGCGCACTCACTGTAGCGCTGAGCTGTGGAGGGGCGTGAAGCAGCAGTCTCAGCGACTCACTCACTGAGAGGCAAAGACAGGTATCAGTCCAGGCACCTGGCAGATCCAGACGTGATGATGCGGTGCCTTGATTGATTCCTGTGACGTCAGCAGACAGCGGACTTCAGACCACTCTCTGCTAAAAACTGGTCACAGGAGTGCAAAACGAATTGCACTCCTGTGACCCATAGGAGAAGCCCAGCCAAACAAGCTCAGGCTGGACTTCTTTAAAAAGGCCATGTTTTCATGTCAAAAGAAGTTTGGGATTATAAACATACATACTAACCTCCAAGCTGCAGCATCATTCTGATGCTGCAGCTGTCCCCCGCTGGCTCTAAGCCCAAGAACTGAGTGATCACCTGATTATTTAGTTCTTGTCAGCTCTGAGCAGAGAGGCACCACTCTTATCTTTGCTCCTCCAGCAATTACTGGAGCACTGGGTTGGGGAGGGGCTGGCTCTGGCTTTGAGCCACACACAGAGGCAGAGCCAGCTGCCTTTAAGGTGTCTGCATGGATTCTGCTAATGTGGTCAGGATCCTTCCAGAGCCTGTAGCAGCTCTGTGACATCAGCCAACAGCGGACTCTGGACTGTTGTCGGTTGATTCTGAGTCACAGGAGAGCACACGTAAGTGGACTCCTGTGACTAACAAGAGAACTATGCCATATTTCTCTTTTAATAGACTATTTTAAAAGATATATGGTTTCAACTTTTTTTTTTTTTTCTTTCTACTATACTTGGGGCCAGATCACACTTTTGCCTTGCGGTAAGGGGCACATTATCACAATGCATGGTCACTGTGTAAATGATGTGCCTTTGATGCCATTCATTCAAGACAATGCAGCTCTGACGCAATTGTTACAATGCACCACAAAACACAGTGGGCTCAATCCACTAAAGCATATTGCATGGGGTATTTGGGTCACGTGACATATTTTGCCCCAAAATATTGCATGCGATACCGAACATGTCAATGTACTATCCCCTTTATGCGGTATTTACCTCAAAAACAAAACACACTCGATAAATACCAGCATTAAAGTCAATTCACTAAAATATATAAACGCACGCGTTAAATAAGTAGTGGTCCGGGAATTAAAAATGTAAGGACTGTATGAATATTTAGCTTAAACGCCAATTTCTTTTTTTTTTTTTTTTTGACGTGAGGGATCCCCCTAAAATCTATATCCAACCCAGTGGATGTCTGCTCCCTAAGAACCATCTAATCACTGGTAATTACGGATGCTGGCATGTCCCAGCATTAAAACACTGCAAATTTTCACTACTAAAATACCGCAAGAAATAGAGCATGCTGTAATTTAGAAGCGTTTAATGAACTGCAAAAAAAAAAAAAAAAAAACCTTAAAAAAACGCTACGACCCATTTTACCCCTGATTTTAAGGTGGTAGATGATGTTTTGGTAATTAAGCCCAGTCACACTACTGTGTGTTGTGGTGTACTGCATTGAAAAAAAATGTTGTACGTACTTTTTTTTTTTTTTTTTTGTCCATTTCCAAATGAGCTGGCTGCCATAAAGCAAAAATACATTAAAAAAAACAAATACACAAGAATGGTGAATGGGCTCCAAGAAGTATGGAGGTGGTCACTGCAGACCTCGCCTGAAAATGCTAACTTCCTGAATGCAATGCTGGTGCATTAGTTTCCATTGATCCACTAGCAGAAACTCAGTGGAATGTTCCCTCAATCTAAGCAATAATCATAACCACAGGGTTAATGTAAACTTGTCACAAACAATCAAAACAGAGTTAATTAAAGCATACATTGACAGAAGTTACTGTCAGTAGAAACAGCATGTTTAAACAATCTGTAGATCTGCAAAAATAGCTGAATTTACATGCCATGCCAATTAATTTTAGTATTTGGTACCAGATTAAGGAACAGATTAGTGATCTGAAGTTAAAGGAAACCAGTCATAATAAAAATCTGTTGGCTGCTACTACTTTCCTAAAATGCTAGTTTCCTGACCATCACTATGTTGCTTAAGGTTCAAATATTTTCTGAACTGGAACAAGAATACAGGAGTTCTATATTTCCCCCCCCCCCACTTTCATTTGAAGCTTGCATGTTCAGGGCCCATGCCGTCAAAGTACTGAAACCACTCCAGAGACAGGATTTTAGCAGGGATGATTCCAGCACAGGAGGTTAGAATACACAGCCAAGGATAGAAAGTTATCGGCTGTGATGTTGCTCCCCAGTTATAGAAGCCGTTTGTCCCTTCTGTTGGGTACCTGTTACCTGCTGCATTGTGGTTCCTCTCATCAGCTTGTACGTCCTATGACGACCTACAAGCTTGGGGGG
The DNA here is from genome assembly GCA_037952925.1 of Lithobates clamitans. Taxonomy (NCBI): domain Eukaryota; kingdom Metazoa; phylum Chordata; class Amphibia; order Anura; family Ranidae; genus Lithobates; species Lithobates clamitans. The sequence goes on along the minus strand of JBBGZY010000076.1, from coordinate 3,885,408 downwards.
GGGGGGGGGGGGGGTGAACAACATGGCAGGGAAGCAAGTATTCCATCCACACTAATGCCCCGTACACACGGTCGGATTTTCCGACGGAAAATGTGTGATAGGACCTTATTGTCGGAAATTCCGACCGTGTGTGGGCTCCATCACACATTTTCCATCGGATTTTCTGACACACAAAGTTTGAGAGCAGGCTATAAAATTTTCCGACAACAAAATCCGTTGTCGGAATTTCAGATCGTGTGTACACAAATCCGACGCACAAAGTGCCACGCATGCTCAGAATAAAGAGATGAAAGCTATTGGCTACTGCCCCGTTTATAGTCCTGACGTACGCGTTTTACGTCACCGCGTTCAGAATGATCGGATTTTCCGACAACTTTGTGGGACCGTGTATGCAAGACAAGTTTGAGCCAACATCCGTCGAATAAAAACATATGATTTTGTTGTCGGAATGTCCGATCAATGTCTGACCGTGTGTACGGGGCATAAGTATGGATAAATGCAGCAGCTAAGGAACAGCAAAGCAGCAGCAATTCAATGCATGTGGGGCCAGATAGAGAAGCAAAATGCTTCTATTCTTTCAGGCTTGGTATTATGTACAAGTTACCCTGTGGTGACAAGATAAATGTATCCACTTGCTGTCCAGGAGCATTTTTTCATACATGTTAAAAATCAGCATTTTTTGTTTTTCTTTTTTGGGCTAGAAAATTACTTGGAACCCCCAAACACTACTTATTTCTGAAAGCAGAGGTCCTGGAGAATAAAATCATGTCTGTTGCAATTCTTTTAGGTCATGTGACAATTTATCAAGTGCAAATTTTCCAGAAAAAATATACTCAAAGTGATCGTAAAGGCTTGTTTATTTTTTTTTTAAATAACAAACATATAACAAACATATTATACTTACCTCCACTGTGTAGCTCGTTTTGCAGAGTGGCCCCCGATCGTCCATTTCTGGGGTCCCTTGGCGGCTCCTCCCACATCAAATAACCCCTAGGAGAAGCGCTCTTCCAGGGAGTTACCTTGCGGGCGCGCTCCCGAGTCCAGCATTTGCGTCCATAGACACGAATATTGGACTTGGCCCCGACCCCCGCGTCATTGGATTTGATTGACAGCAGCAGGAGCCAATGGCTGCGCTGCCATCAATCTATCCAATCAAGAGCAGGGACCTCATGGAGAGAGGGACAGCGCGTCCTCGCCGAGGGAAATACAGGGCTCAAGTAAAAAACGGGGGGGGGGAGCGGTCACTGCCAGGTGTTTTTTCACCTTAATGCATAGGATGCATTAAGGTGAAAAAACACGAGGGTTTGATTTTTTAAAGCGTTTGTTAGCCCCAAAAAACCCAAAACAAACAGAGCCTGTTCCCTAGCACAGTGCTTGTGCTGAGTAATTTGGCCCCCTGTAACACCTTAAAAAACCTGGCTGATCCTGCCTGGCTATACCCTCCCCCCTGTAAAATGACCACGCTATATCATGGCTGTTGAGCCCTGACACCGTGGTCAGCTTACGTGCCTCCGTCATACGCAGCCCTGCTCTCAATCTCCTGTGTCCTCTCCTCCATGCATTCACATTTTTTACCTTCACGCATTGTTTGCCTGAAGGTAAAAAATGTTTTCAGTTTACCTTGAAATCGTGCGAGGATGAACTGCACGATTTCTAACCCGCAGCAGTGTGAACCTAGGCTAAAGAGAGTGCTCCTAATCTCAGCTTGTTACCTGTATAAAAGACACCTGTCCACAGAAGCAACCAGTCAATCAGATTCAAATCTCTCCACTATGGCTAAGACCAAAGAGCTGCTCAAGGATGTCAGGGATAAGATTGTAGACCTACAAAAGGCTGGAATGGACTACAAGACCACCGCCAAGCAGCTTGGTGAGAGGGTGACAACAGTTTGTGCGATTATTTGCAAAAGGAAGAAACACAAAATAACCTTCAATCTCCCTCGGTCTGGGGCTCCATGCAAGGTCTCACCTCGTGGAGTTTCAATCATGAGAGTGGTGAGGAATCAGCCCAGAACTACACGGAAGAATCTTGTCAAAGATCTCAAGGCAGCTGGGACCATAGTCACCAAGAAAACAATTGGTAACACACTAAGCCGTGAAGGACTTAAATCCTGCAGCACCCGCAAAGTCCCCCTGCTCAAGAAAATACATGTACAGGCCCGTCTGAAGTTTGTGAATGAACATCTGAATGATTCAGAGGAGAACTGGGTGAAAGTGTTGTGGTCAGATGAGACCAAAATCTAACTCTTTGGTATCAACTCAACTTGCAGTGTTTGGAGGAAGAGGAATGCTGCCTATGACCCCAAGAACACCATCCCCACCCAACATCGAGGTGGAAACATTTCTTTGGAGGTGTTTTTCTGCTAAGGGGACAGGAGAACTTAACTGCATCAAAGGGACGATGGACAGGGTCATGTACCATCAAATCTTGGGTGAGAACCTTCTTCCCTCAGCCAGGGCTATGCAAAAATGAAGGTTCAAGTTATCAAACATCAGCCTCAAAACCTTAATGACTTGGAGAGGCACTACAAAGAGGAGTGGAACAAAATCCCTCCTGAGATGTGTGCAAACCTGGTGGCCAACTAAAAGAAACGTCTCACCTCTAATTGCCAACAATGGTTTTGCCACCAAGTACCAAGTCACATTTTGTTAAGTGGGTAAAATACTTATTTCACTCATTAAAATGCAAATCAAATTTATAACTTTTAGGCAATGCATTTTTCTGGATTTTTTTGGTTATTGTGTCTCTCACTGTTAAAATATTCCTACCAATAAAATTGACTGATCATTTCTTTGTCAGTGGGCAAATGTACAAAATCAGCAGGGGATCAAACACTTTTTTTTTCCACCTCGTAATTGCCATCACAAGGGAGGAACATCATCCCTTGTAATTGCTGTGACAGGTATTCTTTATGAAGGGATTCTATTCAGGGATTCGCAAATCATATCGCCCCATATCCCCCCGACATGCAGTTGCGGGCACCGGGAAGGCGGTTTCTCTTTTACATTTAGCCCAGCTGGGGGGAAGCAGCAGGGTTTACTTTTTTTTTGCCCCTTAACGGAGCGGACACTGGAGCTTGATTTGGCTGCTCAGCCTACGCTTGTACCGAGTTCCCATGTTCTTCTGTGTGCGAGGGTAGCCTGAAGGAATAACGTTTTTTTTTCTCATTGAGGCCGGTGCCTCATTTACTGTTGTGGGTTTAGTAACACTAAGTAAATTTGGGCTTTTTTTGTAAAAATTAGACAACTGTCTTAATTATAATGCTATTGAAAGAGACAGTTTTATCACTAGGTATTTTCAAGGGATGAAAAATCAAGTTAAACTTACCGGTAACTTGTTTTCCAGGAGTCTTTCAGGACAGCACCTGGAGAGTGTGGCTCCACCCACTTGTCAGGAAACACACCTCCACCAATCTTTAAAAGGAGGCTCCTTCCCACTTATCAGTAGTAGTAGAGAACCTCCGGCCCAAGCTGGAACAAATTCAGAATATGGTTAGTCACAGCATAGTAATTGAATATAAAAACGACGGGTTGTTGCTGTCCTGAAAGACTCCTGGAAAACAAGTTACCGGTAAGTCTAACTTGATTTTTCCCTTAACATCTTTCAGGACAGCACCTTGAGAGGATAACAGAGACTTACCCATTAGGGAGGGACCACAGCCTGTAAGACCTTTCTGCCAAAAGCCTGCTCGCTTGCTGACAGAAGATCCAGTCTGTAATGACGGACAAACGTTAAGTAACTTGACCACGTAACCCCCTTACAAATTTGATCTGGGGTGGCACCAGCTATTTCTGCCCATGTAGTGGCCTGAGCTCTGGTAGAATGTGCTTTAAATGCCCAGCGGGGGGGATATCCCCGACAGAGTAGGCTGCCAGAATAGCAGATTTAAGCCATCTAGCTATTGACCCCTTAGATGCTTGGTGGCCCTTCTTTTTCCCAGAAAAAAGTATAAACAAAGAGTCGGAAGACCGAAAGTTTTTTGTTACTTCCAGATAATGTAATAAAGTCCTTCTTACATCCAAATTGTGGAATTTGTTTTCTTTCTTCCCTGAAGGGTTTGAGCAAAAGGTTGGTAGGATGATCTCCTGCGACCTGTTGTGGGCTGACGCTACCTTCGGCAAAAACCCTGGATCGGTTTTGAGTATAATCCTATCTGTGTAGATGGATAAAAAGGGTTTTTTAACAGATAGGGCGTGCAGCTCACTAATCCTCCTTGCTGATGTTATTGCAACCAAAAATAAAGCGTTAAGAGTAAGAGCTGGCTGACAGCTGATCATGTGGTAAGGGGCCAGGATCGACCCCTTACTCCGATCTGTAATCAGGCGAGTCTCAAACTCGCTAATCACAGAGCGCGGCGCGCGCGCCCTGCAGGGGGCACGCAGGCCGCTCGGGCACGGGACGACGTCAATGGACGTAGTCCCGGCAAAGCAGATCCACGCTGTAGCTGTCATTCGGCTATAGCGCGGATCTCTAGTGGTTAAGGGTGCCCATAATGGATTGCCAAGCCCTCTTCAGTTGTTGATCCATCTTTTTATCCACGGGGTCTTTTAAAATCCCCATGTCCTCAAATGCTAGATCAGCTGATCTCGACACCTGAGAAAAGGCTGCATTGAGTTTTGGAACCTTATTCCAGAGAGCCGCTGGGTCTTCATCAAAAGGTAACCTTCTATTATGAGCCCTTGAGAAGAATGGTTTTCTTTTAGGATCAGCCCATTCTTTCTAGTCTCAGAAATCACTGCGTGGACTGGAAAGGTACGTGTTTTGGGCTCGCTGAGCCCTGAATACATCCTGTCATGTAAAGACTATTCTTTACGCTCTTCCTTCAAGCCTAAAGTAGCATAAATTGCCCTCAAGAGGCCGTCCACTTAAACCAAAGACAATTTATATTTGGAAGGCATATTCTCCAGCTCATCCCCATCTGATTCTTCATTAGAATGAGAGGGGTAAAGCCCTTCCTGGTTCAGAGGACCCACTTCTGCCTCCACTGCCGAGACTAACAGTGAGCCTTGAGAGGACTGTGAGGTAGTAGACTGACTCGCGGATGGATTTGTAAGTGAGGATCTAAAGGATTGAATGGTAGCATCAAATTCCTTTTTGACAGATGCGATCAGATCGCTGAATGCGGAAGCAGCTTCTTCCTTCACCAAGGAATGAAATGCATGCCTGACAAAGTCTTTTTCCAGCCTTCAGGTAACTTAGTTTTGCATGAAGGACATTTCTTTTTAATCCCTGGGTCAGAGTTCTTGGTCTGCCATGAGAAGGGAAAAAAGAGAGAAAGACAAACCATCCTTTAGAGTCAGCCTGAAACCATTCAAGATGCTCACCACAGGTGCACAGTGAGAGAAACAGCAGACTCAAGTGCCCATACAGGCCCCCGCCACCAGGGGGGAAACACACTCAAGCCCCACTAAGAACTAGGGAGAAGAGAGCTAGAGAGAGACCCCCTGTAAAATAGAGCAGAATCTAGTCTGCTCCTTACCTGGGCCTTGCTGGTGCCTGTGCCTGTCCCACTTGCTGCAGTTCCCGAGTCCATGCTGAGGCAGCAGCGTGATGCTTGTGGCGAAAATGCCGGTTCCAGACTACATTAACGCCTCCGCGCCAGACCGGAACGGAACTGGAAATATAGACACCAGACCTATCCCTCCCTCCTCCCCCTGCGCTTTCCGGTGGAAATGACGCCCAGCCCCTGCTTATCGGATACCGCCCCACTTCCGGTTACCTCACATGCGGCAGATGCAGTCCTCTGACTGCATTTCCCAAGATGGCGGCGGCGTCAGGAAAAGGAACATCTCCTGGCCAAAAAAAGAGTGCCCGACATGCCCAACACCCCCACCTGGGAGCAGCGACTCCTGGAGCAGTCCTGGCTCTCCCCGAGCACTGACGAGGGAGAAGGAGCCCATCCACTCGGCACTATATCAGCCTGTGGAGATGTGAGGAACCGGCTCTCTTGAGGTAAATAAAAAATAAATAGTGGAGTGGGGAGCCCGGCCTCTCAGGACAGCACCTTGAGAGCTCCTAACTCCCCCATATGTTCCCTCCGGTGGAAACAAAAACTGATGAGTGGGAAGGAGCCTCCTTTTAAAGATCGGTGGAGGTGCGTTTCCTGACAAGTGGGTGGAACCACGCTCTCAAGCTGCTGTCCTGAAAGACGTTAAGGCAAAATCCCTTTAATCGTGTCCCTAATGCATGATTTCCTGAAAGGTGACCATTTGCATGTATTGTTAAAATGTGCGCATGTATGGGTAAATGACAGTGTAAATGAGTGTTTTATATTTAGTTTAACCACTTCAATACCAGGCACTTTCGCCCCTTCCTGCCCAGGACAATTTTCAGCTTTCAGCGCTGTCACACTTTGAATGACAATTGCGCGGTCATGTAACACTGTACCCAAACAAAATATTTATCATTTTCTTCACACAAGTAGAGCTTTCTTTTGGTGGTATTTGATCACCTCTGGGGTTTTTTTATTTTTTGATAAACTAAAAAAAGACCAAAAAATTTAAAAACAAAAACAAAAAAAGTTTCTTAGTTTGTCATAAAATTTTGTTTTCCCCTTCACTGATGGGCACTGATATGTAGAATTGATGGGCACTGATAGGCAGCACTGATGGGCATCAATAGGCGGCACTGATATGCAGCACTGACAGGCGGCACTGATGAGGTACAGATGTGTTACTGACAGGCGTTACTGCTGGGCACTGAAAGGCTTTTTTTATTGGGGGACTTCTGGGCACCGATTGGTAGCCTTTTTTGCACATCTGACCCCCCCACTGACAGGGAGAGATGCCGATCGGCTCCCCCTGTCAGCAAGAACCGAGGAATGCCATTCACTGGCACTTCCTGGTTCACGCTGTGATCGGTCACAGCTGATCACGTCGTAAGAAGCCTCTTAGAGAGGCTTCTTATCATGATCGGAGATGCGGAATGTCAGATTGACACGCCGCGATCACCGTGCGCCCCCACGGGCGAGTGCATGTTTTCCTGCTGGACGTCATATGATGCCCAGTCAGGATAACAGCACCACTTCCTAGAAGTTATTCTGCTATAGGCCGGGCAGGAAGTGGTTAAAAAGGATAAGTTCACCTTTCTTAATATGTTACACCCATATTCAAAGTGCAACGTGTTACGAAAGGACAGGCCCTCGCTTGAATCCACCCCCTTTGACAACTAGCAGGGATCTTCTCCCCGCACCTGCTGTCAACTCATTTAGTGTTCTGTGAGTGGAAAACTACATGCCCCAACAGGCTTGGCAGCTGTCAGCTTGTAGTTCTCTAAACTACAATAAGCTTACATCGCCGTGGTAGTTCATTGATTCTTCCTGTCAGAGTAACAGCTTGCCCGTCCAAGGTACAAGCAAGCAAATACACTGCTTTACAGGCTCCTACAACAAAAAAAATAAAATGCACTTTTTTTTTCCTACAAAAGAATGTGCATTAATTATTTTTTGTAAAAAGGTGAACTTATCCTTTAAAACACATCTAACGTAACCAAGCATGTCCAAGGATATAAATAGCCTCATGAGGTTGCCTCTGTTAAGTTTTTTTTTTTTTTGGATAAAATAAGCTACAAGTTGAAAAACCGTTCTGTTTAAGATCTTTATCTGCTGGTATTGTTTGATTGCCCTAAAGTATTTTTAGGTCTGTCTCCTAGTTGCTCTCAATAAAGAACCCCCCTTTTTTTTTTTTTAATCAGGTCAAGTAGATCGGGACCCCGATTTAATCCCTTGGACAAGTAGTTTTTTTTGTTTTTGTTTTTTTCCACACCCCTGTCTATTAAACCCTGGATCCCTCCCTTGCCCATCAAAGCATCTTCTCAAAAACAGATCAGTTTGATGAGATGCTTCTCCAGCACCAAAACCAAGTAACAAAATCATCATCACTTTCAGCTTCATTTGTTCATTCATCTCCTCTGGTTGCATCTGAACTGACCACTTGCAGCAGTCCTGAGCTCTTCGGTGGAACTGTGGCAGGAGGGGGGCCTTCTGAGCCCCGTAAACGTGATTGGGCAGCTATGAAGGCGCTTAATCACTGTTACCTGAAAGTGGATAGCTGGATGTAAAAATTGATATCCCGACTTCAGCTGCAGCCATAAACCTGGTATAACAGCTTCCCATCCAGGAAATCTAAAAATATGCTGATGATTCAAGATTGGTTTAGTGTCAGGCGCATGTCATTCTAGCATTCCTTTTGCTGGAAGCAAACTTGCCAGTGACACAACTAGGAATGCACATGAACCACTTATATGGCCAAACCAACAAGTTGCCCCTTTGCTGACAAGGAAGATTTTGCAACATATTGACCAGCAAGCAAGAACGTGGCAGTGCTTCAAAAGTGGTTCCCATTTTTGCACTGAAAAAAAAATAAATCTTGCAGGACATTTGAAAAGCACCGCTTGCTGTGTTTTTCTACCTTCTTGTAACATTCTCTGTGAGCTCCCGAACCTCTCCTATTATCCATCACTTACATTTGTTTGGAACAAGCAGTACATGTTAGCTAGGGTCATATGCACTGGTTTAGGCACAGTACACATACCATAGTTCACAATTCTTAGGTCATCTCGGGATAACAAAAAAGACATACAGCAAGACCATGGAGAATGAAAGTAGCCCCCTTTAACAGAAAGTCAGATCACGGCAGCAAAAATCAAGAGAATTTGTAGGAGGCCAAGAACAACAGAAGGTACTTTTTAAGTCAATATGGAACCAATCGGCATCTGAGCACCACACACCAAAAACACTATTTAATGCATTTTTAATATTCAAAGCAAAAGTCACCCATCCATCCAAGTCTCCATGCTTTATTTTGCTGTAAAATCACTTTGAAAAACATCCCCTAGCATTTCTGGCTGTGGCCATCTTAAGTAAGGGCTGATGATTCACATAGCATTTACTTTTGGAAATCCATATGCCCTTAGCTCAGGCATGCATGATGGAGAATGTACTTAGCTGAGGAAATCCCTCCTCCCTTCATGAAGGCCCATGTACGACATCTGCCTAGGCCGGGAAACCAGATAGTAACTGAAGAAATTGTAAAAAGTTAAAAAAATTATATACTTTCCTAGTTGGGATATGAGGAAAGAAGCATTAGAAGCTAGTATCGCCATCATCTGGAAAGAGGGGAAGGATAGTTCGTTATGTTCAAGCTACAGGCCCATTTCCCTCCTAAATGTCGACACGAAATTATTCGCGAAGATCTTAGCTGACAGGATGAAACTGATTATTAACAGGATTATCCACTCAGATCAGGTTGGGTTCGTGCCAGGGAGAGAAGGGAGAGACAACGGTATAAAGACGCTAATGGTGATTCAGAAAATAAAGGAAAGTGGTGCCCCAGGTCTACTCCTGTCGATCGATGCTGAAAAAGGTTTCGACAGGATAGCCTGGGGCTTCATGTGGGATACCCTGGAAGACATTGGCATAGGAAACAAAATGCTCAGTTGGATTAAGGCCTTATACACACATCCCACAGCAAGAGTAAAGGTTAACGGTACTCTTTCAGAGCAGTTTACAATGTATATTGGGACCAGACAGGGATGCCCACTTTCCCCAATGCTGTTTGTCTTGACCCTGGAACCACTATTAGCGAGGATTAGGTGCAATCCCGATATCAGAGGGGTAAAAATAGGGGAAGAAGAGTATAAGATCGCTGCGTTTTGCATTTTACTCTATGTCACCCAACCAAGGATAACTCTCCCGAATCTGTTAGAAACTATCAAGGTCTATGGAAGACCTAATTTCCGTGTCAACTCAACCAAGTCAGAAATTTTGGAAATAGTGGAAGAAAAAGAAGGGGAAAGGGCCTATCAACAAAGTCTACCATTTAAATGGGGGATGAAAGAGCTTAATTATCTCGGAGTTAAAATCACCACGGCGATAGAATCATTACTTCAAGACAATTTTTTAACACTCCTAAACGAGATTAGGACTGATTTGAACCAAATATCGCGCAACCAACTTTCATGGGGTGGTAGAATAAACCTTCTAAAGATGTCGATCCTCCCAAAAATCACATACAAAATACAAATGCTCCCAATTACAATCCCGCAGAGCTTTCTTAACAAATTGCACACTGAGTTTCTTAGGTTTATATGGAGAGGGAAAAAACCCAGAATAAAGTATGCACAATTAGTCAACGATAAGAGGAATGGGGCGTGGGGGGCACCAGATATTAAAAAATATTACACCGCTATAGTCATATCACGCATTTTAGATTGGGTAAAAAATAATAAAGAAAAACAGTGGGTCAAAATTGAGAATATAATGAGTGAAGTTGATTTAGGTAAGATAGTATGGATCCCACCACAGTATAGAAAACTGAGCACGAAAGCACCAGAGATCACCAAACAGGCATTAAACATGTGGGACAAATTACACGAAAGGGAGCACTGGGGGTACAATTCACCATTCACTCCGCTTAAGGACACAGATTATTTTAAACCTGGGAGGGAAGACATGTTCGGAAGGTGGATATTGAAGGAGGATGCTTAACTAAAAGATATTATGAGACAGGGGGAGATGTGTACCTTGCAAGAATTGAAAGCAAAAAAAGACCTGTTTATCATAGATTTGTGGAGGTACAGGCAGCTGAAACATTTCGTAGACTCACTCCCGCAGCCAATAAGGTCAATGAAAGAGTTAAGTCCTTTGGAGAAAGTATTCTTGGAGAATAAAAGGAGGGGAGGTGTATCCAGGATTTATAAGACACTGACCAAAATAGGAGAGGAAGGGTCATGGCTACATCGGCTAGCCTTAGGTTCTCAGAGATGAACTTTAGAATCCTCGCAAGAACATATATCACCCCGGATAGAGCACATAGAATGCAGAGGGAGGTATCGCCGCTATGTTGGAGGGGATGTGGAGAGACAGGGACAATGGCGCACATTTGGTGGCAGTGCCCTGTGATCAAAGAATTTTGGGAGGGGATAAGGAGAATAGCCTCTGAGATCACTGGAATGGTGATTCCAGATGATCCCTGGGTGTGTTTGCATCAGGGGAGTAAAATGCCTACGAAGAAGTATTTGACTTCTTTGTTACCACATCTCCTCAATGCCGCCAAAAGTCTTATCCCCAGATACTGGAGGGATTGCAGGAGACCTCCCTTGCAGGAATGGCTCAACAAGATAAACGAAATACATTGCCTGGAATACTTGAGATATGGGGATGGAGCTGATATGGAAACTTACGAGGAGATATGGAGTGATTGGGTAAAATATAAATCTTCACCTCACGCGGCCGAGGCTTGGGGATCGTAGACCGAGGTTCCATCAATAACTACGTACTGGCCAGGAGATGAGCGCTGATTGGGTTTTAGATGGGAATTTAATAGCCTAACTGTAAGGGCCCTTGCACACTGGGGCGGTTTGCAGGCGCTATTGCGCTAATAATAGCGCCTGCGAACAGACCCGAAAGTGCCGCTCCTTGCATTCCAGTGTGAAAGCCCCGAGGGCTTGCACACTGGAGCGATGCGCTGGCAGGACGGTAAAAAAAGTCCTGCCAGCAGCATCTTCGGAGCGGTGAAGGAGCGGTGTGTATACCGCTCCTTTACCGCTCCTGCCTATTGAAATCAATGGGACGGCGCGGCTATACCGCCGGCAATGCGCCTCTGCAGAGGCGCTTTGCGGTGGTATTTAACCCCTTCTCGGCCGCTAGCGGGGGTAAAACCGCCCCGCTAGCGGCCGCATACCGGCGGTAATAATAGCGGCGTTTTACCGCCGACGCCGCCCCTGCGTGCAAGGGCTCTAAGACAAACTAGACAACTCACGCTGAAGAGGGTAAAAGTGACAGACCAGGGTAGGGACAGGTATAGGCCATGACACCGGGGGTTTAAGGGGTAGTGTGGCAGGGGAGGGGTTGGGGGTAAAAAAAAAAAAAAAAGGTTTAACTAGTTCTGGGAACGTGTAATTTCAGAACTATTTTTGTAATCAATGGAAAATTGTAAAATTAAAAAAAAAAATATGCCACAATGATGTGAATTTGTTAAGGGATGAGATTGAACTGTTAAGTTGAAATCGTTTTTCCCATATAATTATCTCGCTGATGTGGCAGAAAAAAAAAAAAAAAAAAGTTTAGGAGTGTTTATGCACACTAAAGGCTGCTTTAAAATGCCACACCTGGGTGAACTTGGCGTTAGAGTGAGCATTAGGATTGTGTGGGGGTTACCAGTTGTGCAGCCTCAAAGCCTCAGTATCTCCAGGCTTCTAAAGATCACAGTGCCAGAAAACTTTGGAACAAAATATAAACTAAAAGCTGTATAGTAAACCCTGTTGCAGCAAGCTGGACTTTTGCCAATGCATCACACCCCACCTAAACATCACATGGCTCATGCTTGTCCAGTTCAAAAAGAATGGAGATGCTGCAGTGTCTCATTTTAACACTGGGATGGTCTCAGATGATTTGAATAAAAGGCTGATTTTCTCATTTTTAAACCAATCTGAGAAATGACATGGTACAATAGAAAGAAGGAAGATATAGGGCTGGTTTACATCTATGAGGTGCATTTTACATGCGTTTTTCATGGCAAAACATCAAAAATGTGGCAGGCAGGATTTTTTTTTAATGCAATACACCCAAAACACACAGGTGTAAATGTAAATGTAAGGGCCATAAAACGTGTTTACATTAAAAAGCAGAAGGAAGACTGGGAGAAAATGGAAGCACTCAGTACTGTCAGGAGTGCTGACACTGCACCACTGGAGGGGGATCAACTGCCAGGTGTAAATCTGTCATAACGTGCCATTGTGGCTAAAAGCTCCTAAGGGCCCACTTTCATTTTTTTTAAAGGTTTAATGCCACTTTAAACCCTTCTCCCTTCTAATACTAAACTGCACTATGTGATTCAAAATCATATGTGAAAGCCTCAGAAGTTAGAAGTCCTGGCATTTGACAACGGAATGATTGGAGGTGACCCTTAAAAACAGATCTAAACCAAAATATTGGTATGCTGCAGCTTACCATCATTATAGTGGCTGCATTAGATGTCAATTTCCAAAATAGGAACATTTAAGCAAGTACAGAAAATACCTGTTGATCTTGCCAGAAATGCCAAGGCCCGTCACTCCCTATGAGCTTTAACCACTTGACCAGACCACTGGGCACTTAAACCCCCTTAATAACCAGACCAATTTTCAGCTTTCAGTGCTCTTACAATTTGAATGACAATTACTCAGTCATGCAACACTGTACCCATATGAAATTTTTGTACTTTTTTCACACAAATAGAGCTTTCTTTTGGTGGTATTTGATCATCTCTGGGTTTTTTTATTTTTTGTGCTATAAATGAAAAAAGACCAAAAATTTTGTAAAAAAAATGCATTTTTCTTCATTTCTATTAAAATTTTTTGCAAATAAGTAATTTGTCTTCATACATTTGGCCAAAAATGTATACTGCTACATATATCTTTGGTTAAAAAATAACCTAAATTAGTGGGTATTATTATTTAGTCTGTGTGAAAGTTACAGGGTCTACAAGCTATGGTGCCACTCACTGAAAATGTATCATTTTGATCACACCTGATGTACTGACAGCCTAATTTCTTGAGACCCTAACAAGCCAGTAAAGTAAAAATACCCCCCAAATTACCCCTTTTTGGAAAGTAGACATTCCAAGGTAGTTAGTACAAGGCACAGTTAGTTTTTTGAAGTTGTCATTTTTTCCCACAATTCTTTGAAAAATGAAGCTTTTTTTTATTTTCTATTTTTTATCACTCCAAATTGTCATTATAAACAGATTATTTCTCTCACATGGCATGTACAGTCCACAAATGGAAGCCCAAACTATATTCTGCTGCTACTCCTGAGTATGGCGATACCACATGTGTGAGACTTTTACATAGCCTGGCCACATACAAAGGCCCAACATTGAAGTAGCAACTTTCAGGCGTTCTAGGAGCATAAATTACACATCTAATCTCTCAACCACCTATTACACTTTTGAAGGCCCTGGAGCACCAGGACAATGGAAACAACCCACAAAGTGACCCCATTTTGGAAAGCTAACACCCCAACGTATAATCTAAGAGGCATAATGAGTCTTTGGAACGGTTCATTTTTTTTCCAGAAGTTTTTGGAAAATGTGGGAAAAAAGATTAAAAACGCTTTTTTTTTTTTTTTTTTTTTTTTTTTTTTTACACAAAGTTGTCCATTTATAAGATATTTCTAACACACAGCATGTACATCTCAAAAATGACACCCCAAAATGTATTCTGCTACTCCTCCTGAGTATGGCGATGCCCACATGTGTAAGACTTTTACACAGCCTGGCCACATAGAGGCCCAACATCCAAGAAGCACCATCAGGTGTTCTAGGGACATAAATTACGCATCCAATTTCCTTACAATCGATCACATTTTTGAAGGCCCTTCATATTTCTAACACAGCATGTACATACCAAGAATTACACCCTAAAATACATTCTGCTGAGTGAGTGCCAGTTCACACAGGGGCGACTTGTCAGGCGACTGACAAGACGCCACCCGTTCTGTACTACGGAACCGTTCTAAAAAAGGAGAGACGCAAGTCGCTCAGACTTAGAAAAAGGTTCCTGTAGTATTTTTGGGGCGACTTCAGGCAACTTGCATTGACTTCTATACAGAAGTCGTTTTGCAAGTCGCCGCTGAAGTCGTGTGCAAGTCGTGCCGCCCCTGTGTGAACCGGCACTAAAAGGGTAAACAAAAGATTACCTGTGATTTTAGTAGTGCAATTGTCCACAGGAGGAGAGCCTTGATCCAGGCAGCAGGCAGGGACGTGGTCAGCGACAGTGAATGGAATTGTCCAGGCAGCAGGCAGGTATATTGTCCATATACAGTCCAGGGTCAGTGCAAGTAGAGACTTTGCCAGCAGTGCCAAAACATTAGTCCTGGTAGTAAGCAGGAACACGGTCCAAGTAGCAGGCCAGGAAAAAATGGGGACAGGGGTAGAGGCTTCTCCCACCCAAATCTCTTTGAAGCCTCTCTGAGTCTCCAGACCCTAATCCGGGAATGAGAAAACTAAAAAATCAGTTTTCTTCATCCAGAAAAACAAATTCTGGAGCCCCTCACATGTGTGAGACCCCTGTGTTCCCGCTAGCATAGCAGGGTAAAAGATCAATCCAAGAGGCAGGCAAAAAACGTGGTCAAACAGGCCAGGGTCAGTTCCAGAGCAGGCAGAGGTAGGTACAGTTTAGCGTTAGGCAGAAGCGTGGTCGTATAACAAGCCAGGGTCAGTTCCGGAGAAGATAGAAGTATGTTTAGCGTTAGGCAGAAGCTTGGTCGTATAACAGGCCAGGGTTGGTTCCGGAGAAGGCAGAGGTATGTACATTTCAGTGCAGTGGCATAAGGGGTGTGGAGGAAAATGACAGGAAATGAGAATTACGTTTACCATACTTCCCTAATAATGTAGAGAAGTATGGTAACGGCAGAAACATCCAACTACACAGAGGCCTGGCTGGGAAGGACAATAATACATGGTGTCTCTTCTAATTCCTCCACTGGACCACCCCAGGCATTTCTTTTGACGTCTGAGGCCTGTTTCACGGGGGGGGGGGGGGAATTTAGTCAGGAAAGTGGCGCTCGTGGAGTCTGCTCACAGAATCAGAGCGAATAGTTTCTGGTGGGCTTTCAGGGTACAAAAGGGCAGAAATAACGTCTTCTTGGTAGTGGAGATAGGATACGGGGTTCTCTGTAGATTTTTGGTAAATAACATAAGTGTTATACATGGCCAAACTGAAAAAATAAATGGACACTTTTTTATACCAGCGGCGGGATTTTCTTGTGGGAAGGTAGGGTTCAATCATCTGATCGTTGAAGTCCACTCCCCCCATAAACAAATTATAATCGTATACACAAGCTGGTTTCTGGACTGGGCCGTTTCTTCTGGGGACTTCCACGTAGGTGTTATTATGAATTGTCGTCAGCATGTGGACGTTTCGTCTGTCCCTCCACTTGACAGCCAATAGCTCCTGGTTCCGCAAAGATGCCGTCTCCCCTCCTTGTAGCCTTTCATTGACAAGTTTTTGCGGTAAGCCCTTTCTATTGGCTCTTACTGTACCACATGCTGGGGTGTCGCTCCGGTGAAGATTGCGGAAGAGGGGCAAGCTGGTATAAAAATTATCCACATAAAGATGGTATCCCTTTCCAAGGAGTGGATAGACAAGCTACCAGACCACTCTTCCGCTAGCTCCAATGTACTCTGGGCATTTAGGGGGATGCAGCTGGGAGTCCTTCCCTTCGTACACCCGGAAGGCGTAAATGTACCCCGAGGCTCGGTCGCAAAGTTTGTACATTTTTACCCCATATTGGGCCCTTTTGCTGGGGATGAATTGTTTGATGCCCAGCCTGCCTGAAAATTTTACAAGGGACTCATCCACAGAAATATTCTGTTCGGGGGTGTATAACTGGGGACATTTTTCAGAGAAATAATTTAGGAGTGGCCGAATTTTAAATAGTTTTTCAAAAGCTGGGCCATTTCGGGGAGGGCGCTGGGTGTTGTCATTGTAGTGGAGGAACCGCATAATCATTAGGTATCTGGATCTTGGCATAAGGGATGAGAAGAGTGGCATGTGGTGGATGGGTTTGGTAGATCAATAGGAGTATATCAAAACAAACAGTGTAGCGCTGGACTAGTGATATAATAAACATATATGTTATAAGCACATGTGAGTTATTAGATCATAACCTAAACTTTTTCCATCATATAATAAATACAAAATAGTGAAAATCACATATGTGGTGATAATTTTTTTTTTTGTGAGTCCCATAGTAAAAGTTAGGCCTAAGAAAATTCCTCTATGGTTAGTTCTCCCCACTTAAAAGGGACAGGCGTAACTAGAGCCAGGGTTGCTTACAATGTGCTGCTGTGCGTAGAGGTTGCACTGGGCCACAATGGAAGATAGTAAGTCTTCAGTGAAAATCAAATGAAAAAAAAAAAAAAAAAATCAAGCATGGCAAAATCATCGGTGTTCTCCTGGACACCTGGCTGGGCGGTGAAAGGGAGGATATTTGCTGCTCCGGAATTAGGGGGAAGCCACAGGGGGTTTTGAAGGGCATAGGGAAGGCTAGCATGGCCCCTATCCCTTTGGGGCTGAGATGACACCCTACTGGTGCCTGGCCTTTGTTGTAGTGGCTCTGCTCGCGAGGTGGACGGCACTGCGCTGCTGGTAGTAGTAGGCTGCTGCTCCACGCCAGAATGCCTTCTTTTCACGGGCACACATTCCTCTTCCGATTCTGTATCAGAACCGCTGCTTATCACGGGTTCATAGGCCGAATCCGAAGTGGAATCGGACTGAGACTCAGAGAGCTCCCCGCTGCTCTCATCGGTCATGGTAGGCCTCCTCGGTAGTAAAATATTTTTTTTGCCATACTGGTGGCTGAGGCTGCACTGCAGTGCACTGTGGTGGAACTGGTGGGCACAGACAGCACTGATGTGGCACTGCAGTGGCGCAGGTGGCACTGGTGTGACACTGGTGTGCACTGTAGTGGCACTGGTGTGGCTCTGGTGGCACTGATTAGCACACAGGAGGCACTGGTGTGGCGCAGATGAGCACTGATGGGCAGAGGTGGCACAGGGCACTGCTAGAATGATAAAACTCACAGTTTGGCACACGATCTGCTCTCCTCTCTCGCTGCATCGGTGTGAGGAGAGGAGAGCAATGAACTTGTGAGGACCCCGTTTGACAGTTTTGTTGACATTTGTGATCGCTCCGTCATTGGACGGAGCGATCACGTGGTAAAGGGCTGCTGTCATTGGCCCTTTACCGCAATCCGCGTAGCGCCGGATCCCGTGAACCCGGCGAGCACGGATGTTCCCGCGTGCGCACCCCAGCGGGCACGATTCTCCGGGAGGGCGTCCAGGGAGTTAACAAACCGCCCTGTAGCCTTCATTTGGCTATGGGCCGGTTATTAAGTGGTTAAGGCTGGGTTCACACTAGAGCACGGAGCGGCTTACAGCATAGTCTCCATTCACCATTTCAGCCCAAATTCGGACCTGAAACTGACCAAAAGACACACAGGACTTCTGTGCAATTCGCACTTGAGCCGCTCCGGAGATGTGTGAACCGGCTCCATAGAGAGCCGGACACAATCTCATGCTATGCGAATTGGATGCGGGGAAAACGCATCCAATTCCCATATGTGTGAACCCAGCCTAAAAGTAAGCACAAACAATATTAATTACTGTGCAAACTACCAGTCCCATCAATCCACTATGCAATAAAGAGACATATTTGAAGACCACCCTATGTGACAACCATGCCTTCCTTCATAGATCGTGGAGAAGGAAAAAAAAAAAAAAAAAAAAATAATGCAGTCACCTCATCTGAGAGCTGGAAAGCTGCCATATATTACAATAATCAGCTGTCACAATAAACCTTCTGTTCATGTCCCTTATTCAGCTAGGGATTTTGCAGCTGTGGTGGCAACTCTGCACGTGCTCAGTTTTCAGTGAGTTTCTATGCTGAGCATTTCCTCCCTATCACTTTTGAGCAGCCCATGTGAACGTATACAGTCACACATCTGGGTGTATACAATGGTAAAAATAAATAAAATTTTTTTACATATGACCAGCAGCAAAGGACTAGAAGCTCCTTTAGGATGTGGGTTTAGTGACTCTTTGCTTTTTCCCGTGTTTTCACCTGATCTGGAGAGTAACACAGTAACACACCTCCTGTATTAGCGTGTCCCCAATCTGGATAAAGGAGGAGCACAGAGACACCTTTGAACAGCAGCACTGTCAATTGGGGGGGGGGGGTGTAAAACGTACTATTATGCCGCGTACACACGAACGGACTTTACGGCACTTTGCCCGGCGGACGGGATTTGGTCGGACAATTTGATCGTGTGTGGGCTCCAGCGGACTTTGTTTTCTCAAAAGTTGGACGGACTTAGATTTGAAACAGGTTTTAAATTAATCCGTCGAAAAGTCCGCCGTCTGTATGCTAGTTCAACGGGCATAAAGCCACGCTAGGGCAGCTATTGGCTACTGGCTATGAACTTCCTTGTTTTAGTCCGGTCGTACGTCATCACGTACAAATTCGACGGACTTTGGTTGATTGTGTGTAGGCAAGTCCGTTCATTTGTAAAGTACGTCGAAAAGTCCGCCGGGCAAAGTCTGCCGTAAAGTCCGCTCGTGTGTACGCGGCATTAGATTTAAATACATATTTCAAACAAATTGAAGCCAAACTCCAGCTAATACTTTATACAGCATTTTCTCTAGTCATCTTCCAGGACGGCACACCTGAGATGAGAGGCTCCTCCCTACAGGAAACACAATCAATCGACAGCTGTTTTAAGTCCCCACCCTACCCCTTGATCCTCAGTTTTTGATTGTGTTTCTCCCTACACAGCGAAACCGTTTGTTTTTTTCCAAATGACCCAAAGCCTGGGGCTGGTGGTCCCCCCCTGGGAGCCGGACCAAATGCCTTGGGAAGGCCTACGGCCACATCACCCTGAAAGTGAAAGAGGGCGCCGCCTGCCCGATCTCGTATGATCTCGGAGGCAAAGCAGGGTTGGGCCTGGTTAGTACCTGATGGGCCTCTGGGTCTGGCCGGATATATTTATCCTTCCTGGGGGGTTCCCCTATCCTTTCCTCAGGGGGGGCAGCAGAAACTGGAAGAGCCCCCCTGAGAGCTGAAGGCCCCTGGGTACAGTGGTGTCCCCAGAACTTCAGGGGCCTTTTTCCTGTCTCCCCCCCTTACCTGTCCGGGCGTCCGTTCAGACAGGGGTGCTGGCTGTCAGTTCTTTCCAGGGCCCCCGACTCCTGGGCCCCTGGTAGCTCGCGTGGGCTACTGGGGAGGGCGCCGCCTGAACGACACGCGTTCTTACCCAGGAGGGAAGGCTGAGAGTCAGCAGGAGCAGGCGCCCACATCCTCCTTTCGAGGAGGCACCAATTCAGTACGGTGGATGTCTGCCTAAACCACCTCAGAATGGAATGAGGAACGTACGGCATTGCCCCCCCCAGATGTATATACTGACTGGCAGGACACAGCCTAACCTTGCAGCTCCCTACGGGGACAGTAGTTGGGGGGGGGCACTTTGGCGGCTATCCTCCTTGCGTGTGGACCATAAGGATGGAAAAGCAAGCCCGGTGGCTGTGGAAAAAGGGGAAGACTACAACGGTGAGTACTTTCCTTTACCTTGGGAATATAGCTGCAAAATCCCCAATCCCAGCCAGATGGTTTCTGGGCATTTGAGATAATCTCCCCTGGGGTCTAGATTCAAATAGCCCAGAAGCTTCTGCTAAAAACACCAGCTACAGCTCCCTCTTACATCAGAGATGCTGTATGGTGGACAAGTGGTGCAGAGGAGCGAGTGTGCCTAAACCACCTCAGATGGGAAAGAGGTAGGTAAGGCATTTCTTCCCCTTCCCCCTGTTTTTACTAAGTGGTGCAGTGCAGGACCTGGGGTCTGCATAACAAAATAGCCCAGAAGCTACTGCTAATACCACCAGCCACAGCTCCCTCTTACAGCAGAGACACTGTGGTTATCACAACAGTAGGTTTCCAGACTCTCCCTACATGTCCGGTTGTGGGACATTAGTAGGGATGAATCGAGCGAAGGGGGGGAGGACCTGGTAGATACAAAGAGTTCCTTACAGGCCAGGTATACCACTGAACAATTTATGGATTGTGCAATGGTTGAAGGATTCAGGAGTAAGCTCTCCTGGTCAGCAGGTGCACTAGGTTATATGGCCCTATTAGCCCAGCTGCTAGGAATCTGAAGTCATAAGCTCCAACCTCCCACTCCACCTTTACATTGTGGTTATATTGAAGTGCAGGAGGTAAGAAAAACCTTTTTGTTGGTTTGGGCTACAGTCAACTCAGTGACAGATCTAAAGGCGATTTACCATAAATCGCTTCCTATATCCTTTAATTAAGGATTTTCTGTGCAAACATATGCAAGAGCTAGATAGATTGCTTGTTTAAGGCCTGCAGGTGGCTATTTTCCTCAAGGCTAAATTGGTGATCACCTTTTCTAGAGGCTGTCCTAAATGGGTCTCTAGGGCAGGGCTCATTGAGACTTTAGTTTCTGATCAGCCCCACCTGTGTGTGAGCTGGCCAGCGTTTGCTCAGTCTACAGAGGTAAGGTAGGACAACAGCTACTATAGTAAGGTGTCTAACCATTGTTAGAATTTGTTCCTTCACTGGGGGTGAAGTGTTAGTATCTACAGCCCAGGCTATGCCTAGGGATCAAATTGCTCTGTTTGGTTATTTCATAAAGGGATACACCATGACTCCTCCTTGGTTGCACACCAGTAGACCTCAGTAGTGAAGGTTTGTCCTTGCTGGGATGTTTTGTGGCACAGCAGAAATACACATTGAGATTTGTGACATCTCTGCTCATAAAGGGTATATTGCTGTACATCAGAAATGCTCTGCACTGAAGCTTTGTTGTCTGTTATATCCTAAAGGTACTGCCTTATTTGGCTACAGATCAGAAAAATACAACAGGGAAGGTGGTCTGTACTTTCTGGTCTTGTGACGCATGGCGGAAATGCACATCATTGAGTCTTATGACATCTCTGCTCATATTTGTTATATTGCTGCACATCAGACATACTCAAAATTAAGTTCTGTCTGGGGTGTTTTGTGTCCTGTATTACTGCCTTATTGGTTGCTTATTAGAAAGGCAGTAGTGAAGATTGATGGTCCCGAATTGTGGGGAAATACAAATTGAACCTGTGCCAGGGGTAGTACTGGTACTGCCTTTGGTAATCGGTGCAGCCCCGCAAAGTAGCGTCAGGCTGACAGTGCTATTAACGGCAAAGGTTGCCGATTTTAGGCATGCGATTTGACATGTTGAGTCGCATGCCAAATCCCTTCAATATGGATGTGCTGTCTCTATTCAAATTGTTATATTGTTGCACATCAGATATATACAAGATTGAAGGTTGTCTGTCCTTTTATGTCTTACATTTACTGCCTTATTGGCTGCATATCAGAAGGGACACAGCAGTGAGGTTGCTTGTCCTTTTCTGATTTGTTTTTGCTGCCTCAGCAGGGACACACATTGAGGATGGTGGCGTCTCTGCTCAGTATTTGGTATATTACTACACATCAGACATACACAAAGATTGAAGATTGTTTGTGTCCTGTATGTTCTATATTTACTGCCTTATCGGCTGCATATCAGAAAGGCACAGCAGTGAGGGGTGTCTTTTCTGTTTCTCATTGTTCTACCTTGCTGCTTCTTAAGGATACACAGCAGGGGGTTGGCTGCACGCCTCCAGGGAGATACAGCATTGGGGACCCCTCGCTTGTTCAACCTGAAAATTGCAAGTTACCTGCGACCTGTGTAATCTTGAGGTCTGTGAATCCAGAAAGCAGGGTCTGCTTGGTGGCGTTGCGACCTGGAGTTGCACAGACACAAATGGTTCCCATTGGAAGCCATAGTGTATGACTTTTCATAGAGTATGACATAGTGTTTTTGCAGTTGCAGGTTGGGTCGCACAGGTGTGGGAGCCCTAAGTTTCCCTTCTGGTTGAGGTTTGGCTACACACAAGAATAGACATCATGGAGTCTATTGCCTTACTTTGCAATACACCAGAAAGATCGCAGCTAGGAAGGCTGTCTGTTTTTATGTGGCTACACAGCAGAAATACTCAACATTGAAGCTTGTTGGTGCTTTCTGTTTCAGATTCCCTAACCTTACTGCACTTCGGAAAAACACAATGCTGCAGGTTGCTTGGGTCCTTTCTGTGTTGGTTCTAGGTGACTGCACTACAGAACTGCATAACAGAAAAGATATTGTCTTGTTATGTTGGTTTAGCTAGCCAGTGAGGAAGGCGATAACCATATTGATCTTATAACTGTATTTGGTGGTTCGTCAGAAATGCGCAACATAGAAGTTTGGGTCTTTCTGTCTTATATTTATTGCCCTGTTTTGCTGTACATCAGTAAAACTCCACCGTAAACAGGACTCCCGTCCTTTATGTACATATATCAGTTATGACCTAGTTAGCTGCACTTCAGAAACACGCAGCATTTAGGGTCGGTTCACACTAAGGCAGCACGACTTACAGCGCGACTGCCTCAGGCGACCCAGGACACGACTCAGCGGCGACTTGCGAAAGGACTTCTGTATGGAAGTCAATGCAAGTCGCCCCCAAAGTCGTACAGGAACCTTTTTCTAAGCCGGAGCGACTTGCATCGCGCCGATTTAGAACGGCTCCATTGCACAGAACAGGACGCTACTTGTCAGGTGACTAGGTCGCCTGACAAGTCGTCCCAGTGTGAACCAAGGCTGAGAGTTTGCGTGTGTCTTAATGTTTTTACATATTAGCTGCACATCAGAAAACCAGACTGAGGACTGTTTGTCTACATTGAAGTTCAGATTTGGGTCTCTCCCATATTTGATATGTTGGTTTAGCTAGCCACATTCGGATACACATTATTGTCTATGCTTGTGTCCTTTCTGTCTAAATCTATTGTGCTGGGTCCACAATTTATGATCTTTTTTAATTTGTGATATTAATAATGCATGTATCACCTTTTGTATTTCAGCCCTCTTTTCCGTGGAGGGGCCTGGAGTTCTTGGCTGCAGACGTCACATGTCAGAAAGCCTCAGCCCCTTACATTCAGGGATGCTGGAACCATTTCCTAGGGTTGAAGCCCAGTAGGGTTAGAGGACACTGGAGGAAGGCGATAAAGAATCACCCTGCTTAGTAAGAACTTGGGAAGTTCTGTTCAGAGGAGTATTATGACCTGAAGATGAAGTATAAAAATGTCCACCCGACCGAATAGGTTACGGCTCGGTGCATGGCCTTCATCTCACCCTTCTAGCAGAACTAGATGTAGCAGTATAAGTGTTATACTCCTGCTATGAACTTTATTCTCCTGAAGTAGGCACTCAGGCGTAAGTAAAGCCACAGAGTGGGCATGCCTTAAACCCAGGGATCAAGCCTCGGTTAATCTATTACCCTTAAGTAGGCTTCCCTTTTAGTCCTTGCTGATGTAAAGATAAAAATGAACAAAAAAGGTTGTCTGTTAGGGGCCCACCTTTTTTTTTTGCAGTTTTAATTCCCTGAACAGGGTAGTGTTAAGACAGGCCCTCTTAGTGATCAATTAGTGTCCTTGTCTTACAACACAGGTCTCTGATTAATCTTTAAGGGTTCTAAGTAGCACCTACAGGCACAATAGGCCAGGGTTGTTAGATGTGTGAGACAGGCAACATTGATAACCTACAAGTTTAACATGTTTTCTGATTCCATCTTTAAGAGCCCACTTCACCTAGGTCCTGCATCCGAAGCAGAGAAGGCAGGGACATCGGTGGAATAGATCTGCTGACCAGCCGCATGATCCAGCTATAATACCTTCATCAAGCATATGGAGTGGAGGTAAAACTCACTGCAGAACCAAGGTTCGCCAAGAGGGTCTTGCAGTGGTCCCACCCTAAGGTAGGCCTGAGGTACTTGATTATCCTCTCAGGTGTGCCGTCCTGGAAGATGACTAGAGAAAATTGACAGTTACTTACCGATAACTGTTTTTCTAGGATATCTTCCAGGACGGCAGGCCTACTTCCCGCCCGTTGGAGGAGGGAAAATGGTAGAACACTAGAAGGTGAGTACCTATGAGGAATGATTTCCCTTGTGAACCAGGTTCAGGAGTTACTTCTCTACAAACTGAGGATCAAGGGGTAGGGTGGGGACTTAAAACAGCTGTCGATTGATTGTGTTTCCTGTAGGGAGGAGCCTCTCATCTCAGGTGTGCCGTCCTGGAAGATATCCTAGAAAAACAGTTATCGGTAAGTAACTGTCAATTTTTTTTCCTTTTGGGATAAAGCTTTTACATAAATAAGAGCCGATTATTGTAAGCACCCCTTACACCCCTAAATGGTTTGTCTCAACCCTGTAAACGGATCCATCTGGAAGAGCGCTTGTTCATTTGAACAACAACAACTTGCTGGCTGGATCACACGATGAACATTGAAGGAAGCATGAAAAAGAGAAAGAATGCAGCCATCACATCTAAGAAATGTTAAGCTGCAATAAAATGTTTACTCTTGGGTTTAAAGTGGTAATAAAGCCAAAACTGAAAACGTATTATTGTCCCATAAACAGAACGTATATAACTATATATTAGGATATAAATTAATAAAATTAGATGGGCATTCATTTTTCTTTTAGGCCCCTTTCACACGAGGCAAACTTCGCTTCCACGGAGTCCGCCGACTCAGCGGGAGATCTCTCCGTTGATCTCCGCTGAGCCGGTGGATGACAGGTCCCTCTCTGCCCACTGAGTGGGGAGGGGCTTGTCAGGCGCCGCTGCCGCCTATGGAGGGATCGGATGAAAACGGACAGCATGTCCGTTTTCATCAGATCTCACCCGATTCGCCAGCGACAGATCTGGACGTAGGGCCACCCGTTTGCTTTTAGCAGATCGGATGTCAGCGGACATGTCTCCGCTGACATCCGTCGCTCCATAGGCTAACATGGAGCGCCGTTCAGGTCCGCCATCAAAACTGACAGGCGGACCTGAAGGGTCCGCCGTCAAAACTGACAGGCGGACCTAAACTGTCCGATCGTGTGAAAGGGGCCTTAGGCTTTTTCTTCTGCTTTCACCTGGTGATCTGGCCAATAACACACCTCATGTATTAGGATGCCCCCACTCTGGATGAATAAGTACAGGGGCACATTTGGACAGCAGTATTGTTAGTCTGGGGGAGGGGAGTGTTAGCAGTACTAGCCAATTTAAATATGCTAAACAAACAAGCTAAACACCAACTAATCCTTTATAAGCGGTTACAGTATCCCTTGGGATAAAAGTTTTACATCAATAAAAACTGATCATTATGGAGACCCCTGTCAGTGCCAAATGGTTTGTCTCATCCCCATAAGTGCAACAGAGACTGCTCTGTTGAAACACAGACTTACTGGCCAGATCACCAGATGAAGAAAGCCATAAAAAAAAAAAAAAAAAAATATTAAAAAGGAAAAATGAATGCAGCCATCACATCAGATACTTCTTTTATACCACTTTAAGTTGAAGCTGCTACTGGTATATAACACTTTATTGCTGATTTACAATTTTTTACCTAAAATAATAAAAAGCAGAAGTAAAAAAATACTGCACAAACAATGGCACATTTCAGACAATTTTAAATTATCAACCAGCTTTGTGGTTGCAAAAATGACTCAACAAAACAACCAGCCACCAACATTTCTGTTGCCAGCATGGGATGCTCTAAATGTGATGGCGATAGTTTCCTGGGTTATTGTTTTCTTTTTGAGCCGGTGTTCCGTCAGATTAGGCGACCCGTCAGAATGTGTAACGGAAATGAAGTTTCGTCACCGCCATCTTGCTACACCCCGCACCCGTCCACAGTAAGGATACAGTGAGAAGGGGGCAAGCAGACATTGTTACACACACTTGAGTTTTGCATTTTACACTTATTTAGAACAGTAAACTGAGGTTATATAGTGAAATACAGTACTACCGGTAGTTAGAAATCCATCTGAATGTTTAGATGTTGAATTTTAAAAGCAGCCAACTTCTGTCAGATTAGCAAACCTGTGAGATGAGCAGGCTTGCCGCTGCTTTTAAAATTCAACATCTAAACAGTCAGACAGAGTTCCAAGTACTGTATTTCACTATATAACCTCGGTATATTGTTACAAATAAGTGTAAAATGCAAAACTCTGGTGCGTGTAACAATATGTCCGCTTGCCCCCTTCTCACTGTATTTTTACTGTGGCGGTGACTAAACGTCACTTCTGTTACACATTCTGACGGGTCACCTAATCTGACGGAACACCTGCAGAGGGAAGCTAGCCTACGGCCAGCATAACTGATGGGCTCCTGAATTCTACATATGAAAGCCACCTATAATGACAACTGAGTAGAAATATCTACTGCATGCATCACAAAGACAAGAATCAGAAGGTGGAATATCAAGAATGTAAAAACCACATCTTATCAAATCATCTTTAACGTAAACATATTTGTATTCAGTGGAACAAAAGTAACCAAAAATCTATTAAAGCGGACCTACACTACATCTGAGCACCACAAACCAAACACACCATTTAATTCATTTTTAATATTCATAGCAAATTCACCCATTCATCCATGTCTCCGTGCTTTATTTCACTAGCAAATCACTTTGAAAAAACATCCCCTAGTATTTCTGCCTGTGGCCAACTTTACTCAGCTAAGAACACCCTCCTGTCTGCATACCTGGGCTTGGGCAGATGGATTCCAGAAAGTAAATGCTGCATGAATCATCTGCCCAAGCCCAGGTATGCAGACAGGAGGGTGTTCTTAGCTGAGTAAACCCCTCTGCCTCTCCTGAAGACTTCTGGGATGTATGACATTTGCCTAGGCCTGGGAAAAAGGAAGCAACTGAAGAGATGGGGGGGGGAAAAAAAGAAAAGTTTAACAAGTAAATACAGTGCCTTGAAAAAGTATTCATACCCCTTTAAAATTTTCCACTTTTTTTGTCATGTTACAACTAAAAACGTAGATGTATTTTATTGGAATTGTATGTGATTGATCCACACAGAGTGGCACATAATTCTGAAGTGGAAGGAAAATGATAAATGGTTTTTAAAATGTTTTACAAATAAATATGTGAAAAGTGTGGCGTGCATTTGTATTCAGCTCCCCCGAGTCAATAATTTGTAGAACCACCTTTCACTGCAATTACAGCTGCAAGTCTTTTTGGGTTTGTCTCTACCAGCTTTGCACATCTACAGAGTGACATTTTTGCCCATTCTTCTTTGCAAAATAGCTTAAGCTCTGTCAGATTAGATGGAGAGCATCTGTGAACAGCAATTTTCAAGTTTTGCCACAGATTCTCAATTGGATTTAGGTCTGGACATTGACTGGGCCATTCTAGTCAAAGTCAGGCTTTGATCTAAACCATTCCATTGTAGCTTTGGCTGTATGTTTAGGGTCCTTGTCCTGCTGGAAGGTTAATCTCCACCCCAGTCTCAAGCTGCAGACTAAGGCCGCTTTCACACGGGCACCATCAGTTTAGCCACGTTAAAAAGGTATCAGTTCTTATCCATTGCTTCATCCGTCTTCTGTTCTGTTAATCTCCGTTTTCATCCGTCTTCCGTTAATATCAGTTTTCATCCATTAATGTACACGTTTACATCCGTTTTCATCAGCTTACAGCAGTTTCTGTGCCTTTAAGGAAATTACACAGAAAGCATTGCTCCTCCCATCCTACATTGCCATGCATGAACAATTTGCCGACTACTTTCTATCTCCATCAGGAGAAGATCCATGGCAGTACCAATAATATATATATATATATATATATATATATATATATATATATATATATATATATATATATATATATATATATATAATGCAGTGAAAAATTCAAATGTATTAATTTGGTTATTTCCTTGTTTTGATAGCATAAAAAGACACAAAAGCACATATGTTCAAAACCGTTTTAGTTTTATTATTCTGAGTAACCCTTTTAAAATATAAAGGTTTTTTCACTTTGTTTTTTTCATTTGTCAAAGTATGAACTTTGAATTATTTCTTCAAAACGGATCTTAACTGATCGGATGTTGACAGACATTGTCAGTTAATATCCGTTTTGACAGATTTGGACGTAGCCTTGTACGTAAAAAAAAAACTAAGAAAAAAACAAAAACACACGGATAAAAACGGAAGCGAAGGTTAACGGATTGTCATACGTTTGACCATAGGAATGCATTGTCGTCCGTCGACGGATGGAAGAAAAACAGATAGACGGTCCCTCCGTGTGAAAGGGGCCTAACAGGTTTTCTTCTAAGATTGCCCTGTATTTGGCTCCATCCATCTTCCCATCAACTCTGACCAGCTTCCCTGTCCCTGCTGAAGAAAAGCATCCCCACAACATGATGCTGCCAACACCATGTTTCACTGTGGATATGGTATGTTCAGGGTGTTGTGCAGTGTAAAGCCTCGTACACACGGTACGATTGTTGGCAAGGGATTGTCTGTTGATAAACTGTAAATCTTACCGTTAGTACGCTCCTTTTGACAATTGTTGTCCAATTTTCCGCCAACAAATGTTAGATGACAGGCTAGTAAATTTTTGTTTTGCTTTTAGACCAAAAAGGTTTAATTTTGGTCTCATCTGACTAGAGCACCTTCTTCCACATGTTTGCTGTGACATGGCTTCTCGCAAATAAAATGGCACTTCTTATGGCTTTCTTCTTGCCACTCTTCCATAAAGGCCAGATTTGTGGAGTGCACGACTAATAGTTGTCCTGTGGACAGATTCTCCCACCTGAGCTGTGGATCTCTGCAGCCAAGAGGCCCATGGTAATTCTGGAGGAGTCCAAAATTAGTATGGGCCTCTTGGCTGCTTCTCCGATTAATGCTCTCCTTGCCCGGCCTGTCAGTTTAGGTGGACGGCCATGTCTTGGTAGGTTTGCAGTTGTGCCATACTCTTTCCATTGTCAGAAGATGGATTGAACAGTGCTCTGTGAGATGTTCAGAGCTTGGGATATTTCTTTATATTTCTTTATAACCTAATCCTTCTTTAAAACTTCTCCACAACTTTATCCCCGAACTGTCTGGTATGTTCCTTGGCCTTCATGATGCTGTTTTTTCACTAATGTTCTCTAACAAACCTCTAAGGGCTTTACAGAACAGCTGCATTTATACTGAGATTAAATTACACACAGGTGGAATATTTACTAATTAGGGGACTTCTGAAGGCAATTGGTTCCACTAGATTTTAGTTAGGGGCATCAGAGTAAAGGGGGCTGAATACAAATGCACGCCACACTTTTCAGATATTCATTTGTAAAAAATTTGGAAAACCATTTATCATTTTCCTTCCACTCCACAATTATTTGCCACTCTGTGTTTGTCTATCATTTAAAATCCATTTACATTTTTGGTTGTAACATGACAAAATATGGAAAATGTCAAGGGGTATGAATACTTTTTCAAGGCACTGTATAACCACTTGCCCTCCGGAAGATTTACCTAATTTGTGGCCATTTTTTGCTTTTTGGCACTGCGTTACTCTGACAATTACGCGGTCATGCAATGCTGTAACCCAATGAACTTAAATAATTTTATTCCCACAAATAGAGTTTTAATTTGGTGGTACTTGATCACTAGTGGGTTTTTTACTTTTTGCTAGGAAACATATCCAAAAAAAAAAAAAAATTCTTCATACATTGGAGGCCAATATGTATTCTGCTACATGTCTTTGGTAAAAAAAAAAAAAAAAAAACCCAATAAGCCTATATTGATTGGTTTACAGGATAGCTTCTACAAACTATGGTGTACATATACCGGAATTTTATTTATTTATTTTTTTATACCAGTAATGGCAGCGATCAGCGAATTATAGCGGGACTGCGATATTGTGACGGACAATCTAACAATTTGTAGAAACCAGTGACACCAATACAGCGATCAGTGCTAAAAATATGCACTATCACAGTACTAGTGACACTGGCTGGGAAGGGGTTAAACATCTAGGTTGAGCGAAAGGTTAAATGTGTTCCTAACTGTGTTTGCGTGTGCTGTGAGGTGCTTTTATTCCCTGCTTTGCAGGGAAATAAGAACTGGCACATCCTCACTGATATGCAGAGCTCTTAAAAGTAGTCAATGTTGATTGAGAGTGAAATTCTGCTTTAGGCCCCTTTCACACGATCGGACCGTTCAGGTCCGCCTGTCAGTTTTGACGGCGGACCTGAACGGGCGATCCATGTTAGCCTATGGAGCGTCGGATGTCAGCGGAGACATGTCCGCTGACATCCGACCCTGTCCGATCCGCTAAAAGCAGACGGATGGCTCTACGTCCAGATCCGTCGCTGGCGGATCGGATGAAATCTGACGAAAACGGACACGCTGTCCGTTTTCGTCCGATCCCTCCATAGGCGGCAGCGGCGCCTGACAAGCCCCTCCCCGCTCAGTGAGCAGAGAGGGACCTGTCATCCGCCGGCTCAGCGGAGATCAACGGACAGATCTCCCGCTGGGCCGGCGGACCGAGGCGGGCTCCGTAGAAAAAGGAGTCCGCCTCGTGTGAAAGTAGACTTAGGGATAAAAAATTTTGAAGAAAAACAAACCGCACTGGACAGTGCAAAATTTGGTGCAGCTCTGCATAGAATCAGCTACCAGGTTTTAGCCTAGGTTCACACAGAGAGGGTTTGAAATCGTGCAAGTTCACCTGAACTCACACGATTTCAAACTGGCATTTCAATCTGACTTTAGGGGTGATTTGACAGACATCTGTGTGGGTTCGTGCACAGATGTCTATTGAAATCGCCCCTGAAGTTGCCAAAGGTAGTGCATCGAAATGATGCCATTCGGACGATGCCATTGCCGGCAATAGGCTCCAATTTGGCCCAATTTGAATGTGGGCTTATGGTTAAAAGCTTAACTGAACAAGCTGAAGTCAGAAGCTGATTGACTACCATGCACAGCTGCACCAGATTTTGCACTCTTCAGTTTTAGAAAATGAACCCCTATATTTCTTCTGCAAAAAAGTGTCCAACCAGACAATGTACGCTAAGCCTCGTATCCGCAGCTCAGTGTACAATCCAAGGATCTGCCAAGTTCTAGGATGATTTAAAGCTGACCTCTAGGGAAAACAAACAAAAAAAAAAAAAAAAACCCTTTTAGTAGTGCACCCAACACACTACAAGGGTCAAACACTTATTTATGCCTAGGGTACCAGTTAAAAAAAAAAACCCCCTTTGCTCCAGCAGGCTCCCTCCACACTCTAAGTCCAGGTCCCCGCAGCCTTTTCTTTGAGATGTTTTGTTGGTTGCACGTACTCTGACATCTTCAAGTACAACGCAGGGCTAAAAGCCCTGCATTGTAGGTGAGAATGCCAAGGTACCAGCCACCTGGAGTGTCAGCTAGAAGAGCCGAGCGCCGCCTGCCACGGTGGTGAAGAACAAGGTGAATAAAAGGCCTTTTTGGGGGTTTTCCCCATGTATATATGAGCATTTAACCCTTTTGATGTAGGGAAAGCGTCACTGTAAGAGCCCTTTCACACCAGGGTGGTTTGCAGGCACTACTGCGCTAATAACCACCGACCCGAAAAACCGACCCGAAAGTGCCGCTGCTTTGTCTCCAGTGTGAAAGCCCCGAGGGCTTTCACACTGGAGCGGTGCGCTAGCAGGACGGGAAAAAAACACCTGCTAGCAGCATCTTCGGAACGGTGAAGGAGCGGAGTATATACCGCTCCTGCCCACTGAAATCAATGGGACAGCGCTGCTATACCGCCAGCAAAGCTCCTCTGCAGAGGTGCTTTGCGGTGGTTATTAACCCTTTCTCGGCCGCTAGTGGGGGGTAAAACCGCCCCCCCTAGCGGCCGAATACCGCCGCCCCCGCCCCAGTGTGAAAGGGCCCTAAGTGAATGTATTGTTTTCTTCAGAGTTGAGCTTTAACTCCCAAGTGTATGCAAGGAAGCTATGTCATCCAAAACCGGGAAAACGACTAGATAAAGACACCAGTGGCAAGGAAGGAGGACACTGTGGCTGCTGCAGCACTAGAGGGGTTGCTTTGGCAGGCAAGTCTGCCCTAATATGCAGCGCAAACTTACACAGTATGGCAAAACCCTATGAGCAGGTTTGATTCAGGGATACAGGCAACTACAAGATATAATACCACATACCGTGCAGAGGTTTCAGCCTCACTGCAAGCAGAACACAAAAGTAAGCATTTGGAACATTTAAAGGGTAAGTTTACTTTCAGAGAAGACGAATTGTACACTGCACAGGAAGCTCTTGAGTCTGAAAGCATTAAAGCTCCATGCACACTGAAGCGCATAAAACGGACATTTTTGGGAGTGTGAGCGTTTTTTGTTTTTTTTGTTTTTTAACAGTCCATAAACTCTCCTCTATGTTATCCTCTATGGACGTTTTTTCAGCAGGGGAGTTTATGAGCGGTTGTCCGAATGCCCTAAAATAGCGTTTAAGAGCAGTCCTGAAAATGCCAGTCATCGGTAAAAGCTGTTAAACGCGGCTTAATGCTGTATACACAGCGTTAAGCCTCGTCAGGCGTTTCTCTGCCTCTATTCAAAATCAATGGTTCCCTATGGGAGACTATTGATTTGAATAAAAGTCGCATCATGATGATCCGACTTGCAGTGCGACTTGTGTGCTTTATTAAGGCAGCTCTGGCGTCTCTTGCGATTTCTTCTACTCTCTGTGCTGTCTCCTCCCTCTGTTGTCTTCTCCCTTTGTTCTTCTTCCGATGTTGAATCAACGCAATCTCCCAGTGTAATGCTGGGTCTGCTATGTGCAATGACTTATATTAGCATGGGACAGGGCCACCTGCTGATGTCATCTGGAGGCCCCGCCTCCTCATGAGGTCACCACCCGGGGCATGATGGGACAATGACATCACAAGGAGTCAGGCCTCCAGATGACGTCAGCGGGTGGCTCTGCCCTATGCCAGTGTAAGTCATTGCACACGGCAGACCCAGCATTACACGGGAATCAATATAGAAAGAACAGAGGGAGAAGATAGCGGAGAAGACAGTGGCAAAAGAGCGAGAAGACAACGGAGAGAGAGTACCTGGCAGAAGAGGGAGAAGACAGCGCAGAGAGGAGAAGAAAATCAGAAGAGATGCCGCAGCTGCCTTAATAAAATACTTTACAAACCTGTGTACTGTGTTTATTTTTACACTTTTTTTTTTTTAGGTGAATAGGTAGGGGTACAATGAACCCCATACTCATTCACATAGGGTGGGGGGCCAGGATCTGGGGGTCCCTTGTTAAAGGGGGCTTCCAGATTCCGATTAGCCACCCGCAGACGCCGACAACCACCGGCAAGGGTTTTCGGGAAGAGGCCCTTGTCCTCATCAATATGGGGACAAGGTGATTTGGGGTGGGGGGGCGCAGGGCCCCCCCTGCCCCAAAGCACCCACCCCCCATGTTGAGGGCATGTAGCCTGGTATGGTCCAGGAGGCAGGGGCCGCCCGTTCGTCCCCCCCTATCCTGACCTGCCGGGCTGTGTGCTCGGATAAGGGTTTGGTATGGATTTTGGGGGGGACCCTGCCCCATTTTCTTGGCGTGGGGTTTACTCTTAAAAACCATACCAGATCGGAGGGTCCGGTATCGTCCAAAGGGGGAACCCCACGCCATTTTTTTTTTCATTTTTGGCGGGGGTTCTCCTTCATCCTCAGCACAAGTCGCACCGTAAGTCGGATCACCATGATCTGACTTCTGGTGTGACTCCTATTCAAATCAATGGGCTCCCATAGGGAACCATTGATTTTGAATAGAGGCAGAGAAACGTTGCTAAAAGCCAGTGTGGCTAAATGCGCATTGACGCCAATGCAAAACGCTGATAAAATAGCGTTTTTAAAGCAGCGGTTTCCTGCCAGGAATCCGACCTCCAGATCTACTTTGAGCGTCCTGTGTGCATGGAGCCTTATAATGCTCATAACGGCGAACAATGATTGAACAGCGGGACTACATGGACCAATAAAAATCTCTTCTGAGCCTTTCTTTCAGAATAGCAGCCTGGAAGAAAGAAGATATTCTCAATGCTCAGCATAGTCACATGGCTGTGCTGACCAATGACCCCTCAACATTGCAAGCATCATGATGCTTACAGGCTCTGGAGCTGCTAGTGCAGTGTACAGTTTGTCTTCTCAAAAAGTAAAAACGTACCCTTTAAACAATCAAGATGTGTTATACATAGCAAAGGTTTATTCAAATAACTGGCTAAAATAATCAAGCTGGACTCCAGGGATGATATGTGTGACATACTGACATTGGGCCAGCTTGGCATGTAAGTATTCATGCAATACCTGATCAGCCTCTGCAGAAGCTGTAAATCACTGTGGTAGCCTGAGCTACTACAGTGATGGGAGCAATCTTCTGGGTTCTGTGGCAAGAGGAGGGGTGGTGACATGTTGATCTCCATTTTGTCCAATCAGAGAAGGTGTTAAATTCATTAAAAAAAAAAAAAAAAACACTAGGTGCTCTCTGAACAGCAGCCCTACCAAGTACAGCACCCAGAAGATCACACCTCTGACTGTATTAGCTCAGGCTACTACAGTGATCTACAGCTTCCACAAAGGTTGATCAGATATCACAAACGCACATTGTGAGAAGCTGGCCCAACTCACATATGTGAAATAGATAATCCTTGGAGTTCAGCTTTAATAACATTTACGTGCCAAAATAACACAGCTCCAAACCCAAGCTTTAATATGGTAACACTGAACTCTGGGAAAACTAAAAGTCATCCCTTTCAGGGGGCAGTGGAGCTGGGTTCTTTTGCATGGGCAGCTGAGGGGCAGGAAAAACAGATGGCAGAGCTAGTGTTTAACAGACACCTGGCTGCCCACCCAAATCCCAACAATACAGGTGGACAGGGTAGTACACATGCCATGCCCATGATGCTTTACAGCATTTTAAGTTGGGCTGCAGAGTTTGACAAGTGGCCAAACTCATTGCACAAGATTACATTGTGGTACTGTGACATTACAGGGTTATATTAGGCTGTCAAATGCCCTCTGAAAATCGATCTGAATCTGATTGCTCTTTAGAGGGCATTGCAACTGTGTAAGAGCCCTTACATGATCCTCGCCTCTGCAAACATCGCTCCTCTCCACTCCAGCAATGGACAGATCCTCACATCCAATCCAGGGCTATACTCCCTGCACCAGTCCTGATGTAGTCAGAGGAGCGGCAACGGCCAGAGCGAAGGGGAGAAGAGGTTGCAGGGACTGGTCCAGCAGCTCTGAGGAACCTGCAGACGTGGAAGTTTATGTAAATGAAAGCATAAACCAGCAGTTAACCTTTGCAATGCAGATGCAATGCCATCCCACTACAAGAGGACTTTTAGTTTTCTTGGAGTTCAGCTTAAAATTCAGTCCAAAAGCATTTTAACCCTTTTACTGCCAGGTTGGTATGTCGCACATACAGCTGGGGGGTTTTACACATACGCAACACACTAAACAGTGGATATCATTTCCTACTTGGTGTTACCCCTCTGGCAGGTGTCACCTGAGTGCAGTCCGCACCCCCATAACGACTCCACTGAGTGCATGCAAATTTTAAGGTTTGACATGTTGGGCATCTGTTTACTTGACGCAACCCCATCATTTAGTTTTTTTCCAAACAATTGGTCAATTTATTGCATTTATGTACCCCAACATTAATTTTAGTGTTTTTACTGAAATTTTCCTAGACCTTTGCACCATCATATACTGTAGAAAATTAGAACCGCCACTATTTTATTTTCTAGGCTGTCTGCTTTCAGATCATAAGGGTTGGGGGGGGGGGGGGGGTTATGCAATCTTTTAGGGCTGAAATTATTATTTTTTTAAATTCGAACAAAAAAAACACGCCAAAACAGCTCTGGCAGCAAAAGGGTTAAATCAGCACTTTTCAAGAAGGGTTCAGTCACACGGGCCTAGTAAATTCCATTCATTTCAATGGGGAGGTGTACTTTTGGTGCACCAAACATGCAGCGTCCAAGATTTTTAAAAACCCGACTGGTGTGAAGAGTTCCGTAGGATTTGATGGTCATGTATCTTTAATCTGCTTTTGTAAGGCAAAAACTGAAGAAACTCTGATCAGTGTGAAAAGGCCCTTAGGCCTGGTTCACACCTATGCATTTTTCAGTTTTACAAAAACGCACTACAGTCCATTTAACATGGTTTCCTATGGGTCACGTTCACATCTGAGCGTTTTTTGGAAAGGGCCAGGGACTTTTTTCCCTGCAGCAAGTTGTGTTCTTGGTTTCAAAGACTTCATTGGAAACATAAAAAACAACGTTTTGATGCGCTTCTGAAAAATCTTTGCTGGTTTCTCCCAAAAGATAACAGATGCAAAAAAGACTCCCAGAACGCATTAAAACGCATTTAAAATGTGTGTGCAAATAAAACGCACTGGGAAAATGCATCACTTGCAACCTGCATAGATGTAAACCAGGCCTTAAAGCAGAACTACACTGCATCCGAGCACCCCAAACCAAAAAAAGTTTTAGAATTAATTTAATACTCAAAGCAAACTCCCCTATCCATCCATGTCTCCATGCTTTATTTTGTTGAGAAATCACTTTGAAAAACTCCCTCTAGCATTTCTGGCTGTGGCCATCTTGCGTAAGGGCACATGATTCATGTAGCACTTACTTCCTGGAATCCATTTGCCCTTAGCTCTGGTACACAAGCAGGAGGCAGTGCTTAGCTGAGGAAACCCCTCCTCCTCTCCTGAAGACTCCTGGGATTTATGAAATCATTTGCCTAGGCCTGGAAACCAGGAAGTAACTGAAGAAATGTACAAAAAAAAAGGTTTAACAAATGTAAATATGATATACTTTCCTATCTATTTACTAATGCTAGCAGCATAAGGATTAAAAGTAATCAATGTTGACAGAGAGTGAAGCTCTGCTTTAATTAGGCTGGCCATACATTATATAATTTTCTTCAATTTCCTTGAAATTTACCTACAACTACGTAGTGCAAGGGCCTGCCCAATTGCATACAAATTGAAAGAGTGTTTAGGTTTTCCCTGATATTATATGATTTGCGTAAATCTAAAGGAAAACTGCACAAGAAAATTGTATAATGTATGGCCAGCCTTAGGCCCCTTTTACACTGCCAGACCGTTCAGGTCTGCCTGTCAGTTTTGACGGCGGACCTGAACGGGCGCACGATAATAGTCTATGGAGCCGCGGGTGTCAGCAGTGACATGTCAACTAACATCCGACCCGGTCCAATCCCCCAAAAGCAGACGGATGCCCCTACGTTCGCATCCGTCCCTGGCGGATCGGATGAGATCTGGTGAAAACGGACATGCTGTCCGTTTTCGTCTGATCTCTCCATAGGAAGCAGCGGCGCTCGACAGGCCCCTCCCCGCTCAATGAGCAGAGAGGGACCTGTCACCCGCCGGCTCAGCGGAGATCAACAGAGAGATCTCCCGCTGAGCTGGCGGACAGAGGCAGACTCCGAGGCAGCGGATCCGCCTCGTGAGAATGATGCCTTAGAGGCAACACACCAAAGCTGTGTTCTGAGAGGAGCTTATGACAGTAATTTACATGTGTAAATGTATGCAAATGGGTAGAATAAATGAATATTATGGCCAGCAGAATGCATTTATCCTCAATGTCATACCGGCAGGCCATGAACGGTGCAAATTTATTTCCTGCATCCACGGGTTGTAGGAAAGAAATTTGCATGATTCTCCCATCAGCACAGGCAGCGCTGACAGTGGAATCCCTTCGGAGACATTGTCTTCTCAATGGGAGGACAGTGATTATCACTAGCAGCCACTTACGATAATCGGAAAGCAAATCCAGCAGACTGGTTGTACCCAAGTTCATTGATCAACTTGGTACATTCAGCCTGCCCATCAATGGTTCGAATTAAGATTTGATGCGTGTGGCTGACCTCAGAGGCATTTTGTCAGCTGGCAGAAAAATTCCTGCGTATATTGAGCATAAATTCACACACCCGTGTGCATGACACCTCAAAGAATATGCAGTGATCCCACCATGAAGGCCTTGTTCAAGCAATTCCTATGATGAGGTGACAACTGCCTCCAATTGATCTCCGGTGTTGTTACCCTGCCACAATTGCTCCTGATGGTACAGGCGGTGTGTGCCACACACGGGGCACAGTTCATTGCTGTCTCTGGAAGGGGAGCCAGTACAGAGCAATAAGGCTGGGGCAAGTGCATAGTACAGAATTGGCTGAAGGAAATCAGAAGCACAGAAGTACAAAAGCAACCCCGAACAGTATATTTTATGGGGGAAATAGGAAATGATCTACAATCCAGGGTGCTTTACCAAATGACATGTCATCCAGGTAAGGTTTCCGGATGTAGATGGAAGATCTTAATACCTGAATACAGTGTGATTTCGAAGTAGCACAGACTTGGCGAGTGTGAATTCCTGGAGCTGGTGGGTGGGGAGGCCAGTCACACCTCCACTCCAGGTGACCAGTAGTCCCCCCCAGGGTTAGTGACAGGCCTGACCATGGGGCCTACACTACTCTCTACGCCCACCCTTCCCCAAGTAGGCCCGGCCTCAAGTTGCTCCCCTTTTCCTCCCAGGCCCCGCACTTCCCCTCCCCCTCTTACCTTTTTTTTTTCCTCCGCCGCCAGCCTGGACTAGGGGCCGGCGTGGTGGCTGCGACACCCGTCAGTCAGCCTGCCCGGAGTAGCCGACTGGGTCCAGCAGGGGGGGAGGGGGGACAAGCGCTGCTCCTGCTGCCCCGGCAATCACACCGCCACCTCCCCCCCTTTCCTCCACACTGCAGCGGTTCCGGCCTCACGGTCTCCGCACGGCCCAGTCGCCCCCAGCGTCCCGCCGGCGGAACCAAGCTTCTCTGACGTCACGAGACCCGAAACGTAACGGTCCCTCCTCTCCCAGGCAGCAGCAGAGCTTTCTATGGGACGAGGATGATGACTCCTCTTTACTTCTAGGCAGGAGACGAAACCAAAATACTGGCAGGGCGAAATATGGCGGACGAGAGCCAAGCGAGATCCCGCGAGAGGATGATGGTGCGCGGTGCTTGCGGTGGCCGGGGGGTTCCAGTGTGTGTGACGCGCTGCTTCCCTCCCATTAGAGACCGTTACTGGGAGACCGCCGAGGGAGGGACGGGCTGAGTGGAACGCTCACCTCACACCGCCTGGGAACACATTCACCTCACACCGCCTGGGAACACATTCACCTCACACCCGACTGGGAACACATTCACCTCACACCCGACTGGGAACACGCTCACCTCACACCCGACTGGGAACACATTCACCTCACACCCGACTGGGAACACGCTCACCTCACACCCGACTGGGAACACGCTCACCTCACACCCGACTGGGAACACGCTCACCTCACACCCGACTGGGAACACGCTCACCTCACACCCGACTGGGAACACGCTCACCTCACACCCGACTGGGAACACGCTCACCTCACACCCGACTGGGAGCACGCTCACCTCACACCCGACTGGGAACACGCTCACCTCACACCCGACTGGGAACACGCTCACCTCACACCCGACTGGGAACACGCTCACCTCACACCCGACTGGGAACACGCTCACCTCACACCCGACTGGGAACACGCTCACCTCACACCCGACTGGGAACACGCTCACCTCACACCCGACTGGGAACACGCTCACCTCACACCCGACTGGGAACACGCTCACCTCACACCCGACTGGGAACACGCTCACCTCACACCCGACTGGGAACACGCTCACCTCACACCCGACTGGGAACACGCTCACCTCACACCCGACTGGGAACACGCTCACCTCACACCCGACTGTGAGCACGCTCACCTCACACCCGACTGGGAACACGCTCACCTCACACCCGACTGGGAACACGCTCACCTCACACCCGACTGGGAACACGCTCACCTCACACCCGACTGGGAACACGCTCACCTCACACCCGACTGGGAACACGCTCACCTCACACCCGACTGGGAACACGCTCACCTCACACCCGACTGGGAACACGCTCACCTCACACCCGACTGGGAACACGCTCACCTCACACCCGACTGGGAACACGCTCACCTCACACCCGACTGGGAACACGCTCACCTCACACCCGACTGGGAACACGCTCACCTCACACCCGACTGGGAACACGCTCACTCACCTGACACCCGACTGGGAACACGCTCACTCACCTGACACCCGACTGGGAACACGCTCACTCACCTGACACCCGACTGGGAACACGCTCACCTGACACCCGACTGGGAACACGCTCACCTGACACCCGACTGGGAACACGCTCACCTGACACCCGACTGGGAACACGCTCACCTGACACCCGACTGGGAACACGCTCACTCACCTGACACCCGACTGGGAACACGCTCACTCACCTGACACCCGACTGGGAACACGCTCACTCACCTGACACCCGACTGGGAACACGCTCACTCACCTGACACCCGACTGGGAACACGCTCACTCACCTGACACCCGACTGGGAACACGCTCACTCACCTGACACCCGACTGGGAACACGCTCACTCACCTGACACCCGACTGGGAACACGCTCACCTGACACCCGACTGGGAACACGCTCACCTGACACCCGACTGGGAACACGCTCACCTGACACCCGACTGGGAACACGCTCACCTGACACCCGACTGGGAACACGCTCACCTGACACCCGACTGGGAACACGCTCACCTGACACCCGACTGGGAGCACGCTCACCTCACACCCGACTGGGAACACGCTCACCTCACACCCGACTGGGAACACGCTCACCTCACACCCGACTGGGAACACGCTCACCTCACACCCGACTGGGAACACGCTCACCTCACACCCGACTGGGAACACGCTCACCTCACACCCGACTGGGAACACGCTCACCTGACACCCGACTGGGAACACGCTCACCTGACACCCGACTGGGAACACGTTCACCTCACACCCGACTGGGAACACGCTCACCTCACACCCGACTGGGAACACGCTCACCTCACACCCGACTGGGAACACGCTCACCTCACACCCGACTGGGAACACGCTCACCTCACACCCGACTGGGAACACGCTCACCTCACACCCGACTGGGAACACGCTCACCTCACACCCGACTGGGAACACGCTCACCTCACACCCGACTGGGAGCACGCTCACCTCACACCCGACTGGGAGCACGCTCACCTCACACCCGACTGGGAACACGCTCACCTCACACCCGACTGGGAACACGCTCACCTCACACCCGACTGGGAACACGCTCACCTCACACCCGACTGGGAACACGCTCACCTCACACCCGACTGGGAACACGCTCACCTCACACCCGACTGGGAACACGCTCACCTCACACCCGACTGGGAACACGCTCACCTCACACCCGACTGGGAACACGCTCACCTCACACCCGACTGGGAACACGCTCACCTCACACCCGACTGGGAACACGCTCACCTCACACCCGACTGTGAGCACGCTCACCTCACACCCGACTGGGAACACGCTCACCTCACACCCGACTGGGAACACGCTCACCTCACACCCGACTGGGAACACGCTCACCTCACACCCGACTGGGAACACGCTCACCTCACACCCGACTGGGAACACGCTCACCTCACACCCGACTGGGAACACGCTCACCTCACACCCGACTGGGAACACGCTCACCTCACACCCGACTGGGAACACGCTCACCTCACACCCGACTGGGAACACGCTCACCTCACACCCGACTGGGAACACGCTCACCTCACACCCGACTGGGAACACGCTCACCTCACACCCGACTGGGAACACGCTCACTCACCTGACACCCGACTGGGAACACGCTCACTCACCTCACACCCGACTGGGAACACGCTCACCCGACTGGGAACACGCTCACCTGACACCCGACTGGGAACACGCTCACCTGACACCCGACTGGGAACACGCTCACCTGACACCCGACTGGGAACACGCTCACCTGACACCCGACTGGGAACACGCTCACTCACCTGACACCCGACTGGGAACACGCTCACTCACCTGACACCCGACTGGGAACACGCTCACTCACCTGACACCCGACTGGGAACACGCTCACTCACCTGACACCCGACTGGGAACACGCTCACTCACCTGACACCCGACTGGGAACACGCTCACTCACCTGACACCCGACTGGGAACACGCTCACTCACCTGACACCCGACTGGGAACACGCTCACTCACCTGACACCCGACTGGGAACACGCTCACTCACCTGACACCCGACTGGGAACACGCTCACTCACCTGACACCCGACTGGGAACACGCTCACTCACCTGACACCGCCTGGGAACACAATCACTCACCTGACACTGCCTGGCTGCTCACATTCACCTGACACCGCCTGGAAACACGCTCACCTGACACCCGACTGGAAACATGCTCACTCACCTGACACCCGACTGGGAACACACTCACCTCACACCCGACTGGGAACACACTCACCTCACACCCGACTGGGAACACACTCACCTGACACCCGCCTGGGAACACACTCACCTCACACCCGCCTGGGAACACACTCACCTCACACCCGCCTGGGAACACACTCACCTCACACCCGCCTGGGAACACACTCACCTCATACCCGCCTGGGAACACACTCACCTCACACCCGACTGGGAACACACTCACCTCACACCCGACTGGGAGCACACTCACCTGACACCGCCTGGGAACACGCTCACGCACCTGACACCGCCTGGAAACACGCTCACTCACCTGACACCGCCTGGAAACACGCTCACTCACCTGACACGGCCTGGAAACACGCTCACTCACCTGACACGGCCTGGGAACACGCTCACTCACCTGACACGGCCTGGGAACACGCTCACTCACCTGACACGGCCTGGGAACACGCTCACTCACCTGACACGGCCTGGGAACACGCTCACTCACCTGACACGGCCTGGGAACACGCTCACTCACCTGACACGGCCTGGGAACACGCTCACTCACCTGACACGGCCTGGGAACACGCTCACTCACCTGACACGGCCTGGGAACACGCTCACTCACCTGACACGGCCTGGGAACACGCTCACTCACCTGACACGGCCTGGGAACACGCTCAC
This sequence comes from Lithobates clamitans, assembly GCA_037952925.1. NCBI lineage: Eukaryota > Metazoa > Chordata > Amphibia > Anura > Ranidae > Lithobates > Lithobates clamitans. Next base: position 3,841,921 of record JBBGZY010000076.1, on the reverse strand, counting down.
TCACCTGACACGGCCTGGGAACACGCTCACTCACCTGACACGGCCTGGGAACACGCTCACTCACCTGACACGGCCTGGGAACACGCTCACTCACCTGACACGGCCTGGGAACACGCTCACTCACCTGACACGGCCTGGGAACACGCTCACTCACCTGACACGGCCTGGAAACACGCTCACTCACCTGACACTGCCTGGCTGCTGACATTCACCTGACACCGCCTGGGAACACGCTCACCTGACAACGATTGGAAACACACTTGACAACGCCTGGGAATACGCTCACCTGACACCGACTGGGAACACGCTCACCTCGCACCCGACTGGGAACACGCTCACCTCGCACCCGACTGGGAACACGCTCACCTCGCACCCGACTGGGAACACGCTCACCTCGCACCCGACTGGGAACACGCTCACCTCGCACCCGACTGGGAACACGCTCACCTCGCACCCGACTGGGAACACGCTCACCTCGCACCCGACTGGGAACACGCTCACCTCGCACCCGACTGGGAACACGCTCACCTCGCACCCGACTGGGAACACGCTCACCTCGCACCCGACTGGGAACACGCTCACCTCGCACCCGACTGGGAACACGCTCACCTCGCACCCGACTGGGAACACGCTCACCTCGCACCCGACTGGGAACACGCTCACCTCGCACCCGACTGGGAACACGCTCACCTCGCACCCGACTGGGAACACGCTCACCTCGCACCCGACTGGGAACACGCTCACCTCGCACCCGACTGGGAACACGCTCACCTCGCACCCGACTGGGAACACGCTCACCTCGCACCCGACTGGGAACACGCTCACCTCGCACCCGACTGGGAACACGCTCACCTCGCACCCGACTGGGAACACGCTCACCTCGCACCCGACTGGGAACACGCTCACCTCGCACCCGACTGGGAACACGCTCACCTGACACCCGACTGGGAACACGCTCAGTCACCTGACACCCGCCTGGCTGCTGACATTCACCTGACACCGCCTGGAAACACGCTCACCTGACACCGATTGGGAACACACTCACCTGACACTGCCTGGAAGCGCACTTACCTGACACTGCCTGGCTGCTGACACACTCACCTCACACTGCCCTGGGAACACGCTTACCTTACACTGCCTGGCTGCTGGGAACACACTCGCCTTACACTGCCTGGCTGCTGACACTCACGGGCTGGAAACACTCACCTTACACTGCCTGTACTACATGTCAGGAGCTGCCCATGGCACAAGGGGGACAGTCTACTGCTCACAGGAATCTCCTAATTGTCTACACTCTGAGTCACCTCAGGCCACCAATTGTCCATAGCCTCCTTCCAACTAAATCATATCATTGGTTGCTATGAGTAACGGTTATGTTCTTTGTGTTGGTTATAGTAGTTCTAGGGGAAACATGTTTAAACAAATTACATATTTAATGCATAGCTCCCAACTTTTGAACTTGAGAATGAGGGACATTTAGAGCCCTTTCACACTGGGGCGGCGTCGGCGGTAAAACGCTGCTATTATTAGCAGCGTTTTACCGTCGGTATGCGACCGCTAGTGGGGCGGTTTTACCCCCCGCTAGCGGCCGAGAAAGGGTTAAATACCACCGCAAAGCGCCTCTGCAGAGGCGCTTTGCCGGCGGTAGAGCCGCGCCGTCCCATTGATTTCAATGGGCAGGAGCGGTATACACTCCGCTCCGAAGATGCTGCTGGCAGGACTTTTTTTCCCGTCCTGCCAGCGCATCGCTCCATTGTGAAAGCCCTCGGGGCTTTCACACTGAAATGAAAGCAGCGGCACTTTCGGGTCGGTTTGCAGGCGCTATTATTAGCGCAATAGCGCCTGCAAACCGCCCCAGTGTGAAAGGGCTCTTAGGAGAGACACAGTGACCTGTTGCACGCGTAGTGTGCCACAGCAAAAAGTGGGAGGGGTTTACCGGCCATGGTTAAACAAAACCTGGGCTTCCTTGTACTTATAAAGTATGCTTTGATTGCTGTGCCACAAGCTGGAGTCTCAGGGATGCATCTACACTCACTGGCCACTTTATTAGGTACACCTGTTCAATTGCTTGGTAGCACAAATTGCTAATCAGCCAATCACAAAGAGGCAATCTAATGCATTTAGCCATCTAGATGTGGTGAAGACGAATTGAAGTTTAAACAGAGCATCAGAATGGGGAAGAAAAGGGAATTTAAGTGACTTTGAATGTGACATGATTGTTGGTGCCAGATGAGCTGGTCTGAGTATTTAAAAAACTGCTGATCTACTGGGATTTTTACACACAACCATCTCTAGGGTTTACAGAAAATGGCCGCAAAGAGAAAATATCCAGTGAGCGACAGTTGTGTGGACAAAAAGGTCTTGTTGATATCGGAGGAGAATGGGCAGACTGGTTTGAGATGATAGAGAGGCAACAGTAACTCAAATAACCACTTGTTACAACCAAGGTGTGCAGAATACCATCATACCATCTCTGAACGCACAACACATCAAACCTTGATGGGCTACAGCAGCAGAAGACCACACCAGGTGCCACTCCTGTCAGCCAAGAATAGGAAACTGAGGCTACAATTTACATAGGCTCACCAAAATTGAACAATAGAAGGATGGGAAAACGTTGCCTGGTCTGATGAGTCTCAATTTCAGTTGTGAAATTCAGATGGAAGGGTCAGAATTTGGCATAAGCAACATGAAAGTATGGATCCATCCTGCCTTGTATCAATGGTTTAGGCTGGTGGTGGTGGAGGGATATTAGAGAAAATAGAGCACTTTTGGGATGTGGTGGATCGTGAGATTTGCATTACAGATGTGCATCCGACAAATCTGCAGCATCTGCATGATGCTATCATGTCGACATGGACCAAAATCTTGGAGGAATGTTTCCAACACCTTGTTGAATATATGCCACAAAGAATTAAGGCAGTTCTGAAGACAAAAGGGGGTCCAACCCGGTACTAGCAAGGTGTACCTTAGAAAATAGACAAAGAGCTTAAAAGAGAAGTATGGGTTTGGGGGGTTTTCCTCTATTATACTTAGGTGGATGCAGCATTGGTCCGATGCTACATCTGTCCCCCGGCGCCTCTACACTGAGAACCAAGCGATCAAACATCGCTGATTGCTTGGTTCTCACAGCTCCCCGAGCAGAGAGCTGCTGACTGTCAATCAGCAGCTCTCCGCTCTGCTCCCCCACGCTTGCTGGAGCACTGAGCTGTGGCAAGCAGCTCGCTGAGACGGGTGTCAGTCCAGGCACCTGGCGGATCCAGACTTTATTGTCACAATGACACGGTGCCTGGACTGATATCCGTGACGTCAGCAGAGAACGGGCTTTCGTCCGCTCTCTGCTGAAAAACAGGTCACAGGAGTGTAAAACAAATTTGCGCTCCTGTGACCCATAGGAGAAGCCCAGCCAAACGAGCTTAGGCTGGACTTCTTTAAAACAGAGCATTATGAAGGACCAGAGGAACCCAGGGATCTAGCCAAAAAATAAGTACCGCAGTACGTGCAGCACATAGTATGATGGTCATGGTCAAGCTGTGCCTAACAGAGGGAGTGGCTTAAAGCGTTTGTTACCCTAAAAAAACTGTAAACTGACCACGGGTTATCATGGCTGCTGAGCCCTGACACCGTGGTCAGTTTACGTGCCTCCATTATCCATAGCTCTCCTCTGTCCTTTCCCCCCTCCCTGCCTGTCAGCTTGTGACAGTGCCACTCCTGCTGCTATAAAGCTATCATACTATCATGCCATCCCCCTCTGTTAAATAAGGACACGTGCTGCACAGTATTTGTTTTATAAAAAAGATGCAGATTTGTATCTTTTTTCAGAGCGTCGCCTGGTGCTCACATGGCTCCTCGGCTCTCTCCTCCCGGTTGACGTCAGCAGGACTTAGCCCTGCCCACTGGAGCTGTCAGGAGAGGAGAGGGCCGAGGAGTCACATGAGCACTGGGAGAAGCTCTGAAATCTGCATTTTTTTGTTATAAAACTGCAGTGAGCATGAGGGGGGGGGCGAAGCAGAGCGGTGTTCATGATCTACCGGTCGGCTGCCTGCGGTCGACCCGTAGATCACGATTAACGGCTTGCCGACCCCCGCACTAGTGTGATGGTTAGTTGAAAGAATCTCCCCTTAAAGAAAGATAAAAAAAGATCACTGGTGTCAGTGGGAACCTATCTGAGACGCAGTAATTGCTCAAGGAACCCCTAGCAACCTCTGGAGGAACTCTAGGATTCCAGAGAATACTGGTTGAGAAACCCTGATATAAAGAGAGATTGTACTATCAGTGGCGGCCTGTCCATTAGGGGTGCCGCCCCCCTAATCCATGCGTCCGGCCCCTAATCTACATGAACGGGCTCCGGACGCATGGATTCCAATGGGGTTTTTTTTAAGCACTAGATTAGGGCCAGAGGCTCTAACAGGCTTAACCTCCTTGGCGGTTTTCCCGAGTGTGGCTCTGGGTTAAATTTCAGTACCATTAGCAGTAACCCCAAGCCACACTCGGGATTGCATTACAGGATCCTGGTGTGATATACTTACCTTGTCCCCAGGATCCTGCGATGTTCCCCTGCTGTGTCCGCGGCTCTGTCCTCCGCCCGAAGTCTCTGTGTGCCGGGCACCGTTCCCTGCAAGCGTCGCAACGCATGGAGGCGGAGCCCGGCGGCAAATTCAAAAAATGTAAAAATCATAATACATACATACAATACATACATCTTACAGATTACATTACCGTATAAAATTATTTCACATCCCTTTTGTCCCTAGTGGTTTGTCCAGTACCCTGCATGCAGTTTTATATGATATATACTGTTCTTTTCCAAGTCATTTTCCAGGGCGGCTTACAGAGAGATAGGCTCCTCCCACCTAGCACAGGAAACAGATGATCCACATCATAAAATCAGCACACATGTATTAGCTCTTCAGTATTTGTGTTTCCTCCGGCCAGTCAGGAACTCCAAACAGATGTTTGTTAGTTTTTCGGCCTTCGTGCTAGTCTAGGCCTCCCGACGTCCATACCCAGGGCAAACAGAGGTAGTACTCCTGGGGTATGAGTCAGGCCACCCAGAGACCTGACAGAGCAGTCTGGGGTGAAAGTAAGGGACCCCCTCTCCCGATTGAGTTGTAGCCTCAGTGAGGTACCTTTGAGGAGTGGAGGAGGTGATCCAGTGGGTCCATCTGAAATGGCACAGCAGGGTGTTCTAGTGGAGGTGCAGGCCGCTGCATGGTCCGGGTACCTTTTCTCTGCTGTTTACAGAGCTCTCCATGTGCAGGGCTTCTCTTTCCCCAGCATGTGGATCGTGCTGGTGGCGCAGAGTGATGAGGTAACTTCCAGGGCTGGTGACAGGAAGTGACATGGCAGGAAGTCCAGCAGCGGCCATTTTAGTACACCCAGACGCCGGGAAGTGAAGCCCTAGCTGGGGATAACAGGGCTGTGCCGGAGGGCGGTGTCAGATCCACAGCACCACCCCGGATTCTCCACACCTCCTTATATAAAGGCCCGAATAGCAAAATGGCGCTGAAGGCTTCCAGGAGCATGGAGACACCAGGATCCATGGAAGCAGGTCTGGAGATGCCATCCGTTGATTGGGGCCCTAAGGTAAAAAAATAGGGGGCAGACTGCTCCTTCCCTTTTCTTATACTCCTGGGGGGGGGGGGCACAGGGGGCGTTGTGTTTTCTTCCAGAGCTTGTTTATTGTTATGCTTAGTGTGGACAGGTGTCGCATATACTAGCATAGGCTCCGGTGGTGGGTACTTTTAAAAAGGTTCTTAGATAAGAATTTTTGTTATCCACAGGGTGTTTTTGTTACGGGTATTGTCTTCAGTGGAAGTATTGTGCTGGCGTTTGTCATTTGATGCATTTCAGGACAAAGCCCATGAGCCCAGAGATGGCAAAACAGAGACACCCAGAAAAAGGTGCCCGATGTACACCAAGAAAAATGCCTTATGGGTGGAAGAAAAGTGCATGTCAGGACTGTATAGACAAGCTCATCAAAGTAGAAACAGACTTTACAGTCCTTTAAACCCAGAGAGCAGGAGGCTCTTGCTAAACCTATCACCTGTACTTCCGGCACCATTACTAGTGTTAGGCCAACGGTCCTGACTAGGGATGAGCCGAACACCCCCCGGTTCGGTTCGCACCAGAACCCGCGAACGGACCGCAAGTTCGCACGAACGTTAGAACCCCATTGACGTCTATGGGACTCGAACGTTCGAAATCAAAAGTGCTCATTTTAAAGGCTAATTTGCATGGTATTGTCCTAAAAAGGGTTTGGGGACCCGGGTCCTACCCCAGGGGACATGTATCAATGCAAAAAAAACTTTTAAAAACGGCCGTTTTTTCGGGAGCAGTGATTTTAATGATGCTTAAAGTAAAAAAAAAAAAGTGAAATATTCCTTTAAATATCGTACCTGGGGGGTGTCTATAGTATGCCTGTAAAGTGACGCGTGTTTCCCATGTTTAGAACAGTCCCTGCACCAAATGTCATTTTTAAAGGAAAAAATCTCATTTAAAACTGCTTGCGGGTTTAATGTCATGTCGGGTCATGGCAATATGGATGAAAATCAGTGAGACAAACGGCATGGGTACCCCCCAGTCCATTACCAGGCCCTTTGGGTCTTGTATGGATATTAAGGGGAACCCCGCACCCAAATTAAAATAAGGAAAGGTCCCTATATACTCTGAACAGCAGTATACAGGCGGTGCAAACAAGACAGGGACTGTAGGTTTGTTGTTAAGTAGAATCTGTTTGTAATTTTGAACATTTTTAATGTGTTTAGCTCCAGCCAAAAAATCTTTTCTAAGCTTTTTGGAAAACATAGGGAAGGGTTATCACCCCTGTGACATTTGTTTTGCGTCTTTCCTCCTCTTCAGAAGATTTCACCTCACTTTTTTGTCCCAATGAAAAATGTTTTTTGAAAATTTGTGTTTTTTTGTGGAACAAGGATTGGAAAGCATCAGTGGAAAGGAAAAATTGTTTTCCCATATTAACTCTTACAGGAGAGAATTTCCCTTCCTTAGGGGTAGATTTCATCTCACTTCCTGTTGTCTCCTTCCGTTTGCAAGTAGGAGTCGTTTGTAAGTTAGATGTTTGAAAGTAGGGTCCTGCCCTATATACTCAGCAGAAATTTGGGCCTTAGGTGTTGCTGTGGCCAAAACACTGTAAGCCCTCACAGGGCCCTGCTGTGAAATATTAGATCAAGAATTGTAATTACATGCCCCTGTTGAACAGGAGCTGAAAAATTAGGCCTTAGGCACTGGTGCTGGTGCCACAACACTGCAACCCCTCACAGACACTCTAGTTGGAACGCAGGAACGAGCCCTGCTGCAAAGTATTGCATCAAAAATTGTAATTACACGCCCCTGTTAGACAGGGGCAGAAAAATTGGGTCTTAGGCACTGGTGCTGGTGCCACAACACTGCAACCCCTCACAGACACTCTAGTTGAAACGCAGGAACAAGCCCTGCTGCAAAGTATTGCATCAAAAATTGTAATTACACGCCCCTGTTAGACAGGGGCTGAAAAATTGGGTCTTAGGCACTGGTGCTGGTGCCACAACACTGCAACCCCTCACAGACACTCTAGTTGGAATGCAGGAACGAGCCCTGCTGCAAAGTATTACATCAAAAATTGTAATTACACGCCCCTGTTAAACAGGGGCTGAAAAATTGTGCCTTAGGCACTGGTGGTGGCGCCCAGAACCAAAAATGTTCTTACAAGCTATCAGCGTGATGATTGAGGAGGAAGAGGATAATTACTCAGGGATAGTCACTCAGCATCAGCATAGGCAGTCTTTGAAGGGATCTGAGATTTCAAAAAAAATTATTCGGTTACATCTGCATCAGGTGCTTGGTAGCTGGTGGTGATCCAAGACTGATTCATTTTTATGAAGGTCAGCCGATCGACCGAGTCGGTGGACAGACGCACCCTGTGATCGGTTACCACGCCTCCAGCAGCACTGAATGTGCGTTCCGAAAGAACGCTGGATGCAGGACAGGCCAGTAGCTCAATTGCATACTGTGCAAGCTCTGGCCAGTGATCCATCCTCAAGACCCAGTAACCCAGAGGATTTTCGGTGGGAAAGGTGTCCAAGTCTGATCTTGCCCCTAGGTATTCCTGCACCATGTAAAACAGACGCTGGCGATGGTTGCTGGAACCGATCATACCTTGGGGCTGCGGACCAAAAAATTGTCTGAACGCATCGGTCAGACGGCCACCTTCTCCACCGCTCCTTCTTTGACTGACCGAAGCCTCAGCAACACGTTGTCCAGAAACAGGAGTTTGTAACCTCCCAGTCTCTGGGAACGCGTTGCACAGACCTTTCTGCAAGGCCTCCCGAAGATGTTTCATCCTCTGCTCCCTCTGCGATGGCAAGATAAGGTCCGCAACCTTACCCTTGTAACGTGGATCAAGGAGGGTTGCCAGCCAGTATTGGTCCTTCTCCTTGATACCACGAATACGAGGATCCTTACGCAGGCTTTGCAGGATCAGGGAGGCCATGCAGCGTAGGTTTGCTGAGGCATTCGGTCCGGAGTCCTCTGGGTCACTAAGGACAACAACGTCCGCAGCCACCTCCTCCCAGCCACGTACAAGTCCATGTGTTCCTTGGGACTGATCCCTTAAAGACTGCTGATGCTGAGTGCCAGGCTCCACCTCCATACTGACACAATCTTCCTCCTCCTCCTCCTCCTCCTCCTCGTCCTCTTCCTGTGTGATCGGCGGGCACGCAGGAACACTGTCTGGATAAAGGGGGCCTTGAGAGCTAAGGAAGTCCTCCTCTTCCTGCCTCTGTTCTGCCTCAAGTGCCCTGTCCATTATTCCACGCAGCGTGTGCTCCAACAGGTGGACAAGGGGGACAGTGTCACTGATGCATGCACTGTCAGTGCTCACCATCCTCGTGGCCTCCTCGAATGGTGACAGGACAGTGCATGCATCCCTGATCATGGCCCACTGGCGTGGGGAAAAAAAACCAAGGTCCCCTGACCCTGTCCTGGTGCCATAGTCGCACAGGTACTCATTGATGGCCCTCTGCTGCGTGTGCAGCCGCTGCAGCATGGCCAACGTCGAGTTCCACCTGGTGGGCATGTCACAGATTAGGCGGTTCTTGGGCAGGTTAAACTCCTTTTGGAGGTCCGTCAGCCGAGCACTGGCATTATATGACCGGCGGAAATGCACACAGACTTTCCTGGCCTGCCTCAGGACATCCTGTAAGCCCGGGTACCTGCCCAAGAACCGCTGCACCACCAAGTTAAGGACGTGAGCCAAACAGGGCACATGGGTCAGTTGTCCCTGTCGGAGGGCAGAGAGGAGGTTGGTGCCATTGTCGCAAACCACCATTCCTGCCTTAAGTTGGCGTGGCGTCAACCACCTCTGAACCTGCCCCTGCAGAGCTGACAGAACCTCTGCCCCAGTGTGGCTCCTGTCCCCCAAGCACACCAGCTCAAGCACCGCATGGCATCTTTTGGCCTGCGTACTTGCGTAGCCCCTTGAACGCCTACGGAGCACCGCTGGTTCCGAGGAAGAGGCCATGGAGGAAGAAGAAGAGGAGGGGGTGGAGGAGAGAGGTGTGTCACAATCAGCATTTTGGAGGCGTGGTGGCGGAACAACCTCCAACACTACTGCACCTTGTCCTGCATCCTTCCCAGCTGCCAGCAGAGTCACCCAATGCGCCGTGAAACTTAAGTAACGTCCCTGTCCATGCCTGCTGGACCATGAGTCAGCGGTAATATGCACCTTACCGCTGACCGCCCTGTCCAGCGAGGCATGGACATTGCCTTCCACATGCCGGTAGAGAGCCGGAATCGCCTTCCGTGAGAAAAAGTGGCGTTTGGGTACCTGCCACTGAGGAACCGCACATTCCACAAACTCACGGAAGGGGGCAGAGTCTACCAACTGAAAAGGCAGCAGTTGAAGTGCTAGCAATTTTGCCAAGCTAGCATTCAACCGCTGGGCATGTGGATGGCTGGGAGCAAACTTCTTTCGGCGGTGCAGCAGCTGGGGCAGGGAAATTTGCCTGGTACAATCTGACGTCGGTGTACCAAAAGCAGATTGCCCATAAGTACTTGGCTGTGACACACCTAATTCTACACCTTCATTCCTCTCACTGCAGGTCGCAGAGAGGACTGAAGGTCTAGTGGGGTTGGAAATCTCAGCTGATGAGGAGCAAGGAGAGATCGTCTTTGTTCTTTGGTGTGGGTCTTTTAGATACGCTTGCCAACGAACTGCATGGCAGGTCAACATATGTCTGGTCAAGCATGTGGTACCCAAGCGGGAGATGTTTTGGCCACGCGAGATACGCTTGAGACATATATTGCAAATAGCAGCGGTGCGATCTGATGCACTCGTCTCAAAAAAGGCCCACACCAAAGAACTTTTTGAATAACGCGCAGAGACTGCAGCGCCCTGCACATGTGGAGCTTTGGGGTGTGATGCAGTCAATGTGCTGCCCTTAGGCTGGCCCCTGGAGGGCATCCTGCCTAGTTGGTGATGTGCCACCTCCTCCTCCTCCTCCTCCTCCTCCTCCTCCTCCTCCTCTCTCCTATCAGGCACCCACGTTGAGTCAGTGACCTCATCATCCCCTCCCTCCTCATCACTGGAGCAAACCTGGCAGTATGCTGCAGCAGGGGGAGCATGACTGCCAGATTGCTGTCCTTCTTGGGCACCCCCTCTGTCCGTGCTCATGTTACTGCCTTCATTGAGCTCAGTATCATCATCAGAGCCTTCCAAACGCTGGGCATCCTCCTGGAGCATGTACCCAACACTGTGGTCAAACAGTTCGAGGGAATCCTCATGAGGACATGGTGGAGCTAGGGAAGGAGTCACTGATGACATTGAGCTGAGGGAAGAGGCCGCTGCTTTGCCAGACAAAGCACCCTGGGCATGGGTGAGAGAGGATGAGGAGGATGAGGACGGCTTGGTCATCCACTCGACCAAGTCTTCCGCATGTTGCGGCTCAACACGGCCAGCTGCCGAAAAAAAGGCCAAGCGTGTCCCATGGCCACGTGCTGATGAGGATGCACCGTCTCCACGACCAGCACTAGACACAGAGCCTGCTTGCCCTCTCTTATTGGCTTGTGACTGTCTGCCTCTCCTTCTTGGCCTTCCAGACATACTAATGGCCTGTAGCTGCACTAAGCTGGGATAGAACACCTGTAATTTTCTTCAGGTAGCTTTATATACTGTAACCAGACAAGCCTGCCTGTCAGTAGGAAGATAACAGGAACGGATCTAGCTGAACACTGTGAGCAGGACGTACTGCACTAAATGTATATAGCAGGAACGGATCTAGCTGAACACTGTGAGCAGGACGCACTGCACTGAATGTAAATAGCAGGAACGGATCTAGCTGAACACTGTGAGCAGGACGCACTGCACTGAATGTAAATAGCAGGAACGGATCTAGCTGAACACTGTGAGCAGGACGCACTGCACTGAATGTAAATAGCAGGAACGGATCTAGCTGAACACTGTGAGCAGGACGCACTGCACTGAATGTAAACAGCAGGAACGGATGTAGCTAAACACTGTGAGCAGGACGCACTGCACTGAATGTAAATAGCAGGAACGGATCTAGCTGAACACTGTGAGCAGGACGCACTGCACTGAATGTAAACAGCAGGAACGGATGTAGCTAAACACTGTGAGCAGGACGCACTGCACTGAATGTAAATAGCAGGAACGGATCTAGCTGAACACTGTGAGCAGGACGCACTGCACTGAATGTAAATAGCAGGAAAGGATCTAGCTGAACACTGTGAGCAGGACGCACTGCACTGAATGTAAATAGCAGGAACGGATCTAGCTGAACACTGTGAGCAGGACGCACTGCACTGAATGTAAATAGCAGGAACGGATCTAGCTGAACACTGTGAGCAGGACGCACTGCACTGAATGTAAACAGCAGGAACGGATGTAGCTAAACACTGTGAGCAGGACGCACTGCACTGAATGTAAATAGCAGGAACGGATCTAGCTGAACACTGTGAGCAGGACGCACTGCACTGAATGTAAATAGCAGGAATGGATCTAGCTGAACACTGTGAGCAGGACGCACTGCACTGAATGTAAATAGCAGGAACGGATCTAGCTGAACACTGTGAGCAGGACGCACTGCACTGAATGTAAACAGCAGGAACGGATGTAGCTAAACACTGTGAGCAGGACGCACTGCACTGAATGTAAATAGCAGGAACGGATCTAGCTGAACACTGTGAGCAGGACGCACTGCACTGAATGTAAACAGCAGGAACGGATGTAGCTAAACACTGTGAGCAGGACGCACTGCACTGAATGTAAATAGCAGGAACGGATCTAGCTGAACACTGTGAGCAGGACGCACTGCACTGAATGTAAATAGCAGGAAAGGATCTAGCTGAACACTGTGAGCAGGACGCACTGCACTGAATGTAAATAGCAGGAACGGATCTAGCTGAACACTGTGAGCAGGACGCACTGCACTGAATGTAAATAGCAGGAACGGATCTAGCTGAACACTGTGAGCAGGACGCACTGCACTGAATGTAAACAGCAGGAACGGATGTAGCTAAACACTGTGAGCAGGACGCACTGCACTGAATGTAAATAGCAGGAACGGATCTAGCTGAACACTGTGAGCAGGACGCACTGCACTGAATGTAAATAGCAGGAACGGATCTAGCTGAACACTGTGAGCAGGACGCACTGCACTGAATGTAAATAGCAGGAACGGATCTAGCTGAACACTGTGAGCAGCACGCACTGCACTGAATGTAAATAGCAGGAACGGATCTAGCTGAACACTGTGAGCAGGACGCACTGCACTAAATGTAAATACCAGGAACGGATCTAGCTGAACACTGTGAGCAGGACGCACTGCACTGAATGTAAATAGCAGGAACGGATCTAGCTGAACACTGTGAGCAGGACGCACTGCACTGAATGTAAATAGCAGGAACGGATCTAGCTGAACACTGTGAGCAGGACGCACTGCACTGAATGTAAACAGCAGGAACGGATGTAGCTAAACACTGTGAGCAGGACGCACTGCACTGAATGTAAATAGCAGGAACGGATCTAGCTGAACACTGTGAGCAGGACGCACTGCACTGAATGTAAATAGCAGGAACGGATCTAGCTGAACACTGTGAGCAGGACGCACTGCACTGAATGTAAATAGCAGGAACGGATCTAGCTGAACACTGTGAGCAGCACGCACTGCACTGAATGTAAATAGCAGGAACGGATCTAGCTGAACACTGTGAGCAGGACGCACTGCACTAAATGTAAATACCAGGAACGGATCTAGCTGAACACTGTGAGCAGGACGCACTGCACTGAATGTAAATAGCAGGAACGGATCTAGCTGAACACTGTGAGCAGGACGCACTGCACTGAATGTAAATAGCAGGAACGGATCTAGCTGAACACTGTGAGCAGCACGCACTGCACTGAATGTAAATAGCAGGAACGGATCTAGCTGAACACTGTGAGCAGGAAGCACTGTACTGAATGTAAATAGCAGGAACGGATCTAGCTGAACACTGTGAGCAGGACACACTGCACTGAATGTAAATAGCAGGAACGGATCTAGCTGAACACTGTGAGCAGCACGCACTGCACTGAATGTAAATAGCAGGAACGGATCTAGCTGAACACTGTGAGCAGGAAGCACTGTACTGAATGTAAATAGCAGGAACGGATCTAGCTGAACACTGTGAGCAGGACACACTGCACTGAATGTAAATAGTCTAGATAGAAGATAACAGGAACGGATCTAGCTAAACTGAATACAGTGTATATATATATATGCAACACCTGGGATGCATATATATACACAATACACTGTAAGTGCAGCTAACTGACTGACTGTTCTGCCTAATCTATCTAACTCAAATCAAATGACACTGTCTCTCTCTCTCTCTATCGCTCAGCACACCGGAACACACACTACACAGGGCCGCCGTGCAGGCGGCCTTATATAGTGTGGGGTGTGTACTAAATCCCCTGAGCCATAATTGGCCAAAGCCACCCTGGCTTTGGCCAATTACAGCTCTCTCTACTGACGGCGCTGTGATTGGCCAAGCATGCGGGTCATAGTGCATGCTTGGCCAATCATCAGCCAGCAATGCACTGCGATGCCGCAGTGAATTATGGGCCGTGACGCGCCACACGAATTTGGCGCGAACGGCCCATATCGTTCGCAATTCGACGGACGGTCGAACAGCCGATGTTCGAGTCGAACATGGGTTCGACTCGAACACGAAGCTCATCCCTAGTCCTGACCCAGGCACGGGCAGATCACCAGCACGGAGTACTGGAGGAGAGCTCAGAGTCAGCCTCAGAGCTTGAAGAGGGAGTCCCGCGAAAAATTTTTTTTTTTAAAAGTCAGCAGCTACAAATATTGCAGCTGCTGACTTTTTTAAAATAAGGACACTTACCTGTCACAGGGTCCAGCGATGTCGGCACCCGAGGCCGAACCGTCCCTCGGTCCTCGGATGCTGCCGCCGCCATCTTCGGTATGGGAATCAGGAAAGCTTCACTTCCCGGTTCCCTACTGTGCATGTGCGAGTCCCAGCAGACAGCACGGCGGGACGGAAGATGCATAGACTCCCGTGGGAGTCTTTGCCCGGAAGTGGGTGCTAATACCTGTCTTAGACAGGTATCTGCTCCCCCCTGAAAGGTGCCAAATGTGACACCAGAGGGGGGGAGGGTTCCGAAAAGTGGAGGTTCAATTTTTGTGTGAACCTCCGCTTTGAGGAGGGAGACTGTAATGAGGAAGACCCAGCAAGGTTCAAAGTTCCCTTTTTCCTGCAGAGGAAACAGAGGAAATATTAAAGGCTATATATGACACCCTGGAGCTGGAGGAGCCAGAGGACCAGGAGTTGTCTGTACATGACTTTTTATATGCAGGTCTTCAGCCTAAGCAGAGCAGAACCTTTCCGGTACATATGTCCCTAAAAGAGACCGTACTTCAGGAATGGAAGAAACCGGAAAAGGGAGTCTTCTTCCCTAAAAACTTGAAAAGAAGGTTTCCCTTCAAAGAGGAAGATACAATGTTGTGGGAAAAGTGCCCCAGACTGGACGCCTCCCTATCTAAGGTTTCAAAGGGTTCAGAGCTTTCCTTTTGAGGACTCAGGCACCCTAAAGGAGCCAATGGACAGAAAGGCAGAAGGATAGTTAAAGAAAGCATGGGAAGCCTGCTCCGCTAACTTTAAGCCAGCACTAGCCACTACATGCGTGGCTCGTATGCTTGATTTATGGCTTAAACAGCTCCGCACTCTTCTGGAGTCAGAAACTCCCAGGGAAGAAATTTTGGATGCTCTACCAATGCTAAAAAAGGCAGTACCCTAAATAGCAGATGCGTCCACGGAGTCTGTAATATGTAATACTGGGCCAGGTCTAAAGCATTAATTAATGAAGCCAAGAGGGCTATCTGTCTGAAGTCCTGGGGAGGAGACATTATCAAAGGTCAAACTCATCCCTCCCCTTTAATGGAGATTTGCTCTTTGGTAAAGAGCTGGAATCTGTCCTAGAGAGGTCGGCCGATAAAAAGAAAGGGTTTCCTTTCCCCAAAAAACAACAGCAAAAAAAAGGAATTTTTGTCTCTTCCAGAGATCAGGTGAAAAGAACTATTGTCAGGGGGACAAAAGACAGCATAACAAGGGTTTTGCAGTCACGCAGGACCAGAAAAGAGGGTGGCAATACAGGAGGGGTAGGGACAGAGGTGGCTTCCTTTTTAAACCACTCCAGCCTAAAGTCCCTTCCCAGTGACTCAGTCAGCCATGTGGGAGGAAGGTTAGGGTCATTCCTCCCACAGTGGCAGACCATTTCCAGCAGCAGCTTTATCCTGGATCTGATAAAATCGGGGTACAGGATAGAGCTCTTGAGCTGCCCCCCTCAAAAATTTCACACAAGCATTCTCCCAAAAGATGTGGAGAAGGCAACAGCTATGTCTTCCCTCCTACAGAGTATGCTGGAGGAGAAGGTGATAAGCTTCATTCCCGCAACCCTAAGAAAAGGGGGGTTTTATTCTCACGTTTTTTGATAAAAAAGCCATCAGGAAAATTTCGACACATTTTGAACCTGAAGCAAGGAACGTGTACGTAAGGTACAAGTGATTCAAAATGGAGTTGATTTACACCACCAGAGATTTGTTAACCCCTGGGGTCTTCATGGTCTCATTGGACCCAAGAGACACTTATCTTCATGTCCCCATTCGAAAAGAGTCCAGGCAGTTTCTCAGGTTTGCAGTGAAGAGGGGGTTCAAGACCCTCTATTTTCAGTTCAATGCTATACCCTTCGGATTGGCGTCAGCACCACGCATCTTCACGAAGATTTTGGCAATAGCTCTGTGGATCGGAGGGAATTCATATAATTCCCTATCTGGATGACCTGCTGATCTTTGCAGACTCAGCAGACGAGGTAAAACAGAACCTGAGCAGAACTATCAGACGCCTTCAGCAGCTGGGGTGGCTGGTACATCAGGAGAAGTCACAGTTGGTACCTACTCAAAGTATAGTATTCCTAGGATACCTAATAGACTCGACTACATCCAAAATTTTTCTGACAAAAGAAAAAGTGGTAAAGATAATTGCAGAGGTGAGCAGCCTCTGCGTATGTACAGAGACCTCAATTCAGGGTATAATGAGGGTTCTTGGATTGATGACAGCTGCCATCCCAGGAGTCCAGTGGGCACAATTCCATACTCGAGCACTTCAGGCGTTCATGCTTTCTGTCTGGGATGGAAGGAAGGAATCTCTTCAGAGGCAGACAGAGATCCCGCAGGAAGTAAAACTCTCAATAGAGTGGTGGTAAATCCCTACAAATCTCTCTGCAGGTCGACTTTGGTCCCAACTCAACCCTCTGGCGGTCACCACGGACGCCAGTGGTCAGGGGTAGGGAGCCCATTCAGGCGCACAGATGGCCCAAGGGGTCTGGAACTGGCAGGAAGCCAGCCTCTCCTCCAATGCAAGGGAGCTGAGCACAGTTCTAAAGGCTCTAGTAGCCTTTGGTCCGACTCTGAGGGGAAGACATGTGCAGGTCCTTTCGGACAATATTACCACAGTAAGTGGGGAATCCCACAAATAGACCTTTTTGCTACAAGGCAGAACAGGGAGGTGGAATAATTTTTCTCCCTACAGAGAGAACATCTTAGTCTTGGCCTAGATGCCCTATCCCAGTCCTGGGAGGCAAATCTGATGTAGGCGTTTCCACCTTTTGCCCTCATTCCAAAAATTATCCGGAAGATAAGAGTGTCGAGCACAAAGCTTATCCTGATCGCACCATTCTGGCCAAGGAGGTCTTGGTTCTCAGGACTACTAAGACTTATCATCACGGAACCTTGGAGACAGCCTTACAGGACAGACCTCATATATCAGGGAGAGGTGAATCATCCAGAAGTGAGTTCTCTTTCTCTGACGGCCTGGCTTCTGAGAGGGAGCTGTTAGAGCAGAAAGGGTTATCGGCAAAAGTAATCAATACCATTCTTAGCAGCTGGAAGCCATCCACTAACGCAATTTACAATAAAATCTGGAAAAAAATTGGGGCCTGGTGCTGCTCAATAACAGAGTTTCAGGAGCCATGATCCCGGCGGTCCTAGATTTTCTCCAAGCCGGAGCAGATTTGAATCTGGCAATCAGTACCCTTAAGGTGCAGGTATCGGCTCTATCTAGCTTTTTAAATCAAAGACTGTCAGAAGAGCCACTGGTCAAGAGATTTCTTGCCTCCATCAGCCGTAAGCGGGTTCCCAAGTCAAGGAGGTTCCCTCCCTGGGACTTATCCACTGTGTTGCAAAGTCTTTGTAAAACACCATTTGAGCCAATAGATGAACTGCCAATAAAGCTCTTAACCTTGAAAACAGTGGTTTTAGTGGCCCTAGTCTCCACTAGGAGGGTTGGGGAGATACAGGCGCTTTCAGTGCTTGAGCCCTTCTGCATCATCTTGCAAGACAAGATTATCCTCTATAAATAAATGCTCATTCCACACGGTTTCTACTTCTTGGGCTGAAAGGGCAGGAGCGTCTCCCCTCCAGATTTGCAAGGCAGCAACCTTGTCCAGGTTCCAGACGTTCCTAAAGCATTACAGACTGGATCTGCTTGCCAGCCTAGACCAGTCTTTCGGCAGGAAAGTGCTGCAGGCTGTGGTTCCGCCCTGATCAGGTAGTCCTATTTTGTCCTCTGTAAGCCATCCTGGAAGATGACTTGGAAAAACAGTGTTATTACCTGTTAACTACTTTTTCCAGGAATCTTCCAGGACGGCGTCAGATCCCTCCCTTCTTGGTTGGTGATTAGCAATGTAAAACATAGAGTAAAGATGAAGCTACGCTAATGAAGATTTAATGATTGCTAATTCTGAAGCCTTCGGTTATTTGTTAATACTGAGGGGCTAATACATGTGTGCTGCATTTATGATGTGGATCATGTGTTTCCTGTGCTAGGTGGGAGGAGCCTATCTCTCTGTAAGCCGCCCTGGAAGATTCCTGGAAAAAGTAGTTAACAGGTAATAACACTGTTTTCTGCCTGGAAACTGGAGATTGTCCATAGCAACCATAAAGTGTCCCTTTACGTCAAAAGTGGTTTTAGAACAGCTATAAAACAGCGATAGTAAATCAGAACACTTGCAGAATTGAGGGATAGTGAATCATGGGGAAATTCATTTTATTATTATTATATTATTAATTTTTATATTTATTTATTATATTATAATTTATGATTTTGTGTTTCAAACTTTATCATACTATATATATATATATATATATATATATATATATATAATATATATTCTACTAGACTCTTGTTTGGACAGATTTAGGTGTGTTATTGCTAAGAATTACAGTCCTACAATATAAAACGCCAAATTTCTATGCAAAATAATTTGCATAGAATAACCACTTTGAGACGCAAAAATCTGACATAATCATACCGCCAGGGAGGTTAAACAAAATGGTGGTCTCGGGGCGCAGAGCACTGCGCCCTGAGCCCACACAATTGTGTGACAATATTGAATTAATATTAGCTATTATCTTCCTGCTTCTCCTCCCTGCCAATCAGGAAGTGGGTCGACCTGATTGGCCAAGAGGAGAAGTGATCGTATTGGCCACCGAGGGAAGCCGCTGCCATGGAGGAAAGGGAGACACAAGAAGGAGCCGAAGCTGCTAGGGGTAAGTGAGGGGCTGGTGGGGGGACAGATAAGCAAACGATGGACGGACCGACCGGAGGGGGGGGTGGCGACAGGTGTCTTGTTTGCTACCCCCCAAAATATACAGCACTGGCCGCCACGGAGTATGATCACAATAGAGTTCAATACAGAAGGAATAGGAGGGCCCTGCTCATGGCGCTTACAGGGCCAGTGTTAGCAATAGGCAGGTCAGGTGGCTGCCTAGGGTGCCAGGGTAGGAGGGGCGGCAAAAATCTGGATCCCCACTCGCTGGGTATTCAAAATTGTAAAATACCTGCAGGGCCGGAGTCACCATCCATAAGACAGCAAAGGAGCCAGGCTAGGGGGTGGTAAAATGCGCCTGTGAAAATATCCCTGGACTCTGTGCATATTATTATTATTTACTAGTAGCCCGTAAAACATTGTCCGTGTATCTGCCTGCTCGTACAGACAGGCAGTTGCATAGTTAGCCTGTCCATATACTACCCTAGTATGCCCGTATAGTACCCTAGCCTGTCCATATACTATCCTAGCCCACCGTATACATGGACAGGGAAAAAGGGGTAGAGCCAGTGGGGGACGGCGGCAGAATGAGGTTTCGCCTAGGGTGTCAAAAATCCTTGCACTAGCCCTGGACACTTACAATCTAAAGCCCTGGTGTCCAACCTGTGGCCCTTTGGCACTTCCTGTGTGCCCTTTACAGACTAGAACTCAGACATGGGAGCATTCACTTGAAAGGAAGTTGTAACGTCAGCGATCTCTAGCTATCTTATGTTGCATATCACTAGTTTTTGACAGTGTGTCTTTAGTCGCTATCCACACTTGTTACATGTCCATAATCTCTGGCCATCTTCTCCTAATATGTTTAAAATCTTCTGTTATATACTGAATATTATGTGTGGCCCTTTGGAGCTGTCAGGGGCCACAGTTTTGTCCCCCTATGTCTCATAAGTTCACAACCATTGATCTAAAGGGTTGTTATGCTTAGGAGTGCCTAAATAAGGAAAAATACTTAACCGCTTGCCGACCAACTGCCTGCATTTTACTGTGGGTAGGGCCCGTACAGGCATAATAACGTACTTGTATGTTGGCAGTGTCTTCTGAGTTCAGGGTGTGTGTGGGGTGAAGGAACAAATAGATATTTACTAAAAAGCAGCATACCTTACACATTGTTAGGCACACGGTTCATCCTTTGATCACAGCTGGATGTTAACCCCTTCCCAGCCAGTGTCATTAGTACAGTGGCAGTGTATAGTTATAACTGTATTAGTGTCACTGGTGATGTCAGTGTCAGATTGCCTACTGCACTATCACAGCCCCATTATAAGTCGCTGATCACTGCCATTACAAGTTTAAAAAATAAATAAATAAAAATTCCAGTATACTGTATATAGTAGTTTGTAGATGCTATGGGGTTGTTTTACTAAAACTGCATGATGCAAAATCTGGTGCACCTCTGCAAAGAAACCAATCAGCTTACAGGGGTTTTTTTTGGCAACGCTTAATTGAACAAGCTGATGATAGAAGCTGATTGGCTACCATGCACCATACCATACCATGCAGATTTTGCACTCTCCAGTTTTAGTAATTCAACCCCTAAAACTTTCACACAAAACCAATCAATATACTGTATACTTAGTGGGATTTTGTTTTTTTATCAAATACATTTTGGCCTAAATATATGAAGACTATAGATTTTTTTAATTTTTTTTTATTGGGTATAATATATTTATAGTGGGCTTTTTCTTCAACATATTTGGTCTTTTTTTTTTCTGTTAATATAATACAAAAAAAAACACTGGGAGACACTGACAATACATATTAAATGCATCTTAATAAAATTTCCACAATAGTCCCTCCTCTTTTGCCATATGCTCCCATGTGTCCCTCGATGAATCTTGATCTTCTTACACCTGGAAATGAATCAGTCCATATGAGTCCATAAAAAGCAAAACTCGGCTTGACTTGTAGACTCTGTTCTTCAGGAGGGATGACTTAAAGGAGGACATGAAGGCTGGTCGGTCTGGGCTTCAGGGCGTCTCATCTCAGCTAGGAAGATGTGGTCATCTGATCGAGCTCTGTTCACTCATCCAATCAGGAAACAGTAGCACCTCATCACGGCATATAGAAGGAATAGAAACAAAAACAACATGAGTATATGTTCCCCTACTTCCTTCAACCATGATCCTCTGAAAAATAAAAAAAAATCCCCAAAGATTCCCAGACCCTTAAAGGGATTCCAACCTTCACTAGCTATAGCTCTGGCTTTGCCTTGCAGGGATCTAACCTTATCCATATGGGCCTGAACTTTGTCACTAGTATCCCCGATTCAGGTACAACAATCTTTACCTATGAACTCACAGAACCCGCCCCCTTGGATGCCAACAGATAATCATGGGCCATCTTTTAATAGAAGGGTCTTGTTCTGCTGTTGTCCCTGTGGGATCTTCCTTGCAGCTTCAACAGTTTCATTGAACATCCTATCCACAATGGATGAGAAATTGTTCAAACGTTTCATAAACTCAAGCCCCAACCCTGTACAAGCAGGAAACCATGCTCAGACCTGGTCGGGGTTGGTGAACAATTCCCTTCTAGCTGTTCCTGCCATTCTTACCTTCTCTCGCGCCATCAGATCCTCGTGATCTGCCGCGACATGAGATGCTGGGACAAGTTTCACCAGGGCGCATGAACCTCTTGCATTAGGGGGAGTTACTGTATAAGCTGTAGGCCTGCATATGTACCAAACTAAAGTTGAAGCACACTTGTGGGCTACTATCAGGCTCCTACTTACCAGACCGGCGAGTCCCGTTGGGCAGAGGGTAGGTTCCCTTACCCTCCGACTATCGGCCCCCTGGTAGAGTAAACAGAGGACGCAACAGTACGGAGTGGTATGAAGGCCTGTGTTACTGTCCAGGTATAGCAGTCCAGATGTTGCAGGGTTAATAGCTGGAGAGACTGTGATAGGCTGGAGCACTGACACTGAGCTGAGCAGGCTGGTGTGGACAACAGGCTGGAAGTCTGCAGACAGACAGATGGGATCCAAGGGAGCAGGCAGATGGATGGTCAGGAGTCAGGCCGGGTTTGGCAACAGGCAGTCGGCAGCGGTACAGTGGAACAGGCAAACGGATGGTCAGACAGGCAGAGGTCGGTGCAGGCAGAGTTCAAAGAGAGGTCGGGGAACAAGGCCGGGTCAACAGGTATAACAGGAACAGACAAGGTACACGGTCAGGTTTAGGAACGACTAGCTGTTGATTAGGCAGCACTGGTCACTGGAACTCACTGGCTTAAATGTGGCTTTTGGCGCCAAACGACGTGCACGCGCGCGCCCCGGCACACACAGGCACGCGCGCCCGCCAACGCCCGCGCGCGCGCCCCCGCACACCGGCGTGCACAGAGGGACGATCCTGGACACACACGCCGGCGCCGCGAGGAGCACGCCCGACGAGGTCCGCAGGAACGCGCGCGCCAACGCGCGCCGACGCACCCTGACGCACACCACCGCGAGCACCCCGCCTGCCAAGGTAAGGACCCTGACAGTGCCCCCCCCTCAAGGGCAGCCTCCAGATGCCCAGTTGGGCCAACCTGGGTGCATGGGAATTCTTGAAAGCTTGCAGCAATTCGTTGGCATGGAGGTTACCTTCGGGTTCCCAAGAATTGTCCTCGGGGCCATAGCCCTTCCACTTAATGAGGTACTGGAGCTGATTCTGCCTCTTCCTGCAATCCAGGATTGCCTCCACCTCGAACTCCTCCTCATTGTTAACCAAAACAGCCTCCGGTGGCTTGGCCTTACGGTCAGGAAAGGGATCGTGGATAACTGGTTTCAGTAACGACACGTGAAAGACCGGGTGAATTCTAAGGGACTCTGGCAGACTAAGTTCAAAGGCCACATCATTCACCTTTCTTTTCACCCGAAACGGGCCCAGGAACTTAGGTCCCAACTTCCTGGAGGGACAAGCCAACTTTAGGTTAGTTGTAGAGAGCCACACTTGGTTGCCAGGCTCAAGGACGAGTTCTCCTCGCCTTTTCTTGTCGAACATCCTCTTGAAGGAAGCCTGAGATTGGGCCATGGTTTCCTGCAAGATCTTACAGTTACTAGAGAAGAACTCCATTGTTTCTGTTACTGCAGGTAGGGTACATTCCGGGATAGAACTGGGAAGAAAAGCAGGGTTGAATCCGTAATTCGCAAAGAAAGGAGTCTGGTTTATGGCAGAGTGTAGGGAGTTATTATACGAGAATTCAGCGACTGGTAACAAGGACACCCAGTCATCTTGCGTAAATATGGAAAAACAACGGAGGTATTGCTCCAGCGTCTGGTTAGTTCTTTCCGTCTGGCCGTTCGTCTGAGGGTGGTGGGCCGAAGAGAATGCCAATTCAATTTCCAAGGCGGCACACAATGCTCTCCAAAACCGGGAGGTAAATTGGACACCCCGATCGGATACTATATTCGCGGGTACCCCATGTAATCTTACTACTTCCTTGACGAATATCTTCGCCGTTTCTACGGCTGTGGGTGTACCCTTCATAGGGATGAAGTGTGCCATCTTGGATAGCCTATCGATCACCACAAAGATGGTTGAGAAACCTTCAGAGGGGGGTAGCTCCACAATGAAGTCCATAGACAACATTCTCCAAGGTCTGTCAGGAATCGGTAAGGGTCTCAATAAACCCCAGGCCCTTGAGCGGTTGCATTTATTCCGGGCACAAGTGTGGCAAGAACCCACATACCTCTTACAGTCCTCCAGGAGACATGGCCACCAAAAGGTGCGTAGCACCAATTCCGAAGTTTTCCGAGCTCCGAAGTGACCTGCCAGCTTATGGTCATGACATAGTTCTAGTACCAGCACCCTAAGTTTTTCAGGTACAAAAATCTTGCCTTCATGCCAGAGCAACCCATCACTTAAACTGGTTCCCGTAGGTAGAGGAATTTCAGAGGAAGCCTGTTTAATCTTAGAAATTAAATCTCCTTGGAGAAGTAAGAAATTTCCTGCTGGCAAAATAGTATCAGGAGGGGTACTTTCCTTGGAATCGTGAAACATACGTGATAAGGCATCAGGTTTTCCATTCTTGGATCCGGGTCTGTACGTTATATGAAAGGAGAAGCGGGAAAAAAAAAGTGCCCATCTAGCCTGTCGTGGTCTGAGTCGCTTGGCTGCTCTTAGATATTCCAAGTTCTTATGATCGGTAAAGATGAGAACCGGATGTACCGCACCTTCCAATAAGTAGCGCCATTCTTCCAGAGCCGCTTTGATGGCCAACAGTTCCCGGTCTCCCACATCATAATTCTTCTCGGATGACGAGAGTTTTTGGGAAAAGAATGCTACAGGAAACAAGAGGGCTTTGGGGCCCTGGCGTTGAGAAAGTACTGCCCCCACTGCGATCTCTGAAGCATCCACTTCCAGCACAAACGGTAATGCAGGGTCCGGGTGCTTGAGGATAGAAGCCGAAGTAAATAGTCCCTTTAATTTCTCGAACGCTGCCTGTGCTCGGGACGACCAACAGAATCGTGCCCCCTGTTTGGTAAGTTCTGTTATTGGTGAGATAATCTTAGAAAAGTCTTTAATAAATTTTCTGTAGAAGTTGGAAAATCCTACAAAACGTTGGACCCCTTTTTTGTCTGTAGGAGCAGGCCAGTCCAGGATGGACGATACTTTTTGTGGATCCATTTTGATTCCTTCAACAGAAATGATGAGTCCCAAGAACTGGATACTCTGACGTTCAAACTCACATTTGTCCAATTTAGCGTATAAGCCATGTTGCCTGAGCCGGGCGAGAACATTCCTGACGTGCCTGCGATGATCAGCTAAAGAAGAGGAAAAGATGAGTATGTCGTCCAGATAAACGATGACGTAGAGGTCCAGGACTTCTCTAAAGATGTCGTTCACAAAGTGCTGGAACGTTGCTGGGGCATTACAAAGGCCGAAGGGCATGACCAGGTACTCGAAATGCCCGAAACGAGTGCGAAACGCAGTCTTCCACTCATCGCCCTCACGGATGCGGATCAGGTTATAAGCACCCCGGAGGTCCAATTTAGTAAAGATTCTGGCAGTGCCCAGCCTTTGGAATAACTCAGGTACCAGAGGGAGCGGGTATCGATTCTTAATCGTTATCTTGTTCATATCGCGGTAATCGATACACGGTCGCAGAGAATGATCTTTCTTTTCCACAAAGAATAAGCCCGCACCGGCCGGGGAAGTGGATGGGCGGATAAATTTCTTCTTTAGATTTTCGTCTAGATACTGCTTCAGGGTATCCAGCTCCTGCTCAGTCAGGGGAAAAATCCTGCCAAAAGGTACCTCGGTTCCGGGAAGCAATTCAATTGGGCAGTCGTAGGGCCTATGTGGAGGTAGCAATTCTGCCCCCTTCTTGCTAAACACATCCGCAAAGTCTTGGTAAGGCTCAGGGATAGCTTGAAGCAGATCAACATCTGGGTGTAGACAGAGGAGTGGGGTAACCTCATGGCCTGACCCTAGCATACAGTGTTGACGGCAATATCCAGAAAGGAACTCGACATTACCAGCAGCCCAGTTGATTTGGGGGTTGTGCACCTGTAGCCATGGTATTCCAAGGATGACTGGAAACAGGGGGGACGAGATGGCGTCCAGACAGAGGTATTCACGGTGTCGCTGGCCCATGATGGCTTCTAAAGGGACGGTCTCCTGAGTGACCGGGCCGGAGCGGAGAGCCGAGCCGTCTGCAAGGTGAACTGCAAGACTTTGAGTTTTATTTTGGAGAGGAATGGCATGTAGGGAGGCAAAGGTCCGGTCGATAAAACAGCTGCAGGCTCCAGAATCAATGATAGCTGGGACTTGGATGGCCTTTCCGGGAAGCTGTAAAGTGACAGAAATGGTTAGATGCGTGCCAATAGTGGGTACAATAGTAGCACAGGTATGAACATCAGGGCGACACTTACGCATCTTGTTAGGACATCCGTTGTCATAGTGCCCAGATTCCCCACAGTAGAGGCAGAGGTTGTGTGCCCGTCTACGTGCCTTCTCCTCCGGAGTCAAAGAAGGGCGGAACAGACCGAGCTGCATTGGTTCAGGCGCATCATAGGTCGAGGCAGGTGGAGCAGCCGGAGATCTGCTGGGAGGACAGGGTACTTGTGGAATCATCCAGGTGGGACGAAAAGTACTGGTGGTTCTTTCAGTGCGTCGCTCACGCAGTCTGCGGTCAATTTGGATGGACAAATTGATGAGCTCTTCCAGGGTCTGTGGTACCCCTACTCGCGCCAACTCATCTTTGAGGGGTTCTGACAACCCCATCCTGAACTGATGGCGCAACGCGGCGTCATTCCATGCCGTGTCAGAACTCCAGCGTCTGAACTCGACGGCATAGTCTTCTGCGGCACGACGGCCTTGACGAAGGGCCTGTAAGGTAGCTTCCGCGGTGGCAGTGAGCTGGGGGTCCTCGTATAATTGGGACATGGCACCAAAGAAAGCCTCCAAACTATCCAAGGCGACTGATTTTTGCTCCAAGAGGCGGTGGGCCCATGTTTGTGGTTCCCCTGAGAGTAAAGAAATGACAAAGCCCACCTTAGTGGCTTCAAGGGAGAACGTGCGTGGCTGTAGGGCAAAGTAAAGGTTGCAGGCATTCCGGAAGGCACGATACCTACTTCGGTCTCCAAGAAATCTTTCAGTTACTGGTACTTTTGGCTCAGGGGGTAACATGACCACAGAGGGTGCTGAGGTGGCTGCTGCGGACCCTGGTGGCCCGGGAGGTACGGACAAAGCCTGCACACGTTCTTCCAAGCTGGAATATCCCTCTTGTAGGCTCTTCACAGCCTGGGTTAGACCTGCCAGGTGTCGGCAAAGTTCGTCCATGGGGGAGGCCCCCTGCCCGGACTCGGTCATGGCTGCCTAATACTATCAGGCTCCTACTTACCAGACCGGCGAGTCCCGTCGGGCAGAGGGTAGGCTCCCTTACCCTCCGACTATCGGCCCCCTGGTAGAGTAAACAGAGGACGCAACAGTACGGAGTGGTATGAAGGCCTGTGTTACTGTCCAGGTATAGCAGTCCAGATGTTGCAGGGTTAATAGCTGGAGAGACTGTGATAGGCTGGAGCACTGACACTGAGCTGAGCAGGCTGGTGTGGACAACAGGCTGGAAGTCTGCAGACAGACAGATGGGATCCAAGGGAGCAGGCAGATGGATGGTCAGGAGTCAGGCCGGGTTTGGCAACAGGCAGTCGGCAGCGGTACAGTGGAACAGGCAAACGGATGGTCAGACAGGCAGAGGTCGGTGCAGGCAGAGTTCAAAGAGAGGTCGGGGAGCAAGGCCGGGTCAACAGGTATAACAGGAACAGACAAGGTACACGGTCAGGTTTAGGAACGACTAGCTGTTGATTAGGCAGCACTGGTCACTGGAACTCACTGGCTTAAATGGGGCTTTTGGCGCCAAACGACGTGCACGCGCGCGCCCCGGCACACACAGGCACGCGCGCCCGCCAACGCCCGCGCGCCCCCGCACACCGGCGTGCACAGAGGGACGATCCTGGACACACACGCCGGCGCCGCGAGGAGCACGCCCGACGAGGTCCGCAGGAACGCGCGCGCCAACGCGCTGACGCACCCTGACGCACACCACCGCGAGCACCCCGCCTGCCGAGGTAAGGACCCTGACAGCTACTTAGTTGTTCCGATACTCAAACTGGCAAGAACCAGAGCTATTGTTAAAACTATAACAAATTTTACCCTCTAGAAATGTATCATTAAGTTCTATTGACAAATGTCTGTTTGGAGTTTTTACTAGTTTGTCAAAACTCCTCATACCAATATGAACATCACACATAGCATGTACTGCTGTCATCGCTGGGGTACTAAAGCTCGGTGGAGATTCAGAGTAGACCCAGCAATTTGTCCTGTTCACTTTCTTAGCTAGTTGGAGAATACACTAAACTAAAAATATAAATAAACAAAGATACCCATTATTCTTTGGTGTGGTTGAGCAGCTTCTTGCAGTGGCCGGCGTGGATCCAGTTGTCTTGTCCATCAAGCTTATTTACAATGACCCAGCCACTTGGTTGGAAAGAATGTAAACGGGTTATTGTGTCAGGGTCCAGGAGGGACTCGTGAATCCTATGGTGGACCTTTTGAAGTTCACGTTACAGTGACTGCACCCACCCCATCAGCTGAGAATGTAGGCGACAGCTGCTGAGGAAAGTACAACCCTGTTTTTGGTTGACCTCCAAACAAACTTCATATGGTGATAACCCAGACATGTGGGAACTCATTGAGTGAGGTCACTGCATAACCTGTGTGTGGCTTACCATCTGGCATGTAATACCTAGAACCATTGACAAAATGATTCTTCGCATCTGGGATGGGAGCCTCCTTCACTGGACTGCTGCGTGCTGATTCAAATTCCATCAAGGAAAGACAGTCGTGGAACATGTGATCCAACAAGGTCACAAACTTGGTTAGCATTAGAAAGGTTAGTATTATTGATTTGAAAATTTTCATTCTTACCTTTATCCCCCCCATTTTCTTCCTCATTACAAACCGGAGGAAGAGACGCAGGGTTTGGAATGATGCAGAAAAAAACAATGAAACAGCCTATTATACTTTTACCTTCTTTTAGGCGTGTATATTTCTGCATGTGTACAGCGATCTACATACACCTGCTTTCTATGTACATACACTTTCAGAAACTCACTGGACCTAAAAAAGATACTTATAAACAAGAGTTATTACTCTATCCTTCATTTTAAACCTGCAAAGAATGGTTACATCGGTAAATTGTCATTGACATTCCTCAAAACCGACAACAACAAAACCCTCTAACTCTCATGCCTCGTACACACGATCGGATTGTTTGCCAACAAAACCGTGGAATTTTGTTTGAAGGGCGTTGGCTCCAACTTGTCTTGCATACACACGGCCACACAAATGTTGGCCAACAATTACGAACGTAGTACTAGACATACTACGAGCCCATAAAAAGGGAGTTCAATAGTCATGCGCCACACTTGGGGCTCCTTCTGCTAATCTCGTGTTAGTAGAAGTTTGGTGAATGTCGATTTGCGCTTTTCAGCCTCGTGCTTTTCAGTTCGTTTCTGCTTTTCAGGTTGTGCTTGTCGGTTCGTATCTGTTTTTCAGTGCGTGCTTGTCAGTTCATTTCTGGATTTCAGTGCGTTCTTTTTGGTTTGTTTCTGATTTTCAGTGCGTGCTTGTCAGGTCCTATACTAGCCATGTGGTGTTCTCGTCGGAGAGATCATGCTATTGTCAGGCTTGGAGTTATTGCTTTGACCCAAGTCCAGTCCAGGAACAGGAGGAAGAGGATTTCTTGGACCAAGAACTGGTTGCTTAATCGTGACCAATTCTCTCATATGCCTTTGCTGCGGGAGCGCCAGGAGAATAATCCTGATGATTTCAGGAATTATCTCTGGATGACGGACCCCTGCTTTCACGTCTATTGGCTTTGCTTTCCTCCTATATTAGTAAGCAGGACACATGCATGCGACAAGCCATCACTCCCGAGCAAAGGCTTGTCGCCACCTTGCAGTACTTGGCGACGGGGAGAAGTCCCCAGGACCTCAAGTTCATGACTGGGATCTCCCCCCAGGCTCTGAGAATCATTATTCCAGAGACCTGTTCTGCCATCATCAGTCCTGCAGAAGGACTATATTCGGGTAAGTTTTAGCCTTTAACATCACATTCTATGTATTTAATGTTTGCTAATATATTGGATTAATTTCTTTATTCCATAATTACCATTATTGTAATATGCTGTGAATGTCCCCATTTGTCCTCATGCATGCTGTAAGCTTTTAATGCTCCTTTTTTGTCCTTCATGCATATTTGCCTTCACTAACCTCCCCAGCATGCTATCCTGTGCCCATACACACCTAGCCTAGTAGCTTAACAATGTATTTTGTCAGCTCCATTTTAGTGCTTACCCTAAACACCCCCTAAAATGTGTTCAAATGTTATTGTTGTCCTTAAATTCAGGCAGAGTGCAAAAGGCTATTTTTTTGGGACCCAAACTCATTTGGAACCCCCCCCCCCCCAACTGCTAAGTCAACCAATACCAATACTCTATTTGCTGACTTTGCCAAACCCATACACACTATACCTCTTTTGTGGTCATATTTATGGATGAATTCACCAAAGCATGTAGTGCAAGGGCCTGCCTTTATTCTTTCAAATGGTACTGTTGAAAGTTTTGGTCTCCTATTATCTTGATAAGTAATAAAACAATGTGAAAATGTGCTTCAATTTGGACAGTGTGTATCCATATTTTTGTATTATGACACTTCTTACCTGTCCAGTGGGCTGCCAATAGTGTAAGTAAAGGGTGGCTGGCCAAAGTAACACACATTATTTATGCATCCGGCTCTCAATGAAGTGGAGAGGGTTACCTGTCCAAAACATCTACCCATCCCCCCCACCATTACATTTTCCAATGGGCCACCAGAGGGGGTGAGGAATCTGATAAGTTGACCTTATACTTTTGTCTTTAAATACTAATTTCAATAAATGTTATACTTATCTTGGCCAAGAATGTTTGTGTCCAATCTGCTTGCAATGATATGTGCAAAAGTACTAATTATTTTTTTCTTGGTTGATTCCACAGTTTCCTTCAAACCCACAGGAATGGCAGACTGTGGCTTCCCAGTATCACCACCACTGGGATTTTCCCAATTTTTCCTTCAAACCCACAGGAATGGCAGACTGTGGCTTCCCAGTTTCACCACCAGTGGGATTTTCCCAATTGTGGTGGTGCTATTGACGGGAAGCATGTGAGGATTGTCCCACCACCCAACTCTTGCTCTTATTAATACAACTACAAGCGCTTTTGTAGTATTGTTATGTTGGCGGTGGTGTCGGCCAATTACGAGTTTCTCTACCTGGACGTTTGGAAGAACGGCAGAAACTCTGACGGAGGAGTGATAGCCCAAACAGAGTTCTACCGGCGGCTACGAAATTGCACATTGCGGTTACCACCTCCTGAGGAGAATGTGGAGGGCCTCAGCTTTGTTTTTGTAGTGGATGAGGCCTTTGCTCTGGGGGAACATCTCATGACGCCGTTCCCCATGAGGAACATGATCCCCAGAGCAGAGGGTTTTCAATTACCGGCTGTCTCGTGCCAGAAGAGTGGTGGAGAATGCCTTTGGCATAATGGCAAGCCGGTTCCGTTTCTTCCGTCTCAAGCCGGCCATAAACCGGGCTGAATTTAAACTGAACCACGTGGTGTTGTGCTGCTGCTTTCTACACAACTTTTTAAGGAAGAATGCAGCTAGCTATCTGGCCTCAGTTTAGACCGAGGCCAACTTTTCATCTGAAACTGCAATGATGACGGCTCTCAAAAGTGACCGTGCTGGCTTACTCGCCCCACAAATTCAGACAAAAATATGTGGATTACTTTGTGGGTAGAGGGGCAATTGCTTTACAGCAAAATGTGGCGGATGTCCAATAAAAGTTTTTAAAAAAACTAAACTCATAATTCATTTGAATTACTGTTTGTGTTTCTTATCTGTCTCCTAGGTTCTCAAATGGCCTTTTAATTTTGGCCATTTTCTTCAATAGTGCAAACGTACTATTTCCCCCTGATGTAGATGCGTAATCCCTGCATCGATACGCATTGGGGAATGGTCAGGATGGCACTGCAGGCATCTTGTGAAATGAGGAGGATGCACGCATCATCCCGATACCACCATTGGTATACACTAGTATAGGCTTATTATAGAGCGGTGCACTGATGCACCTAATCTGTGTGAGTACCCCTGAAGGGGATCTTTTTTGCTTTATTTAATAAACGGTTCAAACTGTACTTGCACAATATATATATTTATAATTGTTTTTGCACAATATATGTGACGTGTGTAATGCTAGCAGCTTTAGGTATTTTATTTACGTTTTAGCATCTAGGAATTGGTGGCTCACAGGATTGTCTTTCTATGTTTGTGCAAACGTAACTTATTGGATACATGAGGTGACAATCTCTTCTTCAGCTTACTATTATGTTGTGCTGTGGGTCTGCTATACACACAATGTTATTGTTGTTAATGTATGTAATGCATTAATGATAAAAATATTCATCCTTTTCAACTCCAAGAATTATCGTATTTATCGGTGTATAACACACACTTTTTTCCCCTTAAAATCAGGGGAAAATCTTGGGTGCATGTTATACGCCGATCCCCACTGTCTGTGAGCTGAAAAAGAGCGAGCGCCACCGAAAAAGACCGAGCGCCACCGAAAAAGACTGAGCCGAGTGCTCAGCTCCGCCCGCAGTCACGCCGTCCCGCCTCCCTGCTGTCTCTGAGAGGATGAGGAGCGAGTGCTGCCGAAAAAGACTGAGCCGAGTGCTTGGCTCCGCTCGCAGTCCCGCCCAGCTTCTATGATGGACATAACACTCTGTCCAATGGCGGGACTGCCAGCCGAGCCAAGTACACAGTACACTCGGCTCTGTCTTTTTCCGCAGCGCTTGCTCCTCATCCTCTCAGAGACAGCAGGGAGGCGGGGCGGCGTGACGAGTACACAGGCTCTGTCTATCTCGGCGGCAAATTTAAACAATTAAATGCTGCAAACGGCACACGACACTGGGCAAGGCTGCACTGGGCAAGGCTGCATATGACAATGGGCAAGGCTGCACTGGGCAAGGCTGCATATGACAATGGGCAAGACTGCACTGGGCAAGGCTGCATATGACAATGGGCAAGGCTGCACTGGGCAAGGCTGCATTTGACAATGGGCAAGGCTGCAAATGGCACTTAGCAAAGCTGCAAACGGCACTGGACAAGGCTGCAGATGGACACTGCTAAGGCTGCATTGATTGGCATTTAAATGTCAAATGTTAAAAGTTTTTTTCCTTAAAATGCCCTCCTAAACTTGGGGTGCGTGTTATAAGCCGGCGCGTGTTATACGCCGATAAATACGTTAATTGCTTGGAGTCCCTAAAATGGCCTGATTTTGGCACATTTTACAGCACATTGTCAATGTAACTACACCAACTTAACAAATACACTGGTATTGAGCATTGAAGTAAGAAGCTACATGTTGAGTATAAAACATTTTACTCCAAGCACATTCCCATGTGCGTTATAAATGGTTTTTGAACAAACCAACATCTTGGTGTATAGCATGTATGTTTGACATTAATTTTTGGGGCTAAACAGGCATGTTTAAAAACATAACATACACGTCCCCAACTCAGGAACTTACAAAGTTTGACTTTGCTAAAGTGAAGGCCATATGAGATATTAGTATGTCAAAACTGTGTTGATCTTGCCTTCATCAGATGGGGTGATCTCACCCCTCTAAAAGCCAATTTGTGAAGATGCACACAAATTGGGACTCCAATTTCCCTCATGCCTAAAATGTGTGTCTTTTCCCTACATCTATTTTGCTAAAGCCCCAAAACATACAGCGTGTCAACATGTGCTATTTCCCATCATGGGGTATCAATGTACGCATTTTGTGGGTGCAACCCCTTCCTCCAAACTAAAGTAGGTGAGAGGAAGGGGTTGCACCCCTGAAACATTTCCATTGATCCCCCATGATGGGAGCTAGCACATGTTCACACACTGGGGCTTATTTGAGAAAGGCCAATCCACTTTGGCCTACAAGTGCACTTTCAAGTGCACTTGCATTGCACTTGTAGTGCAAAGTGGTTTTGCCTTTTTGAAATAAGCCCCAGTGTGTCAACATGTGCTAGCTCCCATCATGGGGGATCAATGGACATTTTTCAGGGGTGCAACCCCTTCCTCTCACCTACTTTAGTTTGAAGGAAGAGGTTGCACCCACAAAATGCATACATTGATATCCCATGATGGGAGATAGCACATATTGACACACTGTGTGCATCTTCAAAATTTGCCTTTGTGACTCATTTAAAACTGTAAAAACACGCACAACATAACGTCAACTATAAAATGTTATTTTTGTTTAGATTTTTCCTAAAATATCTATGATGTTGCTCAGTCTTTTTTGAACATCATGGATGTTTTGTTTTATTTGTTCCAAATCACGATTACAAACCATGATCTCACTGATCAGGATTTGTGCAGTTGCACTGCTGAAGTGAGCTTCTTCTTCCACAACATCCACATCGCCTCAAAATAAAAAAAAACACACCATGTATTAAAAATATACAGGCATCCATCTATTACCTGAAGCTGTGGTCTCAGACACTGACCTGTGGTCGACACCATTTCTACAACTTCACTCAGTACTTCCTGCACATCAGCATCCACATCTTCAGGGTGTGTGGTGAGTTGCCTTTCTTCAGGATGTTCAGTAGGTGCTGGGTTACTGGTGTCCCCAGATGTCCCTCTTCTTTTCTCCCCTATGCAAATACAAAAAAGGTATACTTAGCAGACAGATATGTTAGGCTAGAAATAGTAATATGAAACTTTGCTTGGAAGTGTCTTCCAATTGTCTGTTTTGGCAGAGTTCCAAGCTGAATACATGATTTTTTCAGTTTCAAAAGCTGGAATACTTACCTGTTTTGTGCAAGTTTCACACATGGAGAGTATCCTGCCTGGGACACCATAACAAGGGTGTTATGGTGTTCCACACTAGTGCTCCTGTGTCCAGATGCATAAACAGCTGCTGAGTGTCCTCTCCTGACATTACATTATAGTTTCAAACACATCTAGACAACAATGTAATAAACTTATTTCAATCAAAATAGGCCTGAACAAATGTAGTTAACCTGCATATCCCAAAAACGACGTATTAGTGGTCGAATGAATGATGTTTAATGTCCCACAAACGATTCCTGTGTCCACAAACCTCAAACTTGGCATTTTAAACTGTACAACAGTAAAGAAAAGTACATGGACCAGCACGAAAGTAATAATAATATTAATAATAACCGCTCAGCGTCTGCTATACCCCTCTGCCAATCCCTCCATTGGCTGCCACTCAGTCACCGAATTAAATTCAAGATACTAACTATAACCTACAAAGCCATCCACAACCTGGCCCCCCAGCTACATCTCTAACCTAGTTTCAAAATACCAACCTAATCGTTCTCTTCGCTCCTCCCAAGACCTCCTGCTCTCAAACTCCCTTGTCACCTCATCCCATGCTCGCCTTCAGGACCTCTCCAGAGCCTCTCCCATCCTCTGGAATGCTCTACCCCAATCCGTACGATTTTCTCCTACTTTATCCACTTTCAGACGATCCCTGAAAACTCATCTCTTCAGAGAAGCCTATCTGGCCCCCACCTAACAACTGTACATTTATCTTCTCAATCAGCACATTACCCACAATTATTACCTCTTGTATCTTTTGACCTTGCCTCTTAGATTGTAAGCTCTAAGGAGCAGGGCCCTCTGATTCCTACTGTATTAAAGCGTATTGTATTTGTACTGTCTACACCCAAGTTGTAAAGCGTTACGTAAACTGTTGGCGCTATATAAATCCTGTATAATAATAATAATAACACGACAAATACTTTTTTGCAGCACTTTCTTTGATCTGATCTTTCTAATACTGATCTTGCTCTCTCAATTTAAGATCTGACCAGCATTTTCTCAATTGATCCTTGGATTGTTGTACCCCAAAATTCCTGTGCAGACTTCTCACAACTTTAGCCATGATCTTGGCCTTTCTGACATTTGGGTTTCTGTAAGGTCCATGCTTCCCATCATAGTCTGTCCTCTTTAAGATGTCCACCATTTCTTCAAAAGACATAGTTGGGGCCTTATATCTCCTCCTGGACATCCAGGAACCTGGATGAGGCCACAGCTGCATTTCTACGGGATGCAACAACTGCGATTAGCAAGGCCCCTGATTCCCAGGAGGCTTTTGGCTGCATGACGGGCAACAAACTAAAAATTTTAAAAGAGATGGAGGAGGACCAGCACATTATGTGTGAAGAAATAATCCTTAAGGTCCTGGACAAGGGGAAGAAGGGCCAAATCAGCCCTAAAATGCACTTATGAGAATTTGACCATCCTCCTCCACCACCTGCACCAACAACACAGCCACCCCATTCACCCCATTCACCACAGCAGCATGGCGGACTGTGGCCAGTGCAGCATCAACACCCCCAACAAGGCCACTGGGCTGGGGATTATCCCCAATATCATTTATAATTTTCTTTTTGTTTAATTTGAGTTTCTTTTTTTTGGGGGGGGGGGGGGTGCAGAGAATGCATTTTTTATTTAATTTCTTTCATTTGTGTGGAAGGAAGTGTTGAGAGCAATGGCCTGGGTTCAGTATGGTCTGGCAAAAAACGCAAGCTGTTGGAAGACCACAGCCTCGGGACATATGTCATCTGCTGCTGCTCCCGATCTCTCGGAGTCCAGGACCATATTGTGCTTCCTATTAAATGGACTCCTCAGGTTACCAATTTTGACAGTCAATAATTGATGTCTGCCTTGGGGTACAAATGCTTCACCAATTCCAACTGTTTCTCCATCGTTGCCTTCTTCTTGATTTTGATATGACCTTGTGCTCCCTATTGAATAAAAAATTTTGATTTTGCAAAATACTTGGCTATGTGTTTTACTTAAAAAAGGACAGTTTGTGCGTAGGCAGGTACATTTCAAAAATACAATATCATATTAACAAGGGACACCAACATAGTTGTATCTTTGAGGTTAAAAAATACAAGATAATAATGGTGTTGTGGTAACTTGACACACACAAAAAAATATTACTCTGGCGATCACTAGAAAAAAATATATAAATTATTATAGAGATCACTAGAAAAAAATAAATAAATAAATACGTTTGTCAGAACTCTGTGAATATCACCAGCAAAGCAGCTTCATTATTATACCATTATAAATAAGAAGAGAATGCGCTGCATTGTGAGATTTCATAATTTGCCACGTCACGAATGTGATATCTCCATTATGAACGCTAGTTTTACAAGACA
The DNA here is from genome assembly GCA_037952925.1 of Lithobates clamitans. NCBI lineage: Eukaryota > Metazoa > Chordata > Amphibia > Anura > Ranidae > Lithobates > Lithobates clamitans. The sequence goes on along the minus strand of JBBGZY010000076.1, from coordinate 3,804,969 downwards.
GAGCGCTTCCAGGTCGTCCTTGCTTCCGAACATGCATGTTTGTACTTTGGACTTTTGTCCAACGGACTTGTGTACACACGATTGGAAAATCCGACAACACACATTTGTTGGCGACAAATTTGAAAACATGCTAGCCAACATTTGTTGGGGGAAAGTCTGACATCAATTGTCTGATGGAGCATACACACGGTCGGATTTTCCGCCAACAGCCTGACATCCAACATTTCCTGTCGGAAAGTCCGATCGTGTGTACGGGCCTTTAGTTTCACTTTCCTACATAAATACAACAGCCGTGACACGTAGAAGGGCCGCCACGGTGGGTTCTAACATATTGCTACATACATACAATGAGAAGACTAAAACATGAGACAAATATTTAGATACAAATGTGAGGGAGATATTTCATAGTTTCCAAAAAAAAACAACCAGATGTAATGCTGCATTCACTCTTTTACCAATAGCAAAAAATACAATAGGAAAAACACAAGAGCAGCTTGAAAACCTTGCATGGGCCAGCCACACAAAGTTGAAAAACAGGCGTGAGAATTTTGACCACACAAGCGTGTACTACACATCCAACCCACTCATCATTACAGATTTATGAAGCCACAGCTGAGCTACTTCCAAGGTATTTTTATTCTGGAGTCGCATACCTCCAGACATCAAAAGCACCTTCCAAAGGAATACACCTTACTGTACCCTCTAACCATGTATGCCAATCTTTAAGGGGTCTAATGGCCTTAGCCCCATACCCAAATTTCATGTACTATGCAGCTGTCTGACTGGAGTACCTGGTTCCCACCCTTGCATGGTGTCAGAAACCATGAAATTAGACCGAGACAGAAGTACAGTTAAATCACACTTGTTTAATAATAAAAGTAAATAGAACAAATGTAGTCAAAACATAGCCAGAGTTCAGGAACCGGAACGGATAGTCAGACAAGCCAAACGTCAGGGAGCCAGAGATGAGCATAGTAAAACAGCAAGCAGGATCTGGAGCCAGAAGGGATGTCAGCCAAGCAAGTCTTTAAACAGGAATGCAGGAGAGTGTCTCTGTGATGTTGACAAAGGCGAACGTAGAGATCCTCTGGGCTGGACAGCAGGTAGGCAGGACTGACGAGCAGGATATCATCAACAGCTGGGTATCTGTGGAGAGATAGGAGCTGGCAATTAGCCGACAGCTAAGCGGCCAGCTCAGAGAAGGAAGGGCTGAGCCCAGCCCTGACACATGGACAGCTCATTACCCATACGATTCGAATCGCTTTTTTTGGCGGACTCTGTGCCTAGAGAACCCTGCTTTTTACTTTTGGAGCGGTTATTGCTTGCGCCTTTATAACTATAACCGGCCCACGGGATTCTGATTATTATACAAGGCCTGATTGGGCTGCTAGAAACTACTCCTCACGTTATGCTAATACAATCGCGCACCAGATTTCTGATTATTATACCTGGCCCGACCAGTCTCACGATATACAGCCCTATAACGTGTTTGTCAGACAACTACAAAGCATGATGAAATCCTCCACTATTCAAAACAATATTATGGCTTTTATCTGTATCTAGATGTTACAACAATAATGTGGATGCCTCCCGTTTACTCTCTACCCAAGACTGTATTACAGTATGAAACTTCGCAAAACAACTGGAATTAAATTTAAAAACCAAAGTGATTTCCATGGTCCTTCCAAACACAAGCCCCTTTGTCCACATGCTTGTTCCAAAAGACCCCAAGACCCTCCCACCAACTTCCTGTTGATACATCATATCCTGCAAAGAACTTCCTGTTCTCTGCTCAGCTCTAAAAAAAACTATCCAACTGGTTTATTTACATATCAATGGACAGGAAGGGGGAGGGGAAGCCTGGCTTCCGTGAACTTTTATGTCTATCAAGACACTGAAAAAATAGTTATGGCAACACATACCACCTCTGGACTTTAAAACATAATATAGGAAACTTCAACATTTCTAAAAAAAAAAAAAAAAAAAAAAACTTTTGTCCAGGAAAGGGTGAAATAAACCCCCCAGATTGCAAATGGGAGGGAATCCCTCTCAACTCCCTTATCCCCATGGGCAATCAGACCACAAGTTTTGAGACCGAAATCCTGCACAACGCAACCAAAGCCAAGAATTGAAACTCCTGCAAAAGATGACTCAACCTCACTAAACGCTGAAACCTGGCCCAAAAGCAGAGCAATTCCACCCAGAACCAAAACTCAGCAAAAACGAAATGGCAGTTGCAACAATCGAAAATCGGACCACGACAACATGGTGGATGAAATTCGGACTACAACAAAATGGCTGACATTAAAGGAAAAAAAAAAGTCGCTGATCCCGCCAAAACCAACACAAACTGAGATTTTTTCACTAGAAAACCGAAATTTCTCCCCACAAAAACTGACTACACAATTGAGACACCGAATAAACACTTAACCGTAGACATACACTTGAGGCTACATCAACTAGAGCCCATAGGAGGACCAAAACACAGGCTATCCAACCAAACAACAAATTCAAAAATGCCAAAGTTACATAAGACACGAAATAACACGCTTTAAAACATTCTCTCCCAAATACAAAAAATACTTAACTCTGGCATCAGCTTTCACAGGAACAAGACATTGAGAAATACAAACAGCGATGGTTGCACGCATGATCTTTTCATCTTAAAACAATAGAGCTCCCCCATGCTATTGCCCAGAAACCTGAGACCACCCACAGGGCATAGTCCTTTGAACAAACAGCTCCTATTGTGAGTGATTTCCCAGCAATGCATGGCCGTCCTGAATATGTGGCAGCCATTTTCAAAGGACTTTCTACAAGATCATTTCAAAACGACTTCAATACAAACCATCTGTGCCTTGAGTCATTTAAACAATCTACACAACTGATGCAATCTACTTGTCCCATACATAGGGAATAGTCACAATTCATACATTTTCTCTTTTTCATATACATCACAAACTTATTACACAACATAGAGTTACTTACACAAACATTTTAGGTTGTATTAAATGTGTCCTATAGAGGAGGTAAGTATCCCAAACAATAGACCCATCTACAATGTCAAACGTACAATAAAAATTCCGCTATTATACCAAAAGATTAAAAATTGGTTCTTTTGCAAAGCAGAACCTACCTAACACAGTAGAGAGAGAAAACAAACCCCTTTGCCTCAGGACAACAAAGGATTTCAAACGGTTCAATGTCCTGGACTGGGATCTGCTCCCCCCCCCCCTCTTCCGGTCTGTAGGAGGTTCTGTTTGCTCCATAAAAGGCTCGCCATCTGACGTGGAACATTTCTATATACGCTATGCGCAATCCATGTCTCCTGCGCTAATAAAGCGCCATTTCAGCCTTTTGGTATAATGCATCTGTCTACACCCGTATCTTCCCAAGTAACACAGACATAACCACCATCCTCACATCCTTAGCTCCACAGGCAGACTTGTTTCTGGAGAGCCTGTGTTTATTTATAATAATAATGACAATAGAGCTTGATGGCTTCACAATCGGCCAATCAAGCACAGGCATTCCTTCAAACAGGAGGAGTTATACAAAATCTCAACCAATGAACAATGACTAGGGTAGTGTATGGGCGTGTATATGCCGGGGCAGTGTGTATAATTTCCCGCCCCCTGTACCTGTAAGCCATGCTCTCCATTAAGACAAAGAAAGCCACATGGCTGACCTTGAAATCATAAACACTGTCCCCAACCACAACGCACACAAAGACTCCCGTTTTTACTGTTGGCGTGAAACCTTATTCTGCATTGTTCGGAGAACAATGCATACCCAGATTATTCTACCAATCCTGCTGATGGGAGATTATCTGCAGGAACACTCTAAAGCCCCTCCTCGTGCTGATCAGACACACAGAGCGACACGAGCGTACATCCCCGCATAACCGATAATGTCTTCACAGAGTGAACACATCCCCCCCAGATGATCGTTTGTGCATTGCACAGGGGCCCTTCGCTGGCGGACATATCTCCACTCTGCAAACACCTCTCTGCAACTTCAGGAAGCTTTCCACTATCAAACAGGTTTCAACTGGCGTCAGTCTTCCCCAGTCCGCTCTTTAGAACACTGGGAGACACTGTGACAATACATATTAAATACATCTTAATACAATTTCCACAACATGCAGAATGCAGGGATCAGGTGTGCATCACGCTCACAACGCAGGGATCAGTTGTGCGTCATGCTCAGAAAGCAGGGATTAGGTGTGCGCTAGGCTCAGAATGCAGGGATCAGAAGGGGTGGGTAATGATGTGAGGGGTGGCAGAGGACACTGCTATGGGGGTGGTCCTGCCCACGACAGTGTCCTCTGTCCCCTTCACATCACCTCCCCCCCACACTCATAGTGGTGTCCTCTGCTCTGCCCCCCTTTCCCCTATAACAGTGACCTCTGCCCCCCCCCCGCCTTTTACCTCCCATAGCAGTGTCCTACCAGCCGAGAGCAGAGGGCGGTGCGGTTCTGGATGGAGGCTGGCAGTGGGAGCTGGCAGAGTGACCATTCACGTTGGCAAGCTGGTGATTGGTTTCCCTATGTCCTGGCAACCAATCAACTGCAGGTTTCACATCAGAGGTTAGTTTGGGCGACTCCTCCTCCTGCCCTGCGTCCTGGGCTGCCTCCTGCTTGCCACTGTTCACTGATGACAGCGGCGGAGGAGGCTTGCGTGAGTGAGACCCATGGTAGGGCCGGCCCCAACAAGCAGGCCGGGTAAATGACTTTGGCGGGCCGTAGTTTGAGGACCTCTGCCCTGGAGCAAGGGTGAGGTGGAGATCTATCTGAACAACATGAAAGAGATCAAAGATCACCAGGGTGAGGATAGTGTCAGTAGGGCTGTGGACGGTGTATGGATGGTGTCAGTAGGACAGTGGAAGGTGTCAGTAAAGCAGTGGATGGTGTCAGGATTTTTTCAATTATGTTTTTTTTTTTTTTACATTTACCCTGGGTTTACACTAGTGCGATGCGGGAACCAGCGCGATTACAGTGCTGGTTCCCGAATTGCTCCTCTCCCGCAGGCAGTTCACACTGCCTTGTGTGAACTGCTGCGGGTGTCATTAACTTTGCACACCCCCAGTTTAGTTCACAGATCGCAGTGCTAACTGTGAACTTTCACAGGTATCGGATCACATAGGTGATAACACCCATGCCCTCCGATTCTACTGTGGGGAAAAACAAGTCCCTGCACTATTTTCTGTGCCAAGCCAATGCAAATTCAGCCATACAACTGTATGGCTGAACTTGCATTGCTCAGAGACCACATGTGATTGGCATCTGCAGTGCAGGTGTGAATCACATGAGATTTCTGAAATCGCAGCAGTGTGAACCCAGGCTTAATTATATTTTTTTACAATTTCTATTTTTTTTAGCAGCCCTGTTGGGGGGGCTTTGGTGAAATTTCAGGAGTCTAAACAGACCCCTGGTGTCTCACTTTTCAGACAAAGAAAGGAGATTGAGGACACAGTCCGTCTCTGCAGCTTCAGCTGCACAGAATGAATTACCAGGAATAGCTCTGTGCAGTATACTATGCTTCAGTCAGTGGCATCCGGTGCTCAAAAATTTTCTTGGTGGCGAAAAAAAAAAAAAACCCCCATCAAACGCAGTCACTGTGCCCATCAAACGCAGCCACTGTGCCCATCAAACGCAACCACTGTGCCCATCAAACGCAGCCACTGCAATCTTGTGATTGCATACAGGGTTGCCAATGTCCCGCAGCATTTTTTACTGACAAAACATGGAAAATTTACTGGCGGAGCACTTTTTTTACTGGCAACCTGAGAAATGATAGAACTCCTATTGAAAACTAACACAGTGAATATTTGAACAGTATAAACATGATATGGAAAAACTGACAATATCTATAACAAAGTAATTTGCTTGATTTATACTTAAAAAGTCGACACCACATGAAAGTATCAGCCCCTGATATTTACTGGCAGTTGTAAAAAAAATCACAGATTTTTACAAACTGTCAGTAAATTTACTGGTGGTTGGCAACCCTGGATTGCATAGACGTGGCGCTTCCCATAAGTGCACTGTGTCTGGCGTCTGAACACAGTGCACTTATAGACCTTTTTTTTATTTTTTATTTTTTTTAAAGGGCCAGTTTTACATTTATTTGTGACTGCTTGGAGGCAGTCCCTTCCCCACTGTCCATCCTGAAACATCCCCTGCAGCAACCGGCAGGTGAGGATGGAAATTGGCAGCACTACCGGGGGAGGTCAGGGGATCACAAAGGGGGCCCAGCCAGCAGAGATGAGTAACCTGGACAGGAGGGGGCAGAATATACAGAAACTGATCCTCTCCATTTTCCTCCTGCAGTCCCTGAATGCAGGAGGGAGGAGGAGAAGCATGCTTTCAGAAGGCGCAGGAGGAAAATGGATGGTTCGTTCTTTTATATACCCCCCGGTGTAAATCAAAATGTGGCAGGGAGACTGCACAGGCCCAGGCCCCTGAACAGATATAGAAAAGAGAAAACTGCAGATAAACAAGTACAACTTATGTAGAACGACACGATGAGGCCAAGGGACTGCCCATAGACTGAAGCTTAAAGTGGATGTAAACCCACTCTCATCAATTCTAAAGTACTACCATAGTGGTGATCTATAAGGATATACATGCCTCCTGCATGTATCCTTACCTGTCAAATGTCCCCCCTTTAGCTGTTTGAAACCCCAAAAAAGTCCAGATTCAGTGGGCGGGTCTGTTGTTCGGCGCTCGGTGGGGCGAGTCATGATATCAGCAGACTCCCCGCCCACCTCTACACTCTCCTTGCCCAGAGCATGAACAGGAGAGGCAGATCACATTCTGGGTAAAAGCAGAGTGCGCTCACACCCCCCGTCATTTCAGTAAACACACATTGATGTCCAGTGACAGTTGGGGATGATCGGTGAGATGGAACAGCTGTGAGCACTGACCCCCCCACCTGCATGCTTTTCATCATCTGCTTCTCCTCCTCCCTCTCACAACTTTCACCTGAAAAGCCATGCAAGGGGGGATCAGTGCTCACAGCTGTCCCCGTCACACCGATCATCCCTGACTGTCCCCCATGTCTTCCTGCTCCTCCAGCACCGTGTTCTCCTCCATCCCCGATGTCGTTCCCCAATCCTGGGAGAGCTGGAGGGGAGGGCGATGTGAATTGTGAACTTTTTACACAGGATGTGCCTGTCTCAGGCTAGTGCATGAGATATGTAAATAACCTGTCAATCACACCAAGGGGGAGGATTTGACAAAGTTTTCCCTATTTCGTCTTTCAGGACAGCACACTTGAGAGACCTCGGCTCCTCCCCTCTTAGGAAACAGCGCCTCCACCAGACCTTTAAGTCGCCCCCTCCCTCCAGCCTGTCAGTTTTGGTGTTTCCTCTAGCAAGAAGACATCGCTAGGAACCTGGGCTAATTCAGCTGGGGAGGCTGAGACCGGTGTAATCATGGAAGGAGAGACAGAGGTCTCATACACAGCAGGATGGATGGGGAGTCTAGTTACCTGCGGTGGCATTGCGCTCCCTGTCCTCCCTTGGGGAATGTGAAGGCCTGGGCATTCGTTTCTCCGCTGCCTGGGGAGGGCCATGTGGAGGTGTTCAGAGCCAGCATGGAGCTCAACGCTGAGTCAGATGACGGGCGACGTCATTTCCGGCGGGGAGGGAACTTCGGTTTGACCCGCGGCTTCCGGTTTCAGTCTGCGGGACGGAAAACAAACGGCGCGACGGCTGGTGCAGGCTCCGTTAAGGCTGTAGTGACAGCCAAAGGAGCATCCTGAGGCGGACCACTCCTCTGGCCAGAGGGATGTCGGAGACTGATGGTTCCCGTTCTGTGCCAGGTGACGCCAGCAACAGCCACACTAAGGTAAGCGGAAGCCTGGGGTGGTGTTCCCTTACCATGTTCCCACTTAGCTCCACGGGTGAACCCCCCTCCTAGTGGTCAGAGGGGAGGAGAGGCACGTTTGGGACCCTGGTGGTGGTTGGTCCTGGGGGGTGCACTCCTGGTGTTGGTCACATGATTATTTTTTTTAAAAAAGAGACTGTTGCTGATGCTGGCGGGGCTTGTTTTGTCGTTTCAGGACAAATCTACAGAAAAAACCAAGCCCTTGCATGTGTCCAAAAGAAAGTGCCCATCATGTAGGAGTACTTTAGGGGAGTCCTGGGGGAAGGTTTTGTGCAATAAATGCATTGAAGGCTTAGTCAAGGAACACTCTATGGAACAGAGCTCTGACCTGGCAGCTTCTGTTAAAGAGCTTTCCAGCACCTTTCAATCTTTTAAAGCATTGTTTGAAAATTTTCAGCCTATACAGCCCCCAGCCGGTCCTCTGCCAGCGCATCAAGATGTCACAACTGGTCCTTCAGGTCCCTCTGTCAGTGAGGAGTTACCAGGTGCTCCAGAGAGGCTTTGGAGGATGAACCAGACAGTGCATCCTCACATTCCTCAAGAGAATCAGACGGAGAGAAGGTGGACGGCGAGTCCTCCAGAACCTCCTGATATAAACTCTCCTTGGAGGAAGTGGAAGAGCTCTTGGGAGCAATCCACACCACCCTAGGTATCCAAGAGGAGAAGAAATCTCTGTCTCTACATGACCGAATGTACGTGGGTCTTGGAGAGCAGAAGAAAAAGGTCTTTCCGGTACATGAGGTCCTAGTAGACACCATTAAAAAGGAATGGCGGGACCCAGAAAGGAAACCTTTCTTTTCTAGAGCCTTAAAGCGCAGATTCCCTTTTTCAGAGGATGAAGCTGCTGTTTGGAACAAGTCACCTAGACTGGATGCAGCCTTCTCTCAGGTATGACTTGGCGTTTGAAGATATGGGGGTGCTTGCAGACCCCAATGACAAGCGGATGGATTCTCTACTTAAAAAGTCCTGGGATTCCTCTCTAGGCAACCTTAAGCCTGCCATGGCCGTCACAGTGGTGGCACGTAACATGGAGCACTGGCTAACACATATAAAAGCTCATATTAAAGCTGGGACTGCTAAGGAGATGATTCTCTCCTCCTTCCCAATGCTTTTGAAGGGGATCGCATACATTGCTGATGCCTCAGCGGAGTCGGTCCGCATGTCTGCTAGATCTTCTGCTTTGGCCAATTCAGCCAGGAGAGCTCTTTGGTTAAAGACCTGGCAAGGGGACAATGCTTCAAAAATCAAGCTTTGCGAAGTCCCTTTCACGGGGGACTTACTGTTCGGTCCGAATCTGGAGGCTGTTCTTGATCGAACGGCCGATAAATAGAAGGCCTTCCCCTTAAAGAAAAAGTTGGGGGAACAGCCTAAAAAGAAAACTCGCTCACAAAGGAAGTTTAATTTTACGAGCGCAGAGTCTCAGAAAAAAGTTTGGAACAACAAGGGCAGAGGGAGCGGGGGAGCGATTTTTCGCCCTCCTGAACAGCCCCGAAAACCCCAATGACAGGTTAACCCCAGTGAAGACTGGGAGCCTTCCTCCCACAGCGGGAGTCAGTTACCTCCAATCCGTTTATACTAGGGAATGTAAGGAGGGGGTACAGATTAGAATTCTCAAGCCCCCCCCATGCAGGCTGCTAGTTACGGACTCGCCAACGTGTGCGGAGAAGGCGGCGGCATTACTAGCCTCATTGGAGGATCTAGAACAGCAGGATGTAATATCACGTGTCCCATCCGGAGAAATAGGCAGGGGTTTCTATTCCCACATCTTTGTGGTTTGGAAGCATTCAGGGAAATTCAGGCTCATCCTGAACTTGAAACCCCTGAACCTATCAATCTCCTACAAAAAGTTTCGGATGGATTCCATTTTTTCTGTGAAAACACTACTTCCTCCGAATTGCTACATGGCGTCCATAGATCTAAGGGACGCCTATCTGCACATTCCAATCGCAGAGGACAGTCAGAAATTCCTCAGACTGGCAGTAAGGTGCGGGGAGGAAGTAGTACATCTTTAGTTCCAAGCCCTCCCCTTTGGGCTATCCTCTTCGCCCCGGATATTCACCAAAGTTATGGTGGAGGCTCTGGCTTTTCTGCGTCTTCGGGGAATATCGGTAATCGCATACCTGGACGACCTGCTCCTTTTTGTTCCTTCCTCAGAGCAGCTGGTCCAGGATTTGCAGATGGCAAGGGGTATGTTGGAACATCTGGGATGGCTCTTAAATTTGGAGAAATCCAGCCTGGTTCCATCCCAGAGGATTACCTTCCTAGGTTACATCCTGGACTCAACCCAACGGAGAGTTTTTCTTCCTGAAGAAAAAAATTGCAAAATAGACAGAGCCTTGGCAGTCTTGCAGGGCAATCAACAAATCTCCATAAGAAAGGCCATGTCAGCCTTGGGATTGCTGACAGCTGCCCTACCAGCAGTAAGGTGGGCAGGATTGCACTTCTGCCCTTTACAGTTGTTCATTCTGGAAGTTTCGGACCGCACTCAGAAGTCCCTGGACTCGGCGGTTTTCATTCCAGTACGGGTAAAGAGATCCCTGTGGTGGTGGAGGAAGGCAGCAAACCTATACAGGGTCTGGAATGGGTACTGCCTGTGTCCAAGATTGTTACAACAGACGCAAGCGGCACAGGTTGGGGAGCACACCTGGGGACGAGTCTGGCGCAAGGCTCCTGGGGAGTCGAGGATGCAAGACAGTCCTCGAACTGAAGAGAACTGAGGGCCATTTTTCTGGCTCTCAGAGCTTTCCAACAGGAGCTCCGGAGACATCATGTGCAGATCCGCTCAGACAATTCCTCAGCAGTTGCTTACGTCAACCGACAGGGAGGCACCAGAAACGGTTCCCTTTGGGCTCTGACGGAAACAATTTTCAGTTGGGCCGAGGTCACGGTGCTCTCACTATCAGCAGTTCACTTAAAGTGGGAGTTAAACCAGAGAGCAGACTTCCTCAGCCGGAGGAAGTTGAGGGAGAGTGACTGGATCCTCAGTCAATTCATCTACAAGATGATTATCCAGAAGTGGGGGGGTCCCATGTGTGGACATTTTCGCTTCAGGAGAGAACACAAAAGCTCCCCACTTCTTCTCCCTGAACCGGTGGAATGGGGCGATAGGGGTAGACGCTCTGTCTCAGAGTTGGCATTTTTCCAAATGCTATGCCTTCCCCCCTCCTGTTCTGTTGCCTGCGGTCTTGAGGAAATTACAGTTAGAGGACACGACTCTGATCTTGATAGCGCCACACTGGCCCAGGAGGCCATGGTTCTCTGTCCTAAAGAAGCTGGCGGTGGAACCACCCTGGATATTGCCGGTCAGGGAAGATCTACTCTATCAAGGCGCAATCTGCTGCCCTCAGGTGGAGAGGTGGAATCTGGCTGCCTGGCTACTGAAGAGGACAAGCTGAGAAGTAGGGGTTTTCCGAAGGATTGGTAACAACTCTGCTAAATTCTAGGAAAGAAGAGACGCGCAAGATCTATTTGAAGGTCTGGAAGAAATTCAATTCTTGGTGCAAAGAGAGCTCCTTTAGTGTTCGCAGTCCAGTAGCAATGCTAGAGCTCCTACAGAGTGGGGCAGATAAGGGGTTGGCACTTGGTACCCTTAAAAGTCAGGTGTCGGCTTTAAGTGTATTCCTTGAACAACAACTAGCAGTAAATCCTTGGATATCCAGGTTTTTTAAAGCTTTAAGAAGGCAGAGACCTGTCAGCTCTCACCCCTTTCCGGTATGGGATCTAGCCTTAGTATTGCAGGCTCTTACAGAGAATCCCTTTGAACCTATTGAGTCTTGTACGGTGAAGTTTTTAACCCTCAAGACAGTTTTCTTAGTAGCTATCACTACTGCAAGGAGGGATAGTGAGCTACAAGCCCTCTCTAGGAGGGCACCTTTCTTTCAAATTTTTCCGGATAGGATTATTTTCAAAACCGATCCGGCCTTTTTTCCGAAGGTGGTTTCTGAATTTCATAGAAGCCAGGAAATCTGTTTACCCACTTTTTGTTCAGATCCTGTGAAGGAACAGGAGCGGGTCTTCCACAAGGTGGATGTCAGAAGATGTGCATTAAAATACTTGGAGATTACGGAACAGTTTAAGAAATCCTGATTCCTTTTTTCGTTTCTTTTTCAGGGGCAAGGAAGGGTTCCAAAGCCTCTAGACACACTATAGCCAGATGGCTAAGATTGGCTATCAGTCAGGCCTATATAGCAAAGGGGGTGGAAGTCCTGGAAGGTATTAGGGCTCATTCCACTAGGGCTATGGCAACGTCACAAGCAGAGTGGGCTGGTGCTACACCTGATCAGATCTGCAGAGCAGCAACGTGGTCAAGTTTTAAGACTTTCGTTAAGCACTACAGACTGGACTTATTGTCTGCCCAGGACCAGGCCTTTGGGCGTAAAGTTCTACAGGCAGTAGTCCCACCCTAGGGTAAGTGTTTGCTTATCCTCTCAAGTGTGCTGTCCTGAAAGACAAAAAAGGGAAAATCGAAGTTACTTACCGGTAACGTTTTTTCCAAGAGTCTTTCAGGACAGCACCGCTACCCACCCAAAATATTGTCTTGCCACTAGGAAGTGAGAACATCAGGAATATGAAGGTTGTTATGATGTGTTCTTCTGTCTCACTAGACTGGCCGGAGGTTCTCGTGTAAAAACTGACAGGCTCTAGGGAAAGGGCGACTTAAAGGTCTGGTGGAGGCGGTGTTTCCTAAGAGGGGAGGAGCCGAGGTCTCTCAAGTGTGCTGTCCTGAAAGACTCTTGGAAAAAACGTTACCGGTAAGTAACTTCGATTTTTCTCTGTTTGTCAAGATTTATCTCACTGAACAATAAAAGTGGATTGCTCAGAACTGGAGTAACTCTGTGTGGCAAGACTGGGCTCAAATAATAGGAAATCTTATACTCTACATTATAACATAAAAAAAAAAAAAAATTCGGGTTTACATCCACTTTAAAGATGTTATAATTACAATTCCTAAGCCAGGAAAGGATCCAACGCCACCTTCTAATTACAGACCTATTTCATTATTGAATACAGACCTAAAAATTCACTCTAAAGTCAAAGCCAACCGTTTAATAGAAATAACACCCTACCTTATTGTTCCAGATCAAGTGGGATTTGTCAAAGGTTGTCAAAGTCCCGATAGCACTAGAAGAATGCTTAACTTGATCAATCACAAAGAACACAAACAAATGCCTTCTATCATTCGATAGGGTCCATTGGAATTACATTGCAGAAACCCTAAAGAAATTTGGCTTTCAAAAAGAAAAAGAAAATATCCCCCGTGGGGTTTTAAAGCAGCAAAAAATTATGAAATAGTAGGTTGTTACTTGAAAAAGTTTTTATTAATGGAACTTAACCATAATGGTTAAAATAGGAGCTGTGCTACAGGAGATAACACAATTGAGGCTGGCACAAGTATTATACAATGGTCAAGCGCTAAAGTAGGGTGATAATCCTGACGCGTTTCGACCCCGTTGGGTCATCTTCAGAGGATTAAGGCGCTATGACAAAATATGCGTATTAGAATTCATGGGTGTGACCATAAAAATATAATATAATATATATATGTTTGACAGTATAATTACCAATCACATTTTGTTTGAGCAGTTTCTCCTGAGCTTGTAGTTCACCGACGTCTCCCCCACCGGGTCCCGACAAGAGTCCCCGGCCGTCCACCACGTCAACAGGGGAAAAGGGGGGTTAATCGTCCATGCGTGTCTTGCAAGGAGTCACACGAAGCGGATACCTCCCAAAACTGGGGAGGAGCGCGGGGGCATGCGAGCGAGACCTGCAGCCAAAGCATCAAACGACAGACAACTGTACCATCAGTGCGTTCGGTTTAGCACGGGTAGAGATATATGTATCAAGTGTCATTTTTGGAAAAAAAAAAAAAAAGAGATAACTCTGTAATTTATTTAATTAAATATTTGTTGGATGTTGTCTGTGCTTATTGGGGTCAGCAATGTATGAATATTCCCATGGTGACGATGGTAACAAAAGGGGGGAAGGGGTTACCAAGGGTAAGTAGGACTGCATATAGATATCAGTATGTCAGAATATGTAATGTAATAGGTAAATGGTGGTATCTATGTGTTGGCCGTGAAACAAGTGACGAAGTGGGGTAAGAATACGACTGTGAGGAGAACATGGGAGGAAAAAAGGGGACGGGCAGAAGGGTAGGGGAAAAAAAAAAAAAAAAAAAAAAAAACCAAGGGAAAGGTAGGGGATGGGAAAGAAAGGACGGGAAGGAGGGGGGGAGGAAAAAGGGGCGTAGGTAGGGTGTGTGGAAGGGAGAACATGGGGGTGGGGGGGTGGGAAGGTGCAGTGAAGGGGCCAAATGATCAAAAAGCAGTGAAAGCAAAAACATAGGCAAAAAACATAATACAACTGTGTATGTGTGAGAGATGGGTGTGTGTGATAGTGTGCTGAAAAGTGCCTGGGTGCTAGGAAAAGAGTCATGAGGTGTCAAGATGGGAAGAAAATGGGACAGAGGTGAAACAGAGAATCACACAAGGTGAGGTGCCATAAAGGTGAACATATATTTAGGGTGGGTAAAATCGGATGTGAATTGTACAAGATAGTATAACTAATCACAGTGGGAAGAAATGACGTGACAGAGACCCACAATACAGGGTATGTCAGGTCCAACTCATCAATATGTTCAGATACTGATGATTACCTGTCTCCAGAGTATAAGTCAGTTGATCAGTCTGATGAAACAATAGGAACTAAAGGCAGATCCCCCAATCTGCCTGGTCATTATAAATAAAGTGCTGGCCGCTGATTGGATGCCTAATTAGGCTGCAGGTGCACGCAGGCCGCCCCCACCCCTCCTCCTCCAGCAGGGATTAACCCTCCACATGTGGCTCCCCCGGCGTTCAGGAAGATGAATATCCCGGCCCAGCCGTCACATCCGCCGTAATAGCGCGATGTCGCGACGTCGCACGCACGCAGCATCGCGTGCCCACAACGCCACGGCATCCGGATGTGATCCGGAACGCCGCTGGCAGGAAGTAATACACCCGAGGGTGCAGAAAGGAGGCACGGACCCTTTAATTGTGCCCCCCCTCTTTTCCTGCCAGGAAGAGACGCAACGACGAAGCCCCCATCCCCAGGACGGGTCCACGGCCCATGGGACCCACATCGGGCTCCGGAAGGGAGAGAAGCAGGGGAACAACACAATGCAGACAATATGTAGCAGAATAATAGAAACCTATAAATTGCATTCTAGTGTGCAAGGATCTAGAAGGCTGTGGGTGGTTGGAATGCATTTAGGGCAGCCATGGGCTACCTCCATTGGATTTAACAAAAAACGTACATGTGATGCTACAGATGGTAGGGGTTGTCATTACAGCAGAATGAAGATGCTAGCCAATGTATTGTAAACATATTGGGTGCGCCTGAGGGGGCACACTGAGTGTCCAGTATTAGGATAGATTAGTAAAAACAGGGGAGAGTAACAGATAATTTTATCCGATCTCGCCTGTTATAAAATTAACGTGTAAATTACATAGGGGTAGTCCAATCATCACCTATACATATACATTGGCTCATCCTGTAAACAATGTAACACAATACTTATTCAGTAGAAACAGTCACAATAAAAGTATTACAAGAATGCACAATTCAACCAGAATCATCCCACAGCTCATATCTTAACTCGAGTGTCAAAAAGTGGGGGGAGGGGGGGTGTTTAACCACCCAATATTCAAGAAAAGAAGAAAGACACATACTGAGAAGATATAAAGTGCTGCACACCCCGATTAATGTCAAAAAGAAAAAGAAAATATCCCCCGTGGGGTTTTAAAGCAGCAAAAAATTATGAAATAGTAGGTTGTTACTTGAAAAAGTTTTTATTAATGGAACTTAACCATAATGGTTAAAATAGGAGCTGTGCTACAGGAGATAACACAATTGAGGCTGGCACAAGTATTATACAATGGTCAAGCGCTAAAGTAGGGTGATAATCCTGACGCGTTTCGACCCCGTTGGGTCATCTTCAGAGGATTAAGGCGCTATGACAAAATATGCGTATTAGAATTCATGGGTGTGACCATAAAAATATAATATAATATATATATGTTTGACAGTATAATTACCAATCACATTTTGTTTGAGCAGTTTCTCCTGAGCTTGTAGTTCACCGACGTCTCCCCCACCGGGTCCCGACAAGAGTCCCCGGCCGTCCACCACGTCAACAGGGGAAAAGGGGGGTTAATCGTCCATGCGTGTCTTGCAAGGAGTCACACGAAGCGGATACCTCCCAAAACTGGGGAGGAGCGCGGGGGCATGCGAGCGAGACCTGCAGCCAAAGCATCAAACGACAGACAACTGTACCATCAGTGCGTTCGGTTTAGCACGGGTAGAGATATATGTATCAAGTGTCATTTTTGGAAAAAAAAAAAAAAGAGATAACTCTGTAATTTATTTAATTAAATATTTGTTGGATGTTGTCTGTGCTTATTGGGGTCAGCAATGTATGAATATTCCCATGGTGACGATGGTAACAAAAGGGGGGAAGGGGTTACCAAGGGTAAGTAGGACTGCATATAGATATCAGTATGTCAGAATATGTAATGTAATAGGTAAATGGTGGTATCTATGTGTTGGCCGTGAAACAAGTGACGAAGTGGGGTAAGAATACGACTGTGAGGAGAACATGGGAGGAAAAAAGGGGACGGGCAGAAGGGTAGGGGAAGAAAAAAAAAAAAAAAAAAAAAAAAAAAAAAAAAAAAAAAAAACCAAGGGAAAGGTAGGGGATGGGAAAGAAAGGACGGGAAGGAGGGGGGGAGGAAAAAGGGGCGTAGGTAGGGTGTGTGGAAGGGAGAACATGGGGGTGGGGGGGTGGGAAGGTGCAGTGAAGGGGCCAAATGATCAAAAAGCAGTGAAAGCAAAAACATAGGCAAAAAACATAATACAACTGTGTATGTGTGAGAGATGGGTGTGTGTGATAGTGTGCTGAAAAGTGCCTGGGTGCTAGGAAAAGAGTCATGAGGTGTCAAGATGGGAAGAAAATGGGACAGAGGTGAAACAGAGAATCACACAAGGTGAGGTGCCATAAAGGTGAACATATATTTAGGGTGGGTAAAATCGGATGTGAATTGTACAAGATAGTATAACTAATCACAGTGGGAAGAAATGACGTGACAGAGACCCACAATACAGGGTATGTCAGGTCCAACTCATCAATATGTTCAGATACTGATGATTACCTGTCTCCAGAGTATAAGTCAGTTGATCAGTCTGATGAAACAATAGGAACTAAAGGCAGATCCCCCAATCTGCCTGGTCATTATAAATAAAGTGCTGGCCGCTGATTGGATGCCTAATTAGGCTGCAGGTGCACGCAGGCCGCCCCCACCCCTCCTCCTCCAGCAGGGATTAACCCTCCACATGTGGCTCCCCCGGCGTTCAGGAAGATGAATATCCCGGCCCAGCCGTCACATCCGCCGTAATAGCGCGATGTCGCGACGTCGCACGCACGCAGCATCGCGTGCCCACAACGCCACGGCATCCGGATGTGATCCGGAACGCCGCTGGCAGGAAGTAATACACCCGAGGGTGCAGAAAGGAGGCACGGACCCTTTAATTGTGCCCCCCCTCTTTTCCTGCCAGGAAGAGACGCAACGACGAAGCCCCCATCCCCAGGACGGGTCCACGGCCCATGGGACCCACATCGGGCTCCGGAAGGGAGAGAAGCAGGGGAACAACACAATGCAGACAATATGTAGCAGAATAATAGAAACCTATAAATTGCATTCTAGTGTGCAAGGATCTAGAAGGCTGTGGGTGGTTGGAATGCATTTAGGGCAGCCATGGGCTACCTCCATTGGATTTAACAAAAAACGTACATGTGATGCTACAGATGGTAGGGGTTGTCATTACAGCAGAATGAAGATGCTAGCCAATGTATTGTAAACATATTGGGTGCGCCTGAGGGGGCACACTGAGTGTCCAGTATTAGGATAGATTAGTAAAAACAGGGGAGAGTAACAGATAATTTTATCCGATCTCGCCTGTTATAAAATTAACGTGTAAATTACATAGGGGTAGTCCAATCATCACCTATACATATACATTGGCTCATCCTGTAAACAATGTAACACAATACTTATTCAGTAGAAACAGTCACAATAAAAGTATTACAAGAATGCACAATTCAACCAGAATCATCCCACAGCTCATATCTTAACTCGAGTGTCAAAAAGTGGGGGGAGGGGGGGTGTTTAACCACCCAATATTCAAGAAAAGAAGAAAGACACATACTGAGAAGATATAAAGTGCTGCACACCCCGATTAATGTCAAAAAGAAAAAGAAAATATCCCCCGTGGGGTTTTAAAGCAGCAAAAAATTATGAAATAGTAGGTTGTTACTTGAAAAAGTTTTTATTAATGGAACTTAACCATAATGGTTAAAATAGGAGCTGTGCTACAGGAGATAACACAATTGAGGCTGGCACAAGTATTATACAATGGTCAAGCGCTAAAGTAGGGTGATAATCCTGACGCGTTTCGACCCCGTTGGGTCATCTTCAGAGGATTAAGGCGCTATGACAAAATATGCGTATTAGAATTCATGGGTGTGACCATAAAAATATAATATAATATATATATGTTTGACAGTATAATTACCAATCACATTTTGTTTGAGCAGTTTCTCCTGAGCTTGTAGTTCACCGACGTCTCCCCCACCGGGTCCCGACAAGAGTCCCCGGCCGTCCACCACGTCAACAGGGGAAAAGGGGGGTTAATCGTCCATGCGTGTCTTGCAAGGAGTCACACGAAGCGGATACCTCCCAAAACTGGGGAGGAGCGCGGGGGCATGCGAGCGAGACCTGCAGCCAAAGCATCAAACGACAGACAACTGTACCATCAGTGCGTTCGGTTTAGCACGGGTAGAGATATATGTATCAAGTGTCATTTTTGGAAAAAAAAAAAAAAAAGAGATAACTCTGTAATTTATTTAATTAAATATTTGTTGGATGTTGTCTGTGCTTATTGGGGTCAGCAATGTATGAATATTCCCATGGTGACGATGGTAACAAAAGGGGGGAAGGGGTTACCAAGGGTAAGTAGGACTGCATATAGATATCAGTATGTCAGAATATGTAATGTAATAGGTAAATGGTGGTATCTATGTGTTGGCCGTGAAACAAGTGACGAAGTGGGGTAAGAATACGACTGTGAGGAGAACATGGGAGGAAAAAAGGGGACGGGCAGAAGGGTAGGGGAAGAAAAAAAAAAAAAAAAAAAAAAAAAAAAAAAAAAAAAAAAAAAA
Organism: Lithobates clamitans; assembly: GCA_037952925.1. NCBI lineage: Eukaryota > Metazoa > Chordata > Amphibia > Anura > Ranidae > Lithobates > Lithobates clamitans. The sequence goes on along the minus strand of JBBGZY010000076.1, from coordinate 3,785,824 downwards.
ACCAAGGGAAAGGTAGGGGATGGGAAAGAAAGGACGGGAAGGAGGGGGGGAGGAAAAAGGGGCGTAGGTAGGGTGTGTGGAAGGGAGAACATGGGGGTGGGGGGGTGGGAAGGTGCAGTGAAGGGGCCAAATGATCAAAAAGCAGTGAAAGCAAAAACATAGGCAAAAAACATAATACAACTGTGTATGTGTGAGAGATGGGTGTGTGTGATAGTGTGCTGAAAAGTGCCTGGGTGCTAGGAAAAGAGTCGTGAGGTGTCAAGATGGGAAGAAAATGGGACAGAGGTGAAACAGAGAATCACACAAGGTGAGGTGCCATAAAGGTGAACATATATTTAGGGTGGGTAAAATCGGATGTGAATTGTACAAGATAGTATAACTAATCACAGTGGGAAGAAATGACGTGACAGAGACCCACAATACAGGGTATGTCAGGTCCAACTCATCAATATGTTCAGATACTGATGATTACCTGTCTCCAGAGTATAAGTCAGTTGATCAGTCTGATGAAACAATAGGAACTAAAGGCAGATCCCCCAATCTGCCTGGTCATTATAAATAAAGTGCTGGCCGCTGATTGGATGCCTAATTAGGCTGCAGGTGCACGCAGGCCGCCCCCACCCCTCCTCCTCCAGCAGGGATTAACCCTCCACATGTGGCTCCCCCGGCGTTCAGGAAGATGAATATCCCGGCCCAGCCGTCACATCCGCCGTAATAGCGCGATGTCGCGACGTCGCACGCACGCAGCATCGCGTGCCCACAACGCCACGGCATCCGGATGTGATCCGGAACGCCGCTGGCAGGAAGTAATACACCCGAGGGTGCAGAAAGGAGGCACGGACCCTTTAATTGTGCCCCCCCTCTTTTCCTGCCAGGAAGAGACGCAACGACGAAGCCCCCATCCCCAGGACGGGTCCACGGCCCATGGGACCCACATCGGGCTCCGGAAGGGAGAGAAGCAGGGGAACAACACAATGCAGACAATATGTAGCAGAATAATAGAAACCTATAAATTGCATTCTAGTGTGCAAGGATCTAGAAGGCTGTGGGTGGTTGGAATGCATTTAGGGACACTCAGTGTGCCCCCTCAGGCGCACCCAATATGTTTACAATACATTGGCTAGCATCTTCATTCTGCTGTAATGACAACCCCTACCATCTGTAGCATCACATGTACGTTTTTTGTTAAATCCAATGGAGGTAGCCCATGGCTGCCCTAAATGCATTCCAACCACCCACAGCCTTCTAGATCCTTGCACACTAGAATGCAATTTATAGGTTTCTATTATTCTGCTACATATTGTCTGCATTGTGTTGTTCCCCTGCTTCTCTCCCTTCCGGAGCCCGATGTGGGTCCCATGGGCCGTGGACCCGTCCTGGGGATGGGGGCTTCGTCGTTGCGTCTCTTCCTGGCAGGAAAAGAGGGGGGGCACAATTAAAGGGTCCGTGCCTCCTTTCTGCACCCTCGGGTGTATTACTTCCTGCCAGCGGCGTTCCGGATCACATCCGGATGCCGTGGCGTTGTGGGCACGCGATGCTGCGTGCGTGCGACGTCGCGACATCGCGCTATTACGGCGGATGTGACGGCTGGGCCGGGATATTCATCTTCCTGAACGCCGGGGGGAGCCACATGTGGAGGGTTAATCCCTGCTGGAGGAGGAGGGGTGGGGGCGGCCTGCGTGCACCTGCAGCCTAATTAGGCATCCAATCAGCGGCCAGCACTTTATTTATAATGACCAGGCAGATTGGGGGATCTGCCTTTAGTTCCTATTGTTTCATCAGACTGATCAACTGACTTATACTCTGGAGACAGGTAATCATCAGTATCTGAACATATTGATGAGTTGGACCTGACATACCCTGTATTGTGGGTCTCTGTCACGTCATTTCTTCCCACTGTGATTAGTTATACTATCTTGTACAATTCACATCCGATTTTACCCACCCTAAATATATGTTCACCTTTATGGCACCTCACCTTGTGTGATTCTCTGTTTCACCTCTGTCCCATTTTCTTCCCATCTTGACACCTCATGACTCTTTTCCTAGCACCCAGGCACTTTTCAGCACACTATCACACACACCCATCTCTCACACATACACAGTTGTATTATGTTTTTTGCCTATGTTTTTGCTTTCACTGCTTTTTGATCATTTGGCCCCTTCACTGCACCTTCCCACCCCCCCACCCCCATGTTCTCCCTTCCACACACCCTACCTACGCCCCTTTTTCCTCCCCCCCTCCTTCCCGTCCTTTCTTTCCCATCCCCTACCTTTCCCTTGGTTTTTTTTTTTTTTTTTTTTTTTTTTTCTTCCCCTACCCTTCTGCCCGTCCCCTTTTTTCCTCCCATGTTCTCCTCACAGTCGTATTCTTACCCCACTTCGTCACTTGTTTCACGGCCAACACATAGATACCACCATTTACCTATTACATTACATATTCTGACATACTGATATCTATATGCAGTCCTACTTACCCTTGGTAACCCCTTCCCCCCTTTTGTTACCATCGTCACCATGGGAATATTCATACATTGCTGACCCCAATAAGCACAGACAACATCCAACAAATATTTAATTAAATAAATTACAGAGTTATCTCTTTTTTTTTTTTTTCCAAAAATGACACTTGATACATATATCTCTACCCGTGCTAAACCGAACGCACTGATGGTACAGTTGTCTGTCGTTTGATGCTTTGGCTGCAGGTCTCGCTCGCATGCCCCCGCGCTCCTCCCCAGTTTTGGGAGGTATCCGCTTCGTGTGACTCCTTGCAAGACACGCATGGACGATTAACCCCCCTTTTCCCCTGTTGACGTGGTGGACGGCCGGGGACTCTTGTCGGGACCCGGTGGGGGAGACGTCGGTGAACTACAAGCTCAGGAGAAACTGCTCAAACAAAATGTGATTGGTAATTATACTGTCAAACATATATATATTATATTATATTTTTATGGTCACACCCATGAATTCTAATACGCATATTTTGTCATAGCGCCTTAATCCTCTGAAGATGACCCAACGGGGTCGAAACGCGTCAGGATTATCACCCTACTTTAGCGCTTGACCATTGTATAATACTTGTGCCAGCCTCAATTGTGTTATCTCCTGTAGCACAGCTCCTATTTTAACCATTATGGTTAAGTTCCATTAATAAAAACTTTTTCAAGTAACAACCTACTATTTCATAATTTTTTGCTGCTTTAAAACCCCACGGGGGATATTTTCTTTTTCTTTTTGACATTAATCGGGGTGTGCAGCACTTTATATCTTCTCAGTATGTGTCTTTCTTCTTTTCTTGAATATTGGGTGGTTAAACACCCCCCCTCCCCCCACTTTTTGACACTCGAGTTAAGATATGAGCTGTGGGATGATTCTGGTTGAATTGTGCATTCTTGTAATACTTTTATTGTGACTGTTTCTACTGAATAAGTATTGTGTTACATTGTTTACAGGATGAGCCAATGTATATGTATAGGTGATGATTGGACTACCCCTATGTAATTTACACGTTAATTTTATAACAGGCGAGATCGGATAAAATTATCTGTTACTCTCCCCTGTTTTTACTAATCTATCCTAATACTGGACACTCAGTGTGCCCCCTCAGGCGCACCCAATATGTTTACAATACATTGGCTAGCATCTTCATTCTGCTGTAATGACAACCCCTACCATCTGTAGCATCACATGTACGTTTTTTGTTAAATCCAATGGAGGTAGCCCATGGCTGCCCTAAATGCATTCCAACCACCCACAGCCTTCTAGATCCTTGCACACTAGAATGCAATTTATAGGTTTCTATTATTCTGCTACATATTGTCTGCATTGTGTTGTTCCCCTGCTTCTCTCCCTTCCGGAGCCCGATGTGGGTCCCATGGGCCGTGGACCCGTCCTGGGGATGGGGGCTTCGTCGTTGCGTCTCTTCCTGGCAGGAAAAGAGGGGGGGCACAATTAAAGGGTCCGTGCCTCCTTTCTGCACCCTCGGGTGTATTACTTCCTGCCAGCGGCGTTCCGGATCACATCCGGATGCCGTGGCGTTGTGGGCACGCGATGCTGCGTGCGTGCGACGTCGCGACATCGCGCTATTACGGCGGATGTGACGGCTGGGCCGGGATATTCATCTTCCTGAACGCCGGGGGAGCCACATGTGGAGGGTTAATCCCTGCTGGAGGAGGAGGGGTGGGGGCGGCCTGCGTGCACCTGCAGCCTAATTAGGCATCCAATCAGCGGCCAGCACTTTATTTATAATGACCAGGCAGATTGGGGGATCTGCCTTTAGTTCCTATTGTTTCATCAGACTGATCAACTGACTTATACTCTGGAGACAGGTAATCATCAGTATCTGAACATATTGATGAGTTGGACCTGACATACCCTGTATTGTGGGTCTCTGTCACGTCATTTCTTCCCACTGTGATTAGTTATACTATCTTGTACAATTCACATCCGATTTTACCCACCCTAAATATATGTTCACCTTTATGGCACCTCACCTTGTGTGATTCTCTGTTTCACCTCTGTCCCATTTTCTTCCCATCTTGACACCTCATGACTCTTTTCCTAGCACCCAGGCACTTTTCAGCACACTATCACACACACCCATCTCTCACACATACACAGTTGTATTATGTTTTTTGCCTATGTTTTTGCTTTCACTGCTTTTTGATCATTTGGCCCCTTCACTGCACCTTCCCACCCCCCCACCCCCATGTTCTCCCTTCCACACACCCTACCTATGCCCCTTTTTCCTCCCCCCCTCCTTCCCGTCCTTTCTTTCCCATCCCCTACCTTTCCCTTGGTTTTTTTTTTTTTTTTTTTTTTTTTTTTTTTTTTTTTCTTCCCCTACCCTTCTGCCCGTCCCCTTTTTTCCTCCCATGTTCTCCTCACAGTCGTATTCTTACCCCACTTCGTCACTTGTTTCACGGCCAACACATAGATACCACCATTTACCTATTACATTACATATTCTGACATACTGATATCTATATGCAGTCCTACTTACCCTTGGTAACCCCTTCCCCCCTTTTGTTACCATCGTCACCATGGGAATATTCATACATTGCTGACCCCAATAAGCACAGACAACATCCAACAAATATTTAATTAAATAAATTACAGAGTTATCTCTTTTTTTTTTTTTTTCCAAAAATGACACTTGATACATATATCTCTACCCGTGCTAAACCGAACGCACTGATGGTACAGTTGTCTGTCGTTTGATGCTTTGGCTGCAGGTCTCGCTCGCATGCCCCCGCGCTCCTCCCCAGTTTTGGGAGGTATCCGCTTCGTGTGACTCCTTGCAAGACACGCATGGACGATTAACCCCCCTTTTCCCCTGTTGACGTGGTGGACGGCCGGGGACTCTTGTCGGGACCCGGTGGGGGAGACGTCGGTGAACTACAAGCTCAGGAGAAACTGCTCAAACAAAATGTGATTGGTAATTATACTGTCAAACATATATATATTATATTATATTTTTATGGTCACACCCATGAATTCTAATACGCATATTTTGTCATAGCGCCTTAATCCTCTGAAGATGACCCAACGGGGTCGAAACGCGTCAGGATTATCACCCTACTTTAGCGCTTGACCATTGTATAATACTTGTGCCAGCCTCAATTGTGTTATCTCCTGTAGCACAGCTCCTATTTTAACCATTATGGTTAAGTTCCATTAATAAAAACTTTTTCAAGTAACAACCTACTATTTCATAATTTTTTGCTGCTTTAAAACCCCACGGGGGATATTTTCTTTTTCTTTTTGACATTAATCGGGGTGTGCAGCACTTTATATCTTCTCAGTATGTGTCTTTCTTCTTTTCTTGAATATTGGGTGGTTAAACACCCCCCCTCCCCCCACTTTTTGACACTCGAGTTAAGATATGAGCTGTGGGATGATTCTGGTTGAATTGTGCATTCTTGTAATACTTTTATTGTGACTGTTTCTACTGAATAAGTATTGTGTTACATTGTTTACAGGATGAGCCAATGTATATGTATAGGTGATGATTGGACTACCCCTATGTAATTTACACGTTAATTTTATAACAGGCGAGATCGGATAAAATTATCTGTTACTCTCCCCTGTTTTTACTAATCTATCCTAATACTGGACACTCAGTGTGCCCCCTCAGGCGCACCCAATATGTTTACAATACATTGGCTAGCATCTTCATTCTGCTGTAATGACAACCCCTACCATCTGTAGCATCACATGTACGTTTTTTGTTAAATCCAATGGAGGTAGCCCATGGCTGCCCTAAATGCATTCCAACCACCCACAGCCTTCTAGATCCTTGCACACTAGAATGCAATTTATAGGTTTCTATTATTCTGCTACATATTGTCTGCATTGTGTTGTTCCCCTGCTTCTCTCCCTTCCGGAGCCCGATGTGGGTCCCATGGGCCGTGGACCCGTCCTGGGGATGGGGGCTTCGTCGTTGCGTCTCTTCCTGGCAGGAAAAGAGGGGGGGCACAATTAAAGGGTCCGTGCCTCCTTTCTGCACCCTCGGGTGTATTACTTCCTGCCAGCGGCGTTCCGGATCACATCCGGATGCCGTGGCGTTGTGGGCACGCGATGCTGCGTGCGTGCGACGTCGCGACATCGCGCTATTACGGCGGATGTGACGGCTGGGCCGGGATATTCATCTTCCTGAACGCCGGGGGAGCCACATGTGGAGGGTTAATCCCTGCTGGAGGAGGAGGGGTGGGGGCGGCCTGCGTGCACCTGCAGCCTAATTAGGCATCCAATCAGCGGCCAGCACTTTATTTATAATGACCAGGCAGATTGGGGGATCTGCCTTTAGTTCCTATTGTTTCATCAGACTGATCAACTGACTTATACTCTGGAGACAGGTAATCATCAGTATCTGAACATATTGATGAGTTGGACCTGACATACCCTGTATTGTGGGTCTCTGTCACGTCATTTCTTCCCACTGTGATTAGTTATACTATCTTGTACAATTCACATCCGATTTTACCCACCCTAAATATATGTTCACCTTTATGGCACCTCACCTTGTGTGATTCTCTGTTTCACCTCTGTCCCATTTTCTTCCCATCTTGACACCTCATGACTCTTTTCCTAGCACCCAGGCACTTTTCAGCACACTATCACACACACCCATCTCTCACACATACACAGTTGTATTATGTTTTTTGCCTATGTTTTTGCTTTCACTGCTTTTTGATCATTTGGCCCCTTCACTGCACCTTCCCACCCCCCCACCCCCATGTTCTCCCTTCCACACACCCTACCTACGCCCCTTTTTCCTCCCCCCCTCCTTCCCGTCCTTTCTTTCCCATCCCCTACCTTTCCCTTGGTTTTTTTTTTTTTTTTTTTTTTTTTTTTTTTTTTTTTTTTTTTTTTTTTTCTTCCCCTACCCTTCTGCCCGTCCCCTTTTTTCCTCCCATGTTCTCCTCACAGTCGTATTCTTACCCCACTTCGTCACTTGTTTCACGGCCAACACATAGATACCACCATTTACCTATTACATTACATATTCTGACATACTGATATCTATATGCAGTCCTACTTACCCTTGGTAACCCCTTCCCCCCTTTTGTTACCATCGTCACCATGGGAATATTCATACATTGCTGACCCCAATAAGCACAGACAACATCCAACAAATATTTAATTAAATAAATTACAGAGTTATCTCTTTTTTTTTTTTTTTCCAAAAATGACACTTGATACATATATCTCTACCCGTGCTAAACCGAACGCACTGATGGTACAGTTGTCTGTCGTTTGATGCTTTGGCTGCAGGTCTCGCTCGCATGCCCCCGCGCTCCTCCCCAGTTTTGGGAGGTATCCGCTTCGTGTGACTCCTTGCAAGACACGCATGGACGATTAACCCCCCTTTTCCCCTGTTGACGTGGTGGACGGCCGGGGACTCTTGTCGGGACCCGGTGGGGGAGACGTCGGTGAACTACAAGCTCAGGAGAAACTGCTCAAACAAAATGTGATTGGTAATTATACTGTCAAACATATATATATTATATTATATTTTTATGGTCACACCCATGAATTCTAATACGCATATTTTGTCATAGCGCCTTAATCCTCTGAAGATGACCCAACGGGGTCGAAACGCGTCAGGATTATCACCCTACTTTAGCGCTTGACCATTGTATAATACTTGTGCCAGCCTCAATTGTGTTATCTCCTGTAGCACAGCTCCTATTTTAACCATTATGGTTAAGTTCCATTAATAAAAACTTTTTCAAGTAACAACCTACTATTTCATAATTTTTTGCTGCTTTAAAACCCCACGGGGGATATTTTCTTTTTCTTTTTGACATTAATCGGGGTGTGCAGCACTTTATATCTTCTCAGTATGTGTCTTTCTTCTTTTCTAGAAATTTGGCTTTTCCGGTTTAATTTATGAAGCCATAATGTCCCTTTGCATGGTACCATCGGCTAAAGTATTCACGTTAGGAAGTATTTCAAGCATTTTTAAACTATCTAACGGAACCAGACAAGGTTGCCCCTTATCGCCTATCATTTTTTCATTAATGACAGAACCCCTTGTAGAAACTATCAGAACCAATTCTAAAATTAGTGGTATAAAAATTGGACAAATAGAACATAAACTGAGACTATTGGTGGATGACATCATATTGACACTTTTATCTCCTGTTACTTCTCTGAGCGAAGTCAAGAATACTTTAGAGGCCTTTGGAATAGTATCCTATTATAAAATAAATCCTAGCAAATGTTAGGCCTTGCCAATGAATATTCCACCAGATCAAGTTAACGATTTGTGTCATAACTATATGTATATCTGGGATAAGCCATCTATCTCATATTTAGGGATCCACCTCACTTATCCCACTAAGAAGCTGTATGAAGTCAATTACACTATTTTGCTAAAACAAATCACTCAGGACCTCCAATTCATCCAAAAAAATAATTTATCCTGGATCAGTAGAATATCGGCATTCAAGATGCAAACACTACCAAAAATGTTATATTACTTCTGATACCTTCCAATTCCATTAACGGTAAAGTTTTTTTGGCCAAGTCAACTCGAAACGAAATAACTTGATCTGGGAAGGAAAAAAACCTAGGGTTGCATTCTCGATTATGACCTTGACGAAAGCAAAAGGAGGCATGAATCTTCCTGATGCTCGCTTATACTACTATGCATCATTACTTGATCACATGAAGCATTGCTTTACTTATTCAAATGATAAGTTATGGTTAAATATTGAACGTGAATTAGTTAAAGGTAATGGTCTATGTTCTTTAGCTTTCGCTTATTATCTACTCCTTAAGGTGAATATACCTAATTGCCTAACACTTAAAGCTACCTTAACAGCCTGAAAGTTTATTTTAACCAAATTGCAACCTATACATGACCCAGTCTAGGTTCCATTACCAATGCGAACTATTGAATATTGCAAAGCAAGGCTTAATGTGACTCCCTTGATTAAACAAGGAATACATTTTTTTCATCACCTGCCAGATACTCAAAAGACCCATTTCTCATTTCACTATTTTATAAACTCATCTCCTCCTTTCCCCCAAATACAAAGACTTCTAATATGCTTAAATGGGAGAGTGATCTTTCCCAATCATTTTCATGGGAAACATGGTACAAAGCCATAAGAATTAATAACTCAGCATCCTCCTGCATGGAACACTGGGAAAACTCCCAAAAAATACCAAAACGTTGGTATTTAACACCATACAGACTTTCCAAAATGTTCCCATCTTCATCTTCCCTATGTTGGAGATGTAACACCCAAATAGGCCATTTATTACATACATTATGGGTATGTAAAGCTTTGTCCAGTTTTTGGAAGTCAATTTCCTCATTTATAGCGTCGCTTACAGGAAATCTAATAGCACTCACACCGGCAATGGCCTTATTAGGTCTAAACTCACCATAACCAGATTATGGAAATCCACTTTAGCTCCTAACCTATCAGATGTCATACTAAAACTCAATTCTATAGCCCATTTTGAACTAATGCTAGCGCATAAAAATAATGCTATAGCTAAATTTACAAAAGTTTGGCTTGCATGGACTTTACATCCTAGAGCAGGGGTGTCCAAACTATGGCCCTCCAGTTGTTCAGGAACTACAATTCCCACCATGCCTAGTAATGTCTGTGAATTTCAGAGTTTTACAATGCTTCATGGGAAATGTAGTTCTGCAACAGCTGGAGGGCCGTAGTTTGGACACCCCTGTCATAGAGCTTCAAATTTCCTGAAAAATAACGAGAACTACTAATATTGTGTTTCAGGTATATCACTAAGAGATTGAACTGATACGGTAACTTCCTCTCCGTTTTCCTTCCTTTCCTCCTTTTCTAATGTTTAGCAACCTACCCTTGTTTAAAGAATGTTCCCGTTTGGGTTAAACAAGGATTCATTTATTATTCAAGAGTAATACACTATTAGTTGTATTGTATTGTACTACGAACAAATCATAATAGATACTGGTAAGGTATTTTGGTCACTTATATAAGTCTTATATATGTGTAGGATGAAATTATTGAACCAAAATGTTGATGTATTACTTTGTTATATATCTGAAAAACCCAATAAAAATATTTGAATTAAAAAAAAAATGTTGTTCTTTAGCAAGAAACATACATTCCACTTTAATAATTATGCTACCAAAATGAGTGTGTGCTGTAAATTGCCTCCAGCTTTTCTCCTGTTTCTTCTTGCCAGAGGCATAAATGATACAAGGTCTGGTGTCACCCCAACATCACCTCCATCCCTAATTCATTACATGTATACATGGGGTTTGCCCTGGGACTTTGAGTGAGGTGAATATGGTTATTCAAAAAACATGTCATGTAAAAAAATGTAGATTTATTACAAAATAAAATATGCATACAATGTGAACATGAGACAATCCACATACATGGTAAAACAGTGTATACCAATATACAAACATTGGAGAAATGTGCAAGCATAAGTAGTTTCCGACGACGTTTCATGAGACCACGCTTGCTCTTCAGGGGTAAATGCTTTGCTAAATCTGTAATACAAGTAGTAAATCAAATGAATGTGTATGAGTGTATGTTGCATCAAATAGGCAGGAAGGTGAGTAATCATCGGGGTCAGGCTGTGGGACCCCATACTCTCCAATGGGCTGGGCCAGGCCATTAGCCGCTGACGTGCGGCGGCAGCAAAAAACACCCAGCATGGAGGTCTGAGGAGGCAGAGCAAAAGGTAACCCCAACGGGGGAACAACCGGAGCACCGACATGGCTTTGGTAGATACAAGTGCAAGTATCCCTAGAGGTCTCCCCTTGTCCATGATCCTGAACTGTAAAGATGGTAAAAAATTATACAGTGGAACCTTGGTTTACGAGCATAATTTGTTCCAGAACCAGGCTTGTAATCCAAAGCACTCCTATATCAAAGCGAAATAATGGAAACTCAGATGATTCGTTCCACAACCATTTATTCTTATAAAAATGATTACAGCAAAACAAAAATATAGTATAAAGTTTACTGTAAACATAAAACAAATTAAACAGTTTGAGATAAGGGAGATGAGAGAGGAGAGGAGGAGGGTGGTTATTGTGCAGGATGTCCTTCACTAACTTTAATAAGGAACCTATCCAATGATACTTGCTTTTGTCTCCTTTAAATGTGACATTGCATTGTCGTTAAACAGATTCATTGCTCGCACTGCTACAGCCTTATTCGGGTGGTGCTTTTCTACAAAAGTTTGTACTGTTTCCCACATTGTACACATCTCCCTAATCTCATTTGAAGTGATGGATTCGTCTGCCGTTTCATCCTCCTCTTCAGACGAGATCTCCTCCATAACCTCTTGCTGTTGCTCGCAATGCAGATCCATCAGTTCGTCGGTGGTCAGCTCCTGGGCATGTTCGTCCACTAGGTCTTGAATGTCGTCCTCATTCACTTCCAGACCGATAGTCTGCCCCAAGGACACAATTTCATTGACAACTGGTGGCTCCTGTTCCTGGGCAAACCCCTAAATGTCTTGTCCAAGAACACAATCAGACCACAGTTTTCTCCAAGCAGAATTAAGGGTTCTCTTGGTGACCCCATCCCAGGCTTTATCGATGATCTTAAGGCAGCTCACGATGTGGAAATTATATTTCCAAAACTCTCGGCTAAGGTTTGGTCCTTCTGTAACCTCAATGCATAGCTTAAATAGTGCTTTGGTGTAAAGCTTCTTAAAGTTGGAAATAACCTGCTGATCCATGGGCTGGATTAGTGAAGTGGTATTTGGAGGACCTTAATGAACATGAACTCCTCCAGTAAGTCTTCTTGAAGGCCTGGAGGATGAGCAGGAGCATTATCCATTAGCAGCAAGACTTTGAGTGGCAGATTATTTTCTAAAAGATATTTCTTCACTGTAGGACCGAAGACCTCGTTGATCCACTCAACGAACAAGATACGAGTGACCCAAGCCTTGCTGTTGGACCTCCACATAACGTTTAACTGGCTCTTCTGCACCTTGTATTTCTTGAAGGCTTGTGGATTCTCAGAATGATACACAAGCAGGGGCTTGATTTTGAAATCTCCGCTTGCATTAGCACAAAACAAGAGGGTGAGACAGTCTTTCATGGGCTTGTGAGCGGGCATTGCATTCTCTTCTGCTGTAATGTAGGTCCTCTTTGTCATTTTTTTTCCAAAAAAACCCCGTCTCATCGCAGTTAAAAACCTGTTGCGGCAGGTAACACTCAGGATCCATGAGATTTTAGAACTCGGTAATGAATGCCTCAGCTGCCTTAGTGTCAGAACTTGCAGCCTCTTCATGCCTCACAACACTATGGATACCACTTCTCCTCTTATGCCGCGTACACACGATAGGAATTTCCGTCCGAAAAAACTTGGATGGTTTTTCCGATGGAATTCCGCTCAAGCTTGCCTTGCATACACACGGTCACACCAAATTCCGACCGTCAAGAATGAGGTGACGTACAACACGTACGATGGGACTAGAAAATGGAAGTTCAATAGCCAGTGCGCCACCCTTTGGGCTCCTTCTGCTAATCTTGTGTTTATCTTGTGTTAGTAGAAGTTTGGTGAGAGACGATTCACGCTTTTCAGATTTCGTGTTTTTCAGTCCGTTACTGCTCTTCAGTTTCTGCTTGTGGGTTTGTATCTGGTTTTCAGTGCGTGTAGTCAGTTCATATCTGTTTTTAAGTGCATTCTTGTCCACTCGTTTCTGATTTTCAGCTCGCTCTTCACAGGCCTTTCTGTTCTTCAGTGCGTTCTGTTAGTTCGTCCTGACCAGCCGACCGTTTTGAAGCCATGTTGCGGGTACGTGCTGGTCATAGAGTTCGTGCTGCGTGGGGGCTTGGTGTTGGGGTTCTTGCTTTGATACAAACCCAGTCCATGAACAGGGTGGGGAGGAGTTCATGGACCAAGAATTGGTTGCTCCAGCGTGACTAATTCTCTCATATGCCTTTGCTGCGTGAGATCCAGGAGAATAACCCTGATTATTTCAGGAATTTTCTCCGGATGAGGGATCCCCTTTTTCACCGTCTGTTGGCTTTGCTGTCCCCTTATATTATGAAGCAGGACACCTGCATGCGGCAAGCCATCACTCCGGAGCAGAGGCTCGTCACCACATTGCAGTACTTGGCGACGGGGAGAAGTCTACAGGACCACAAGTTCTCTACAGGCATCTCCCCCCAGGCTCTGGGGATCATTATTCCAGAGACCTGTTCTGCCATCATTCAGGTCCTGCAGACAGACTATATTAGGGTAAGTTTTCTCCTTTAACATCACATTCTATGTATTTAATGTATGCTAATGTATTGTATTTCTTTCATCATTCCCTAATTACAATGATTGTAATATGCTGTGAATGTCCCCTTTTTCCTCATGCATGCTGGAAGCTTTTAATGCTCCTTTTTTGTCCTTCATGCATATTTGCCTTCACTAACCTCCCCAGCATGCTATCCTGGGCCCATATACACCTAGCCTAGTCGCTTAACAATGTATTTTGTCAGCTCCAGTGTAGTGCTTTACCCTAAACACCCCCTAAAATGTGTCCAAATGTTATTGTTGTCCTTAAATTCAGGCAGAGTGCCAGAGGCTTTTTTTGGGGTCCAAAACTCATTTATAACCCCCCCAAATGTTTCCAATGGGCCATCAGAGGGGGTGAGGAATGTGATAAGTGGACCTTATATTTTTGTCTTATATATTTTGTTATACTGATGTTGGCCAAGAATGTTTGTGTCTAATCTGCTTGCAATGTTATGTGCGAAAGTACTAATAATTATTTTTTCTTTTTTGACTCCACAGTATCCTTCAATGCCACAGGAATGGCAGACTGTACCTTCCCAATTTGCTCATTGTTGGGACCTTCCCAACTGCGAAGGGGCAATCGATGGGAAGCACGACCCACCACCCCACTCGTGGTCATACTATTTTAACTATAAGGGGTTACATAGTATTGTGTTGATGGCGGTGATGTCGGCAACATACGACTTTCTCTATGTGGACATGGGGAAGAATGGCCGGATGTCGGATAGTGGAGTCTTTGCCCAGACCAAGTTCTACCGACGTTTCCAGAGTGGTGGCTTGGGATTGCCGCCTGCGGAAGAGAATGTGGAAGGACTCCCATTTGTTTTTATCGCTGATGAAGCATTTGGTCAGGGTGACCTGATGAGGCCATTACCCCAGAGGACCCTCACCCCGGAGAAGAGGGTTTTTAATTACCAGCTGGCCAGAGCCAGAAGAGTCGTGGAGAATGCCTTTGGGATAATGGCCAGCGGGTTCCGCCTATTTCTTACGGCTATTAATATGGCGGAGTACAAACTTAGCAAAAAAAGGGGGTGAGTAAAAGAACTAGAACACTCTGTGGTTTCAGTAAGGCTAATAGCAGACTTAGGGTGAGGTCCGTACAGGTCTGCATGTAAATTTGGACACCTGCTAACACCAATCAATAATTGGTGTGTTCCTCAGAATTCAATGCAGCATATATCAAAAAAGGGGGGGAGGGAAAGTGAACTTGAGGCAAACTTAACCACATAGTTCTAGCATGCTGCATACTTCACAACTTTTTGAAGACAAATGCTCCGAATTATGTTGCCTCAGTTGGGCCTGAGGCCGGACTTCCAGAAAATCCACTGACGGTCCTCGAAACTGGCCGTCCTGGCTTGCCCCCCCAAAGTGCCCCTGAAGTGCGTCAAAAATATGTAGATTATTTTACGGGTAGGGGGGCCATTGCTATGCCAGCAAATTTGTAATTATTTTAGACAGTAAAAAAAAAAATGATCTGATCAAATCTTGATTTTTATTTACTGCTTGTGTTTCTTTGAGCTGTCTCCTAGGTTCTCCTAGTGCACTTGTAGTGCCAAGTGGTTTTTCCATTATTAAATAACACCCATTGTCACTGTAAACACCGACTTAATACAAAAAATGATATTGAGCATTGAAAGAAGAAGCCACACATTGTTGAGTATAAAACCTTTTACTCCTTGCACATTCACATGTGCGTTGTAAATTTTTTTTTTTTTTTTTTTAAACATTTTTTTTTTAAAGTTTTACCTTGAAAATATTTTTTAGTACATAAACAGGCATGTTTCAAAACATAACATACACAAATCAGGAACTTACAAAGTTCAACATTGAAAAACTGAAGGCAATATCAGATATTATAGGTGTGTGTGACAAGGGTTGTGGCGCTTCCTATGGGTACTGGATAGGAGGGGTGGTTGTGCACGGGTAATGACCCTTAATGAGCCCTCTAAGGGGTACCTAGTGTCTACCAGGGACACCTATATTACCATACCGGTGTATATGTCTGTAGCTACACATACAACCACATACACCCGCCTAGTGTCAGCAGAGATAGTATTTCCAAAAGGTGGTTCATTTAGACCTTATAAGGGGGGTGTGGGCTGAAGTCCCTTGAGCTGTGATACATATACCACCACTAGGTGTAATACCATGTATGTGTAACCTTATATATACTCTCCTGCCAAAATCATAATTATATGTTACCAAAACATTAAAAATTATAATCAAAAAGTGCAAATAAACATAATGTGGTCAGAAATGAGTGCAAGAAAACCAATATAGACAGTTTTTCAGTGATTACAGTCCATAAAAAACTTGTGCGAATCCGTTGTACCAAACAACTGCGTGACTTGGGTGCTCTCGGATAATTGCTGTGACTTGTGTGCTCCCCCTTCAGATCCCCACTCACCAGATCCAACAACCCCGTAGAGGGGCAACCAGCCTGAAATATTTCATTCACGGTCTCCTCTCCACGTTGGTAAAGCGGGCTATGAAGGGTGGTTTCCGTTGGTATCCGTTGGTTTCAATCTGGTCCTCCGTTACCAGATGGAACAGGTTTGCAAAGGGTAATCCAACCGTAATTTTCCCTCCTCCACCGTCCTACTCGGTGGAGGAGGGAAAATTACGGTTGGATTACCCTTTGCAAACCTGTTCCATCTGGTAACGGAGGACCAGATTGAAACCAACGGATACCAACGGAAACCACCCTTCATAGCCCGCTTTACCAACGTGGAGAGGAGACCGTGAATGAAATATTTCAGGCTGGTTGCCCCTCTACGGGGTTGTTGGATCTGGTGAGTGGGGATCTGAAGGGGGAGCACACAAGTCACAGCAATTATCCGAGAGCACCCAAGTCACGCAGTTGTTTGGTACAACGGATTCGCACAAGTTTTTTATGGACTGTAATCACTGAAAAACTGTCTATATTGGTTTTCTTGCACTCATTTCTGACCACATTATGTTTATTTGCACTTTTTGATTATAATTTTTAATGTTTTGGTAACATATAATTATGATTTTGGCAGGAGAGTATATATAAGGTTACACATACATGGTATTACACCTAGTGGTGGTATATGTATCACAGCTCAAGGGACTTCAGCCCACACCCCCCTTATAAGGTCTAAATGAACCACCTTTTGGAAATACTATCTCTGCTGACACTAGGCGGGTGTATGTGGTTGTATGTGTAGCTACAGACATATACACCGGTATGGTAATATAGGTGTCCCTGGTAGACACTAGGTACCCCTTAGAGGGCTCATTAAGGGTCATTACCCGTGCACAACCACCCCTCCTATCCAGTACCCATAGGAAGCGCCACAACCCTTGTCACACACACCTATAGCTAACAGAGAACCCCTCGGGGAGCTCCTTTAAGGGAGGCAGCATACCTAACCTATTTGGCCTAAGCGCAGGTTTTTTTGGTTTCAATATCAGATATTATAGTGTCAAAAATGTGTTGATATTGCCTTCATCAGACGGGGTGATGTCCCCCTGTAAAAGCCAAATTTTGAAGATGCACACAAATTGGGAGTCAAACTGGGGATTTCCCTCCTGATCCCATGTCTAATGTCAACATGTGCTAACTTGCATCATGTGGGATCAATGGACGTGTTTTGGGGGTGCAACCACTTCCTCTCACTTACTTGAGTTACGAGGAAGCATACACAAAACGCATACATTGATATCCCCTGATGGCAGATAGCACATGTTGACAAAGTGTGTGCATCTTCAAAATTTGGCTTTTAAAATACGTAAAAAAAAAAAAAAAAAATTGGACTCCAAGAATTGAAAATGGTGTAATTTTGGTGTTCTTTAGATTCTTCCTAGTACATCAATCATGTTCTTCAGTTTTTGTTCTATGTCATTTGATTTTTGCTTTATGAGGTCTAAATCCTGACTACAAAACATGATGTCCCGGATTAGCCTTTGTGCACTGTCAGTCGTGAAATTACTAGATTGTTCTTCCACAACATGCACATCACCTAAAAGAAAAAATACACACCATGTATTATAAATATGCAGGCATACATCTATTACCTGAATCTGTGGTGTCAGACACTCACCTGTTGTGACAATCTCAACCACCTCTCCTTCCTCCACAACCTCAGGTTGTGGTGTCCTTTGTTCCCCTTCTTCAGGAGGTGGGGGTTTCCTGGTGTCCTCAGACGTCCGGAGTCTTTTCTCCCCTATGAGAATGAAACAAAAGGTATACTTAGCACACAGTATTTGAGGCCAGAAATAGGAATATGAAACATTGTTTGGAAGTGGCGTACAATTGTCTTTTTTGGCAGAGTTTCAAGCTGAAGAGATGATTTTTTCACTTACCAAAGCTGGAATACTTACCTTTTTTGGACAAGTTTCACACATGAAGACACCCTAAGTATCCACTGGAGTACCTGTGTGGGACACCCTAAAAAGTTTGTTCTTGTGTCCCACACTAGTGCTCCAGATGTGTAAACAGCTGCTGAGTGTCCTCTCCTTACATTACACTGAATCAAGTTTGCAATTATTTCTAGTTTCAAACACATCTAGACAATAATGTCCTAAACTTCTTTTAATGCAAATTAGCATGACCAAATGTAGTTAACCCCGTATCTGCCCAAAACATTGTATTTAGTTGGCAAACGAACAATGTTTCCTACGACCGATTACTGTGCCCATGAAAATGAAAGTAGCCATTTTAAACTGTACAACAGTAAAGAAAAACACATGGAGCAGTATGCAAGTAATAATAATAATCGGAACACACGACAAGTACTTACTTTTTAGAAGCACTTTCTTGATCCTTCTGTACTGATCCTGCTCCCTCAATTTCAGGTCTGACCAGCGTTTCCTCAATTGCTCCTTGGATCGTCGTACCCCAAAATTCCTGTGCAGACTCTTCACAACTTTAGTCATGATCTTGGCCTTTCTCACATTTGGGTTTAGGTACGGTCCATACTTCCCATCATAGTCGGCCCTCTTCAAGATGTCCACCATCTCCACCATCTCTACAAAGGCCATATTTGAGGCCTTAAATCTCCTGCGGGATTGGGACGTTTCGGGCTCCACGCTTTCCTCCTCCTCGTTACTGCTATTATCACGCACCTGCTGTGTCTCCGCCATGTTCCTCTCCCACTGCGACGAAAGAGAAGGGGCAGGGAATATTCGAGAAAGAACGCCAGGGGCGGGTGATGCAGGTGGAGTTTCACGCATGTGCAGTGTATGTAATGCTAACACGCGTGTGTCGTACGTACGATCTGTAAGTGGAGGAAATGCCGAACGTTATAACGAAGGTAACATTTTAACTTGGGACATCAGTGGCCTATACTGATTCGAGATTGAGGCCTATATTGGGATAAAATTAGGAGAGTTTAGCCTGATATTAGTGTTTTCGTCTTGTGTTTTGTCTTGCAACAAATATAAAACAATTCAAAGACCCTGAATTCATGGGCCAGTTCATAGACAGATACAGGGATATGAGAAATTTGTGGGAAGTTAAAAACCCCTTATATCGAAATAAACCAGCTAGGAAGGCATCGCTGGAGAAACTGCTGCAATTTGTGAAGACGCAGGTCCCTGAAGCAGACATCGAGTTTGTGGATAAGAAAATTGGTAGCTTGAGAAGCACATATGGGAAGGAGCTTAATAAGGTCCAGGCTTCCATGAGATCAGGAGCAGCAGCAAAGGATGTGTATGTACCCAGTCTGTGGTACTACAACAGGATGCGGTTTCTGGAAGACCAGATTAAAGTCAGGGAATCACTTTCTACGCTTCCATCCACCCTTCCCTCAACCCCAGCTGAGGCTTCTGAGAACCAACCTGGCCCTTCCATCCTGGAAGAAGTTGAGGAGCCCAGCTGGAGCCAGGTATAGTATCTTTGAACATATTTATTGTCTGAAAATTATTGTTGTTAACTAGATGTTATTATTGCTAACAAATGAATGATTGAAGAAAAAGTGTTTGACATATCAATAGACAGTAGGGGCCAAAAATGATTGGGACAAGAATGAAAAATGCTGGGCTCAGAATGATAGTCTTTCTATTTATTAACATTCAATTTGCAACAGTCATAAGGCTGAAAATTGTGTGTGATTGATGAACCAAAAACTACAACGATGTCCCTTTTTCATACACAGGAGGACCTCAGCCAGGACGAGGCTCTGGAATGTGGCAGCCAGGAGGAGGCGGGAGTAAGTGTCAGCCAGGAGGAGGGGAGGGTAATTGTCAGCCAGGAGGTGGCCAGGCCCAGTAGCCTCACCCAATCCCAGGTACCTTCCCTCCACCTTACAACAAAAAGGGCCAGGAAGGGGAGTAACGTGGAGGAGGCAGCACTGGGCCTCATTAAGGGGGCTAATGCGGTCTATGGCTGCTATGTAGCTGCAAAATTGCAGCGAATGGAGGAGGGCCAATGCTTCATGTGTGAGAATCTCTTATTTTTCAGTCCCTTCGGAAAGGGTTGAGGGGCCAAATTAGTGAGAACATTCACTTATGTGCACTCGCCCATCCTCCTCCTCCTCCTCCTCCTGCCACAAGTCCACCTCCAGAGCCACAGGCTCCAAGGAAGGCTTCAGGGAAGCGTGGAGGGAAGGCTGCAGGGAACACAAGAAAGTGATGCCCTGAGATCAGTCTGGTCTGACAGAAGACGCAGGTTTTCGTAGTACCAGAGCCTGGGGACATATATGTTATCTGCTGCTGTTCATGATCTCTGGGAGTCCTGGACCAGATTTTGCTCCCTATTATATGGACTTCTCAGGCTACCAATTTTTAGTTACAAAAAGTTGATGTGTGCCCTGGGGTACCAAGGCTTCGCAAATGCAAGCAGTTTCTCCAGCGTTGCCTTCCTCTTTATTTTGTTATGAGCCAGAATAAATGTAGATTTTTTTATATGAAAATACTTGCCTATGTTTTTGCTTCAAAAAGGACAGTTTGTTTGTGAGTAGGCAGGTACAGTTCATAAATACAATGTCAAATTAACAAGGGACAACAACCAACCTCCTTGAGCTTTAAAAATACAAGATAATAGTGTTGTTGTGGAAACTTGACACAAATAAAAAAAACATATGGAGATCACTAGAAAATAATTTAAAAATAATCAAAAAAGCAGGAGATCTTGATTTAAAAAAAAATGACTATAAAAAATAATTCTAAACATTATTATGGAGATCTGGCTTTAAAAACAAAAAAGATTATTCAGTAGATCACGAGAAATAATAAAGAAATAGGTTTGTGAGAACTCTGTGTGAATATCAGCAGCAAAACAAATTCATTCTTCTAGCATTATAAAGACCAAAAGAATGCGCTGCATTAAAAGATCCAAAAATTGACAGCGTGACGAATGTGCTAACTCCATTACGAACGCTCGTTTTACCAGCATAGCACTTTAGTCTTGTACTTGATTCTGAGCATGCGTGATTTTTTGGGCGTCCGAATTGCATACAGACGATCACATTTTCGGATAGGAACTTTCCCCGACCAAAAAATAGAGAACATGCTCTCAATCTTTTGCTGGCTGGAATTCCGCCAGCAAAAGACTGATGGAGCATACACACAGTCGCATTTTCCAACAAAAAGCTCTCATTGGAGTTTTGCTAGCGGCCTTTCCGATCGTGTGTATGCGGCATTAAAGTTATCAAACCATCCCCTGCTTGCCTTGAAAACGTCTTTGTTTTCTTACAATGTACCTGGCAGTTTACTTACAAGGTCAGCGTACAAGGCCTTTGCTTTCTCACAGATAATGTTCTCAGACACAGTATCACCTGCTAGTTGCTTCTCATTTATCCAGACAAGAAGCAACTTTTCTACATCTTCCAGAAGATGTGGCCATTGCTTTGAAACTCTTGAGACTC
Organism: Lithobates clamitans; assembly: GCA_037952925.1. NCBI lineage: Eukaryota > Metazoa > Chordata > Amphibia > Anura > Ranidae > Lithobates > Lithobates clamitans. The sequence goes on along the minus strand of JBBGZY010000076.1, from coordinate 3,764,223 downwards.
CTTTTGCTGCATCCAGCCTCCTTAATTCTCCTTTCTTCTTCAATATTGTTCAAATTGTGGAAGTAGCCTTATTATAAAATCTTGCGATGTCGGCCACTCGCATACCTTGTTCATGCTTCTCGATGATTTTCTTTTTAATTTCCACTGTAATCACCCCCTTCTTCTTAACACCTTCCTTTTCCACCTTTTGTTTCTAACTTGGGGCCATTGTTGGTGAGACAATTACCCACAATCCTGCATCCAGAAAGAGAAAGATTGGCTCAGTTATAACGTGTATAGGGAAGCGCATAATAATACTTTACTGTACTGTACAGTAGTAGGAATACTGTACTGTACTGTAGCTCTGTGTAGCTCTGTGTTGCAAAAGTTTTAAGTAAAAAAAAAGAATGTGCACAGTGTTAAGGAGTCTGGTGCTCACCTATTTAAAGCCTGTATGTACTGTAGAGTGAAGCTGCTGGTGTACAGCATACAGCTCTGTATGTGACCAGAGGAGTTGTGGCTCGTCCATTTAAACTGTACTGTATGTTCAGTAAAGCTGGTGTACAGTACACAGTACACAGTACAACGCTGTATTCAGCTCACAGCGCTTCCTGGCCGCCCCTGCTGGGAGTGTCTGAGTGTCTCCAGGAAGCGCTGTGAGCCTTCATCGCTCTCAAATTTCTGGCCACATAGTGCACAAAGCTATACTGTATACTGTTCTCTGCACCAGCAGCTTAACTGGTCATATACACAGCGGCTTTGCACGGATGACCAGCGGACTCCTTCAAATTGTGAGTGTGATTCTAACATTAAAAAAAAGCTTGTATTTCCAGACAGCGCTCGCAGATCAAAGCAAAAATTTATGCATGCAGTGTAGGGTATGCATATTGCAAAAATAGTAAAAGAGTATATATATGTAAGTATCAGAAGGACCCTACAGATGCAGGTGAGCTTCTTGCAATGTTTCATATACATATAAATGTATAGAGACCAGCATGAAGTAAGTGCTGGTATATGTTGAGAGACTAAAAGGGCATAACTAAAGGATGTTGCGGAGTAAGAAAATGTTGGGCCAGTAGGTGTGCAAGTGCACATTGAGTGGAATAGAGTGGGGGTTGAAGGAAAAAGAAAACAAATGTGCTGAAATGTCAACTAAGCTAAAAAGAAAAACAAATTACCTGGGTGTAATGTGAGACCATCCCCTTGTAGAAGAACATGTCAGGTTCCAATTATACCCCCAAGGGGGGGAGGGACCAAATCCTCCGCCCCAACGTCATGTGCGAACAGGGCAGCGTATGAGCACTGAAGACACTTGTTGCCTCTGGGGCAGAAGGTGCGCGGTGTCCACCATTGTTAGGGATGTTAAACATAGCCCAAGGGTGACGACGCCAGGATTGGCACCCCCGATGGGCATAGAAAACATGGCGTCGAGATGTGGTAGGCCCCACCAAAGTCACAGGGGCGAGAGGGGACAGTAGGAGGTCTAGGAAGACCCCCTTTGACAACATATCGCAGCTCCTGAACTGGACAGAGAAAACCACCGCTGACAGGGAACAGCAAGAGAGGACAGGGCCAGCCCAAATATCAACTGCCCATCTGTGTATGGCCAGTAGTAGATGTATACTGACATAATGGCTAGTAGTGATAACAGACCAGGTTGTGGGCTAAATGGGTGTTCTTCTTGCCAGAGGCTGCCATTTTGCTGAAGCCCAGAGCCCCTGAATAGCAGTAAATCTTTAGGCTGTCAGCAGATCGACCTCTACAAATTTGGCACACTGCCTAAAAATATAGAGCAACTCAGCATGTGCAGAGCAGGGTGAGACAGTGTATTACTGGATTTTAAACAGTATAGGCACTTATTTTTTATGTTTTACATACAGGTAAATATACCTGCAAAAGGGGCCAGCCTGAAAATCTAGAAGGACCTCATTTTCTGACTAAATTTCATTTTTAAAGGATAAGTTCAGCTTTGTAAAAAAAAAAAAAAATCTTTGCAGGAAAAAATTGTTCATTTATTTTCATTTTTTTTTACTATGAGCCTGCAAAGCTTTTTACCCATGATCAGTAGATTGCGGGTGCTATGCAGGGCTCTTGCAGACATTCTGTGCAACCTCATACGAGCAGGCAGTTACATACTGCCAGGAAGACTCAATGAACTACCTAGAGCGCTCAACAGCTCAGTACTTGTAGTTTTACATGCACAGAACTCTGTGAATGAATGACATGGTAGGGTGGGAAGAGCCCCTGCTCACTGTCACAACAGGAGATCACAGGGGGAGGGGAGGTCTGGGGTGTGGGGACCGGTGCTACAGTTACATGTTACACCCTAAATGAGAATTTTGTTTATTATGCGGACACCTTGTGACCATTTATTGTATTCCAGATTATTTCATCTATTTCATTTCCCCTTCTTATGAGAACATTTTCTTTTCCTTGTGTTTGAGCTTCCTTATCTTTCCCTACAAGGCACACAAGGCACACTGAGATAAAACAATACTCCTTTCTGACCACTTAAAACATTTCTATGTAGGCTACAGCATTTTATTGTATTGCCTCAGCCTTCTGCAAAAAATACAGACATTTGTGGATTTCAAGTGTTTCGTGTATCCAGCTATCTGACAAAGATTGTCTGCGCTGAGTGTCTCTGCTATATTCAGGCCAGGCATAGAGGTCTTAGAAAGGAATAGTAACTAGTACAATGATTTCATTCAGAATAGTCAATCTAGCCTTCTGTATGTATATGTAGCCCTGTTATAGGGAGGTCATATGAGGTTGCCCTCTCCACACAGGCTATGGTGCTAACCTGCAGGTAACCAAATGAGCCAAGGCCTTTGCTAAAGGAAGAGTGGACTATGAATATATCATTGCCAGTGCCTCCACCTAGAACAGGGCCCAAGCGTATGTAGAGATAATCCCTTTCTAGGACAATAACTATTAACTATTAACTTACCCAAAATAACTGACAGCAGTAGTACTAATACACTCAGCACAGATTTCTAAAAATAAAGATTTGCAGACATACCAGGAGGTGATTAGTGTAAGTTTATATATGATGGCAATACATACAACCAAAGCAATAACAGGAAGAATGTACGTATGTCTGAGAACAGTGTATATACAGTATCTCACAAAAGTGAGTACACCCCTCATATTTTTGGAAATATTTTATTATATCTTTTCATGTGACAACACTGAATAATCAACACTTTGTTACAATATAAAGTAGTGAGTGTACAGCTTGTATAACAGTGTAAATTTGTTGTCCCCTCAAAATAACTAAAAACACAGCCATTAATGTCTAAACTGCTGGTAACAAAAGTGAGTACACACCCTAAGTGAAAATGTCCAAATTGGGCCCAAAGTGTCAATATTTTGTGTGGCCACCAATATTTTCCAGCACTGCCTTAATCCTCTTGGGCATGGAGTTCACCAAAGCTTCACAGGTTGCCACTGGAGTCCTCTTCCACTTCTCCATGATGACATCACAGAGCTGGTGGATGTTAGAGACCATGCGCTCCTCCACCTTTCATTTGAGGATGCCCCACAGATGCTCAATATGGTTTAGGTCAGGAGACATGCTTGGCCAGTCCACTATCTTTACCCTCAGCTTCTGTAGCAAGTCAGTGGTCGTCTTGGAGGTGGATTTGAGGTCATTATCATGTTGGAATACTGCCCTGTGGTCCAGTCTCTGAAGGGAAAGGATCATGCTCTGCTTCAGTATGTCACAGTACATGTTGGCATTCATGATTCCCTCAATGAACTGTAGCTCCCCAGTGCCGGCAGCACTCATGCAGCCCCAGACAATGACACTCCAACCACCATTGTCACGTCAATACTCACCGAGGCCGAGATGCCGAGAGCGGCTCGCCCTTACGACCACGCGCAGCCGAACCCCCGAGGGTGATACAGGGGATCGGAAGCACGCGGAGGCACGGGCTTCTGGTAGTTGCGGAAGGTAGACTCAGGTTCACTATAGATGTAGGAAGACACCTGGCGGGCACCGTGCAGGACCGGTGTAACTGACCGTAGGAAAGCCTGTAGGGTAAGCAGGGGTCAGAGGTACTGAGCAGGTAAATAGAGTAGTCCTTTTTACAAGCAGAGATCAGGGGTATCAGGCAGGCGGGTAGAGTGGTCTTTTAACAGCAGAGGTCAGGGGTATCCGGCAGGCAGGTAGAGTGGTCTTTAAGCAGGCAGAGGTCAGGGGTATCCGGCAGGCAGGTAGAGTGGTCTTTAAACAGGCAGAGGTCAGGGGTATCCGGCAGGCAGGTAGAGTCGTCTTTAAACAGGCAGAGGTCAGGGATATCCGGCAGGCAGGTAGAGTGGTCGTTTAACAGGCAGAGATCAAGGGGTATCCGGCAGGCAGGGAGAGTGGTCGTTTAACAGGCAGTGGTCAGGGGTATCTGGTAAGCAGGAACAAGGAACTTATCTCAGGGCAAGGTACAGCTGACGACAAACCAGCAACCCGACTGGGCGATGGAGTCATCTGAAGCAGCCTCCCGGCGAGCGCGTCAGCGTGACGTGCTACCGGGCACCCGCACGGGCGACGGCGCACACGGGGACCGCCGTGCACCCGCGCGCGCTGCACCATCAGGCCGCGAACGGGTGCACGTCTCAACACCAGCCCGCTGCGCATGCGCCCCGCAGCCCGGTGGACGGAGGCGACCTGTGTCTCCTGACAGTGCCCCCCTCCTAAGGGCGGACACTGGACGCCCAAGCTAGACATCAACTCCGGATGGTCTCGATGAAAGGTTTGAATTAAGCGAGGAGCATGTAGATTCCTTGCGGGCTCCCAAGAATTGTCCTCAGGTGGGTATCCTTTCCACTGGATCAGGTACTGTAGCTGCCTGCCCTTCTTTCTACAACCAAGGATGGCCTCCACCTCGAACTCGTTCTCCCCGTCCACCCTGATTGGTGGGGGAGGAACCTCTCCTCTTTCTGGAAAAGAACCGGGCACAACAGGCTTCAACAGGGATACGTGGAAAACAGGATGGATCCTGTACGTCTTTGGCAGTGCTAGTTCCATGGCCACAGGATTGATAACCCTTTTGATAGGGAAAGGACCAATGAATTTAGGTCCCAATTTTCGGGATGGCACCTGTAGTTTAAGGTTAGAGGTGGATAACCAAACTTCTTCCCCTATATTAAATGTTGGATTTTCCTTCCTACCCCGGTCATACTGCTCCTTGTAGACCCTTTGAGCCTTCTGCAACATGTTTTGGATCCTCTGGAAGTTAGTCTGCAAGGAGGTTATTCTGTCATGCACTGCAGGGACTGCTATTTTCAGGAATGTCATTAGCCAGGAATGTGGGATGAAATCCGCAGTTCGCCGAGAAAGGCGTTTGGTTAGTAGCTGCGTGAATGGAGTTATTATACGCGAACTCTGCATATGGAAGAAGATTTGCCCAATCATCCTGGGATCCTGAGCAGAAGCAAAGGAGGTATTGCTCTAAGGTCTGATTTGTTCTCTCCATTTGACCGTTGCTCTGAGGGTGGTAGGCTGACGAGAGGCACACTTTAATATCCAAGGCTTTGCAGAGTTCTCTCCAGAATTTGGACGTGAATTGCATGCCTCTGTCTGACACTATACTCCTTGGTACACCGTGGAGTCTTACGACCTCTTTCAGGAAGATATTGGCCGTCTCTACTGCAGAAGGGGTACCCTCCATGGGAAAGAAGTGGGCCATCTTGGATAGACGGTCGACCACAACAAAAATAGTTGTAAAGCCTCCTGAGGCCGGCAAGTCCACGATGAAATCCATGGACACGTCGGTCCATGGTCGTTCTGGAATAGGCAGTGGTTTAAGTAAACCCCAGGACCTGGTGTTTTGGCCCTTGTTTCGTTGACACAGGGGACAGGAGGCCACGTATTCCCTGCAATCCCGTCTCCAACCCAGCTACCAGAAGGAGCGAGAGATTAGGTCAGATGTTTTCCTAACTCCGAAGTGACCGGCCAGTTTGTGGTCGTGGCACATCTTTTTTTTTTTTTTTTTTCTTTTTTTTCTTTTTTTTTTTTTTTGTCACTTCAGTCGACCATATTGAGAGGTGCGAATCAGCTTTACAGCTCATATATCTTCCATCTCCTCTCTTTTGTCTCATCATTGTGACGTTTAGTCATATCAAAAGAAAAATAAATTACATCCAGCTATTGATATATCTAACATCTTTGGCTTATCCCCCCCAGGGGACATCATAACCGAATAAAGGATGTCAGCTTCTTCTTAGTGCTCCCCATCCCCCCTCCCCACCCTTCCACCCACAGCCCAGCCTCTCCAGGGTCGAGTACACCCATCTCTCCTACAATATTCTAGGCCTATTTCTGTGTTCTACACCACATTTTTTTGAATTTTACCCATTGTTCCCACTCCTCAGAACCCGTAGTACCTTTTCCCTCTATTGCGCGGGCCCTACTCTCCAGATTGTATGTCTCTTCAACAGCATCTATCCATTCCCAAATCTCAGGGCTCTCCTTCCTCTGCCAATTCTTCGGGATTATTCGCTTCGCAGCATTCAGAAGATGAGGTACTAATGACTGTTTATATTTTTTAATGTCTCCACCTCCCCCATGGAACAAAACCTCCCAAGGATCATCTGCTATATCTTTTCCGGTTATTTCCTTAATTAACCCGCGTATCTCACCCCAGAAAGTTTTTATTTTAGGGCATGTCCACCATAGGTGCGACATTGTTCCTATCTCCTGGCATCCACACCAGCAGTACGCCGTTCTATTTTGATATTTGCATACTATCTCTGGGGTGAGATAGCTTCTGCTTATGCATTTATAATTCATCTCTGCCGTACGTGCGTCCAGTGCCGAGTTACAAATCATATCCAAAATTCTCTTAATTGTATTGTCATCTTTCTTTGTGCCTAATTCCCTCTCCCATTTATCTATGAATGGAGGCATCTCCAGCTGGTCAATCTTCATCAAAACTTTATACATTTTAGAGACTATATTTCTTTGATCTTCGGTGTCGCATAACCTCTCGAGTTCCATGAGTTTATCCCCTGCCCTAATCGGGCCTGGTAACCCACTCACAAAATGACACAGCTGGAGATATCGCCACCCATCTAACCCTCGTGTCTCCTTTCCAGCTCTAATCTCGTGCAATGTCATAATTTTACCCCCCCTAATAATGTGTCTTAGTTGTGTCTTACCCCAAAGTGCATCCTTTCCTCCTATACTTTCTAATCCCGGTGGGAAAAAATTATTATCTACTAGTGAAATTAGTGGTGAGTTGTAGTTTCCAATCACTTTCTTATAAACCCTGTCCCAAATTTTAAATACGTTATGTGTTATAACATGTGTGTCTTTATCGAAAATTCTAGCTTGTGGAGGATTCCAGATCATACTTCCAAGTGGTGCTTTGCATAGGAATTCCTCTATTCTAACCCAGTGTTTTTCATTTTCTCGTTTTGCCCATTCGGCCATTCTAGACAGCACTACGGCGTTGTAATAATGCTGAATGTCCGGAACTGCCAAGCCTCCGTGTGTTTTCTTTTGTTTTAGTACCCTGAAAGGAACCCTCGGTTTTTTATTTTTCCATATAAAGCTCATTATAATTTTTTTTAAATTTCTCAAATAATATAGGGGAAGTGGAAGTGGTACCATCTGGAATAGATATGTGATCTTGGGGAGTAGGAACATCTTAATGACGTTTATACGTCCTATCCATGAGAGGGCTTTGCGGGCATAGTTTTTACAGTCAGTTCTTATGGTGTCGAGTAGGGATGAGCTTCGTGTTCGAGTCGAACCCATGTTCGACTCGAACATCGGCTGTTCGACCGTCCGTCGAATTGCGAACGTTATGGGCCGTTCGCGCCAAATTCGTGTGGCGCGCCACGGCCCATAATTCACTGCGGCATCGCAGTGCATTGCTGGCTGATGATTGGCCAAGCATGCACTATGACCCGCATGCTTGGCCAATCACAGCGCCGTCAGTAGAGAGAGCTGTAATTGGCCAAAGCCAGGGTGGCTTTGGCCAATTATGGCTCAGGGGATTTAGTACACGCCCCACACTATATAAGGCCGCCTGCACGGCGGCCCTGTGTAGTGTGTTCCGGTGTGCTGATAGAGAGAGAGACAGACAGTGTCATTTGATTTGAGTTAGCTAGATTAGGCTAGATCTGTTCCTGCTATTTACATTTAGTGCAGTGCGTCCTGCTCACAGTGTTCAGCTAGATCCGTTCCTGCTATTTACATTTAGTGCAGTCAGTGCGTCCTGCTCACAGTGTTCAGCTAGATCCGTTCCTGCTATTTACATTTAGTGCAGTGCGTCCTGCTCACAGTGTTCAGCTAGATCTGTTCCTGCTATTTACATTTAGTGCAGTGCGTCCTGCTCACAGTGTTCAGCTAGATCTGTTCCTGCTATTTACATTTAGTGCAGTGCGTCCTGCTCACAGTGTTCAGCTAGATCTGTTCCTGCTATTTACATTTAGTGCAGTGCGTCCTGCTCACAGTGTTCAGCTAGATCCGTTCCTGCTATTTACATTTAGTGCAGTCAGTGCGTCCTGCTCACAGTGTTCAGCTAGATCCGTTCCTGCTATTTACATTTAGTGCAGTCAGTGCGTCCTGCTCACAGTGTTCAGCTAGATCCGTTCCTGCTATTTACATTTAGTGCAGTGCGTCCTGCTCACAGTGTTCAGCTAGATCTGTTCCTGCTATTTACATTTAGTGCAGTGCGTCCTGCTCACAGTGTTCAGCTAGATCTGTTCCTGCTATTTACATTTAGTGCAGTGCGTCCTGCTCACAGTGTTCAGCTAGATCTGTTCCTGCTATTTACATTTAGTGCAGTGCGTCCTGCTCACAGTGTTCAGCTAGATCCGTTCCTGCTATTTACATTTAGTGCAGTCAGTGCGTCCTGCTCACAGTGTTCAGCTAGATCCGTTCCTGCTATTTACATTTAGTGCAGTCAGTGCGTCCTGCTCACAGTGTTCAGCTAGATCCGTTCCTGCTATTTACATTTAGTGCAGTCAGTGCGTCCTGCTCACAGTGTTCAGCTAGATCTGTTCCTGCTATTTACATTTAGTGCAGTCAGTGCGTCCTGCTCACAGTGTTCAGCTAGATCCATTCCTGCTATTTACATTTAGTGCAGTGCGTCCTGCTCACAGTGTTCAGCTAGATCTGTTCCTGCTATTTACATTTAGTGCAGTGCGTCCTGCTCACAGTGTTCAGCTAGATCTGTTCCTGCTATTTACATTTAGTGCAGTGCGTCCTGCTCACAGTGTTCAGCTAGATCCGTTCCTGCTATTTACATTTAGTGCAGTGCGTCCTGCTCACAGTGTTCAGCTAGATCTGTTCCTGCTATTTACATTTAGTGCAGTGCGTCCTGCTCACAGTGTTCAGCTAGATCCGTTCCTGCTATTTACATTTAGTGCAGTCAGTGCGTCCTGCTCACAGTGTTCAGCTAGATCCGTTCCTGCTATTTACATTTAGTGCAGTCAGTGCGTCCTGCTCACAGTGTTCAGCTAGATCCGTTCCTGCTATTTACATTTAGTGCAGTCAGTGCGTCCTGCTCACAGTGTTCAGCTAGATCCGTTTCTGCTATTTACATTTAGTGCAGTGCGTCCTGCTCACAGTGTTCAGCTAGATCTGTTCCTGCTATTTACATTTAGTGCAGTGCGTCCTGCTCACAGTGTTCAGCTAGATCCGTTCCTGCTATTTACATTTAGTGCAGTCAGTGCGTCCTGCTCACAGTGTTCAGCTAGATCCGTTCCTGCTATTTACATTTAGTGCAGTCAGTGCGTCCTGCTCACAGTGTTCAGCTAGATCTGTTCCTGCTATTTACATTTAGTGCAGTCAGTGCGTCCTGCTCACAGTGTTCAGCTAGATCCGTTCCTGCTATTTACATTTAGTGCAGTGCGTCCTGCTCACAGTGTTCAGCTAGATCTGTTCCTGCTATTTACATTTAGTGCAGTGCGTCCTGCTCACAGTGTTCAGCTAGATCCGTTCCTGCTATTTACATTTAGTGCAGTCAGTGCGTCCTGCTCACAGTGTTCAGCTAGATCCGTTCCTGCTATTTACATTTAGTGCAGTCAGTGCGTCCTGCTCACAGTGTTCAGCTAGATCTGTTCCTGCTATTTACATTTAGTGCAGTCAGTGCGTCCTGCTCACAGTGTTCAGCTAGATCCGTTCCTGCTATTTACATTTAGTGCAGTGCGTCCTTCTCACAGTGTTCAGCTAGATCTGTTCCTGCTATTTACATTTAGTGCAGTGCGTCCTGCTCACAGTGTTCAGCTAGATCCGTTCCTGCTATTTACATTTAGTGCAGTCAGTGCGTCCTGCTCATAGTGTTCAGCTAGATCCGTTCCTGCTATTTACATTTAGTGCAGTCAGTGCGTCCTGCTCACAGTGTTCAGCTAGATCCGTTCCTGCTATTTACATTTAGTGCAGTCAGTGCGTCCTGCTCACAGTGTTCAGCTAGATCCGTTCCTGCTATTTACATTTAGTGCAGTCAGTGCGTCAGTGCGTCCTGCTCACAGTGTTCAGCTAGATCCGTTCCTGCTATTTACATTTAGTGCAGTGCGTCCTGCTCACAGTGTTCAGCTAGATCCGTTCCTGCTATTTACATTTAGTGCAGTCAGTGCGTCCTGCTCACAGTGTTCAGCTAGATCCGTTCCTGCTATTTACATTTAGTGCAGTGCGTCCTGCTCACAGTGTTCAGCTAGATCCGTTCCTGTTATCTTCCTACTGACAGGCAGGCTTGTCTGGTTACAGTATATAAAGCTACCTGAAGAAAATTACAGGTGTTCTATCCCAGCTTAGTGCAGCTACAAGCCATTAGTATGTCTGGAAGGCCAAGAAGGAGAGGCAGACAGTCACAAGCCAATAAGAGAGGGCAAGCAGGCTCTGTGTCTAGTGCTGGTCATGGAGACGGTGCATCCTCATCAGCCCGTGGCCATGGGACACGCTTGGCCTTTTTTTCGGCAGCTGGCCGTGTTGAGCCGCAACATGCAGAAAACTTGGTCGAGTGGATGACCAAGCCGTCCTCATCCTCCTCATCCTCTCTCACCCATGCCCAGGGTGCTTTGTCTGGCAAAGCAGCGGCCTCTTCCCTCAGCTCAATGTCATCAGTGACTCCTTCCCTAGCTCCACCATGTCCTCCTGAGGATTCCCTCGAACTGTTTGACCACAGTGTTGGGTACATGCTCCAGGAGGATGCCCAGCGTTTGGAAGGCTCTGATGATGATACTGAGCTCGATGAAGGCAGTAACATGAGCACGGACAGAGGGGGTGCCCAAGAAGGACAGCAATCTGGCAGTCATGCTCCCCCTGCTGCAGCATACTGCCAGGTTTGCTCCAGTGATGAGGAGGGAGGGGATGATGAGGTCACTGACTCAACGTGGGTGCCTGATAGGAGAGAGGAGGAGGAGGAGGAGGCGGCACATCACCAACGAGGCAGGATGCCCTCCAGGGGCCAGCCTAAGGGCAGCACATTGACTGCATCACACCCCAAAGCTCCACATGTGCAGGGCGCTGCAGTCTCTGCACGTTATTCAAAAAGTTCTTTGGTGTGGGCCTTTTTTGAGACGAGTGCATCAGATTGCACCGCTGCTATTTGCAACATATGTCTCAAGCGTATCTCGCGTGGCCAAAACATCTCCCGCTTGGGTACCACATGCTTGACCAGACATATGTTGACCTGCCATGCAGTTCGTTGGCAAGCATATCTAAAAGACCCACACCAAAGAACAAAGAGGATCTCTCCTTGCTCCTCATCAGCTGAGATTTCCAACCCCACTAGACCTTCAGTCCTCTCTGAGACCTGCAGTGAGAGGAATGAAGGTGTAGAATTAGGTGTGTCACAGCCAAGTACTTGTGGGCAATCTGCTTTTGGTACACCGACGTCAGATTGTACCAGGCAAATTTCCCTGCCCCAGCTGCTGCACCGCCGAAAGAAGTTTGCTCCCAGCCATCCACATGCCCAGCGGTTGAATGCTAGCTTGGCAAAATTGCTAGCACTTCAACTGCTGCCTTTTCAGTTGGTAGACTCTGCCCCCTTCCGTGAGTTTGTGGAATGTGCGGTTCCTCAGTGGCAGGTACCCAAACGCCACTTTTTCTCACGGAAGGCGATTCCGGCTCTCTACCGGCATGTGGAAGGCAATGTCCATGCCTCGCTGGACAGGGCGGTCAGCGGTAAGGTGCATATTACCACTGACTCATGGTCCAGCAGGCATGGACAGGGACGTTACTTAAGTTTCACGGCGCATTGGGTGACTCTGCTGGCAGCTGGGAAGGATGCAGGACAAGGTGCAGTAGTGTTGGAGGTTGTTCCGCCACCACGCCTCCAAAATGCTGATTGTGACACACCTCTCTCCTCCACCCCCTCCTCTTCTTCTTCCTCCATGGCCTCTTCCTCGGAACCAGCGGTGCTCCGTAGGCATTCAAGGGGCTACGCAAGTACGCAGGCCAAAAGATGCCATGCGGTGCTTGAGCTGGTGTGCTTGGGGGACAGGAGCCACACTGGGGCAGAGGTTCTGTCAGCTCTGCAGGGGCAGGTTCAGAGGTGGTTGACGCCACGCCAACTTAAGGCAGGAATGGTGGTTTGCGACAATGGCACCAACCTCCTCTCTGCCCTCCAACAGGGACAACTGACCCATGTGCCCTGTTTGGCTCACGTCCTTAACTTGGTGGTGCAGCGGTTCTTGGGCAGGTACCCGGGCTTACAGGATGTCCTGAGGCAGGCCAGGAAAGTCTGTGTGCATTTCCGCCGGTCATATAATGCCAGTGCTCGGCTGACGGACCTCCAAAAGGAGTTTAACCTGCCCAAGAACCGCCTAATCTGTGACATGCCCACCAGGTGGAACTCGACATTGGCCATGCTGCAGCGGCTGCACACGCAGCAGAGGGCCATCAATGAGTACCTGTGCGACTATGGCACCAGGACAGGGTCAGGGGACCTTGGTTTTTTTTCCCCACGCCAGTGGGCTATGATCAGGGATGCATGCACTGTCCTGTCACCATTCGAGGAGGCCACGAGGATGGTGAGCACTGACAGTGCATGCATCAGTGACACTGTCCCCCTTGTCCACCTGTTGGAGCACACGCTGCGTGGAATAATGGACAGGGCACTTGAGGCAGAACAGAGGCAGGAAGAGGAGGACTTCCTTAGCTCTCAAGGCCCCCTTTATCCAGACAGTGTTCCTGCGTGCCCACCGATCACACAGGAAGAGGACGAGGAGGAGGAGGAGGAGGAGGAGGAAGATTGTGTCAGTATGGAGGTGGAGCCTGGCACTCAGCATCAGCAGTCTTTAAGGGATCAGTCCCAAGGAACACATGGACTTGTACGTGGCTGGGAGGAGGTGGCTGCGGACTTTGTTGTCCTTAGTGACCCAGAGGACTCCGGACCGAATGCCTCAGCAAACCTACGCTGCATGGCCTCCCTGATCTTGCAAAGCCTGCGTAAGGATCCTCGTATTCGTGGTATCAAGGAGAAGGACCAATACTGGCTGGCAACCCTCCTTGATCCACGTTACAAGGGTAAGGTTGCGGACCTTATCTTGCCATCGCAGAGGGAGCAGAGGATGAAACATCTTCGGGAGGCCTTGCAGAAAGGTCTGTGCAACGCGTTCCCAGAGACTGGGAGGTTACAAACTCCTGTTTCTGGACAACGTGTTGCTGAGGCTTCGGTCAGTCAAAGAAGGAGCGGTGGAGAAGGTGGCCGTCTGACCGATGCGTTCAGACAATTTTTTGGTCCGCAGCCCCAAGGTATGATCGGTTCCAGCAACCATCGCCAGCGTCTGTTTTACATGGTGCAGGAATACCTAGGGGCAAGATCAGACTTGGACACCTTTCCCACCGAAAATCCTCTGGGTTACTGGGTCTTGAGGATGGATCACTGGCCAGAGCTTGCACAGTATGCAATTGAGCTACTGGCCTGTCCTGCATCCAGCGTTCTTTCGGAACGCACATTCAGTGCTGCTGGAGGCGTGGTAACCGATCACAGGGTGCGTCTGTCCACTGACTCGGTCGATCGGCTGACCTTCATAAAAATGAATCAGTCTTGGATCACCACCAGCTACCAAGCACCTGATGCTGATGTAACTGAATAATTTTTTTCAGATCCCTTCAAAGACTGCCTATGCTGATGCTGAGTGACTATCCCTGAGTAATTATCCTCTTCCTCCTCAATCATCACGCTGATAGCTTGTAAGAACATTTTTGGTTCTGGGCGCCACCACCAGTGCCTAAGGCACAATTTTTCAGCCCCTGTCTAACAGGGGCGTGTAGTTACAATTTTTGATGCAATACTTTGCAGCAGGGCTCGTTCCTGCGTTCCAACTAGAGTGTCTGTGAGGGGTTGCAGTGTTGTGGCACCAGCACCAGTGCCTAAGGCCCAATTTTTCTGCCCCTGTCTAACAGGGGCGTGTAATTACAATTTTTGATGCAATACTTTGCAGCAGGGCTCGTTCCTGCGTTCCAACTAGAGTGTCTGTGAGGGGTTGCAGTGTTGTGGCACCAGCACCAGTGCCTAAGGCCCAATTTTTCTGCCCCTGTCTAACAGGGGCGTGTAATTACAATTTTTGATGCAATACTTTGCAGCAGGGCTCGTTCCTGCGTTCCAACTAGAGTGTCTGTGAGGGGTTGCAGTGTTGTGGCACCAGCACCAGTGCCTAAGGCCTAATTTTTCAGCTCCTGTTCAACAGGGGCATGTAATTACAATTCTTGATCTAATATTTCACAGCAGGGCCCTGTGAGGGCTTACAGTGTTTTGGCCACAGCAACACCTAAGGCCCAAATTTCTGCTGAGTATATAGGGCAGGACCCTACTTTCAAACATCTAACTTACAAACGACTCCTACTTGCAAACGGAAGGAGACAACAGGAAGTGAGATGAAATCTACCCCTAGGAAGGGAAATTCTCTCATGTAAGAGTTAATATGGGAAAACAATGTCTCCTTTCCACTGATGCTTTCCAATCCTTGTTCCACAAAAAAACCCAAATTTTCAAAAAACATTTTTCATTGGGACAAAAAAGTGAGGTGAAATCTTCTGAAGAGGAGGAAAGACGCAAAACAAATGTCACAGGGGTAATAACCCTTCCCTATGTTTTCCAAAAAGCTTAGAAAAGATTTTTTGGCTGGAGCTAAACAAGTTAAAAATGTTCAAAATTACAAACAGATTCTACTTAACAACAAACCTACAGTCCCTGTCTTGTTTGCACCGCCTGTATACTGCTGTTCAGAGTATATAGGGACCTTTCCTTATTTTAATTTGGGTGCGGGGTTCCCCTTAATATCCATACAAGACCCAAAGGGCCTGGTAATGGACTGGGGGGTACCCATGCCGTTTGTCTCACTGATTTTCATCCATATTGCCATGACCCGACATGACATTAAACCCGCAAGCAGTTTTAAATGAGATTTTTTCCTTTAAAAATGACATTTGGTGCAGGGACTGTTCTAAACATGGGAAACACGCGTCACTTTACAGGCATACTATAGACACCCCCCAGGTACGATATTTAAAGGAATATTTCACTTTTTTTTTTTTTATTTTAAGCATCATTAAAATCACTGCTCCCGAAAAAACGGCCGTTTTTAAAAGTTTTTTTTGCATTGATACATGTCCCCTGGGGTAGGACCCGGGTCCCCACACCCTTTTTAGGACAATACCATGCAAATTAGCCTTTAAAATGAGCACTTTTGATTTCGAACGTTCGAGTCCCATAGACGTCAATGGGGTTCTAACGTTCGTGCGAACTTGCGGTCCGTTCGCGGGTTCTGGTGCGAACCGAACCGGGGGGTGTTCGGCTCATCCCTAGTGTTGAGTAAAGGTAAATAATTTAATATAAATGTTTTCTTGTTTGATCTAGCCAGCTGGATCTGCCCGTATTGTTGCTAAAAGGGGTTCCATAGAGAGAACAAAAAGCAATGGGAACAGGGGGCACCCCTGTCTCGTTCCATTTGCCATCTCGAAAGGCTGAGACATTACTCCGTTCACTCCTACCTCAGCCGTGGGATATTGATACAGGGTTTTGATCCGCTGGATCATTTTGGGTCCAAGACCCATATTCTCCAATGTCAGGAACATGAACCCCCAGTCTACCCTGTCGAAAGCCTTCTCGGCATTGATCGACAGCAGTAGTCCTGGGGGTCCGCCCTCCCCTGTTTTTTGGAGCATGAGCAGTGTCCTGACCCCGTTGTCCTTCCCCTCTCTTTTAGGAATGAAACCCACCTGATCTGGGCTAATCAGAGCGTTCATTGATCCCTTTAGCCTCTCCGCAAGTATCTTTGCGTAGAGTTTCGTGTCAGTGTTAAGGAGAGAGATAGGGCGGTAACTTGAGCATAGTGTTTTTTCTTTTCCTTCTTTGAGTAAGATCGTGATGGAAGCCTTTAAGGCCTCTTTGCTCATCTCGTAATCCTTACCTAACCCATTAAAATACTGGCACAACCTGGGGATCAAGACTTCTTTGAATGATCTATAGTAGACTAATGTGAATCCATCCGGACCTGGACTTTTCCCCAAAGCCATTCCTGCTAGAGCTTTACTCACTTCTTCTTCTGAAATTGGTGTTTCCATGCACTCCCTTTCTTCTTCTGTGATTTTGGGCAGCATTGCTTTTCTTAAATACTTATTATTTCTCTCTCTGCTATTTTTGAGCAGGGTACCCTGTTTTGGAATTGAATAGAGCTCCTGGTAGTATTTTTTAAATACCTCTGCTACTTTCCTGGAAGAGTACTCTATGTGGCCATCTTTGGTCTGGATTTTTTCTATAAAATTCCTGGTTTTCCATTTTTGTACTGTTTTTGCCAGATGTTTACTCGGTTTGTTGGCCCATCTATACCTGTCTCCTAGGGTCTTCCTATGTATCGCCTGAGCCTCTTGGTCCATTAAATTTTTCAGCTCAGTCCTTTTAATTATTATATGTTTGTACGTAGCTTGTGATGGGTGTCCTGATTGTGTCTTATGCTTCAATTCTAAGCTGGCCAGCTCTTCTATTAATTTTTGGCGTTCCTTACTTTTCTCTTTTTTCCGCCTTGACCCTAGCTCTATTAGTACTCCTCTTATATAGGCTTTGTGGGCCTGCCATAGAGTACATCCAGATATTTCTCCTGTGTCGTTTTCCACGAAATAATTCTTCAATTCCTTATTGATTCTATTGAACCCATCCTCCCACCTTATCAGTTCTTCATTTAAGCGCCATTGCCCCAACTGTCTATTTTCTTCGCTTATTTTTATTTCCATGGTCATGGGTGCATGGTCTGAGTAAGTTATGTTTCCTATCCAGGAGTCCACCACCTTCTCGATTGCGCTGTGGTCAATCAGACCGTAGTCGATCCGGGAGTATATCCCGTGCACAGGGGAGTGAAACGTAAAGTCACGTTTCTTAGGGTGGTGTATTCTCCATATGTCAACCAATTGCAGGCTGGCTAATTTTTGCCTGAGCTTTCTTAGTTGCCCACTGGTCTTCCCCTGTGCTCGGGCCGTACTATCCAAACCCGGATCTATACAGAAATTAAAGTCGCCCATTACTATCAAGTGCCCTTTTCTAAATGCTGTCAACTTCTCCAAGATTTTTACCACATAATCCACTGGATTTTTGTTTGGCGCATATATATTGGCTAGTGTATATTCTTTCTCGTTTAGTCTACCTCTTAGGAATAAGTATCTGCCTTCTGAATCTACTGATCTTTCTTCTAGCGTGAACCTGACTCTTTTTGAAAAACCGATGGCAACGCCTCGTGTTCTACTTGAAATAGTATCTCCTTGGTACCAGATCGGATACTCCCCCGAGAATAGTCTTAATCTTGATTGGTGTGAAATATGTGTTTCCTGGAGGAATACCACCTCTGGACCAAGCAGTCTAAGCTCGTTGAATATACTTCGTCTTTTGTGGGCTGCGTTTAAACCTTTAACGTTGTATGTAATGCATTTTATTGTGGTGGATGTCATTTTTCTGTGTCCCTACCGTCACACTCTATCTTTGGACCCTGGAGAGTTTTTACACGCCTATCTGTCTTATACCCTGGAGAGGTGTCCCTAAATTCCATTGATAAACTTAAAGTGCAACTCCTACCCATCACCCCCTCTCCTACCCACCCCTCCCGCTTCCCCCTTCCCTCCCTCCCCCCCTCCTCCTTCCCCCCTATTCTCTTCCACTACACCCTCCTCCCCCCCGTTAGTCCCTATTGATCCCCTTCCATCCCTATCTCCCACGTTCCCCCCATCCACCACCCCCCACCCCCTCTTCCCAGTCCCAAATGGACCCTTAGACCCTCGAGGGACCCACATATCGTGAGCCACTCTCGGATACCACCTCCAAGGGTGGAGCTCTCGGTGTGTATCGTAACGAGCCGCCGTTTAACACGGCGACCCGTTGGGCCGGCCAATTCCGAGAACCCCATTTATTTTAGCTGAGTCCCTCTCCCCCCACCCCTCCCCCCCACCCAGCTCCCCAACCGAACCCCAAAGATTTACATTCCTAAGACAACCCACTGCTCATTAAACCAGTCCAGTAGTGGGGGGGCTTGGATACCCAACTTCTCACAGAAGTCCCCCAATTCTTCAGGAAATCTGAGCCTTGCTGTTCTGCCATCTTTGCTTCCAAATAAACATGCCGGGAACCCCCACGTGTATTTTATGTTTTGTTTTACCATTTGGTCTAGGAGGGGCTTAAGATGGCGCCTCCTAGCCAAAGTGTCTTTAGCTAAGTCAGCGAAGACTAATACCCTTGCCTCCTCATATTTGAGTGGGATTTTCCCTCTTAACTTTATCCATAGGTTTTCTTTGTCTTCATAGAAACTGAACCTCACTATTATGTCCCGGCTTCTTTCCGTTCGTCTGGCATCGAACCTTCCTACCCGATGGACCCGCTCGATTTTGGGGAAGTCTCTTCCATCTAGTTCCAGGATTGGGGTAAAGATTGCCGCAATGATCTTCCTCAACTCTTCGCCCCTCTTTTCCGGTACCCCACGGATTCTTAGGTTTTGTCTACGGTTCCTATTTTCCTGGTCTTCTAACCTGTAGCAAATTTTTATTTGGTTTTGCTGTATGGTTTTAAATTGATTTTTTAAGTCAGAAAGGTCCCGCTCATGTTTATCTATTGTGTCTTCCGTTTTCTCCACTCTGGCCAATATATTCCCCAGATCTGTCCTAAGGGCATGTATTTCCTGTTTGATTGAGGCTTCTAATGATTTGAACATTTCAGAGATTTCATTTTTCGAGGGGTACTGTGTATCCAATCTAAGTTCCTCCAGTCTAGTTGTCTCTAACGTGTTCTCCGCTAAAAGCTCTTCTCTGGAGTGGTCAGGTGTCTGAGCTCTCCTGTTGTTCTCCCCGGTTTTCCCCTCTGCCGTGTTTAACGTTTGGGGCTCAAGATGGATTTTCCCCGGGCTACCTCCCCGGGTCATATATTGCTTAATTGAGCTCCCCGTGGTTGAACTCCCTGTGGTATTATCTTTGGGGGTCTTGGGTACCCCCCCCTCCCAGTTTTTGTCGCGTTTCTGCTCATGGTGTACTCCTGTATCTTGGGGATGTCTTCTATTTTATATCTATAGTTTATGTTCCTATGCTGTGATTTGGGTTGACCTTTATATTCTTTAGGGGTATTGTGGGGGTTTTTTAATGCTGCCGGAGATAGCACACTTTATCCCTGGGCTTTTATTGGTATTTTATTGGTTCGTTACTGGGATTGTTGCCCAGTGTGTTGCTCAGTCCGATTGAATTGCTAGTATTTCAATAACAAGCAGCATAGGAAAGGCTAAACAACATCTGCAGCACTCACTCAATCCACAGAATACCGACAAAATGCAGACTATAGTGTTCCACAGTTAAAGTCAATTTCCCCGTTCTTAATAGAGAGATATAAGGCTCATACCTTCAGCATTTCTTCACCTTTGTTTGACATGGAGAGCGCTGTTTTAATCTCTTACCTCTTAAGCTGAGTTCGTGAGACCGTTCTTACCCCAGTCCTTAAACCAGTGTGTGCAGCGTCTTCTGGAGGTAATATCAGCTCTCTGTTCCTTGTCAAGTTGTCAGACTCAGGTATCTGTGTGCTGTCAGGCTCGGGTGTCTGTGAGCTGCTTCGTCCGCTCAGCGTTCCGCTCTGTGTCCCTGTCAGCAGGGATGATTCTTACACACAGCGCTCTTTACCTTGCTGCTGGAGAGAGAGAGGGAGGGGGGAGGGAGGGGGCCGAGGGGCCCAAAACAGACAGCAGGGATTATCTCGGCGCTGCGGCCGCATCTACTGCTTCCTGGAGAGAGTCTGCCTGTGTTTGCCTGTACTCAGGCACTCGGAAACCCCTCTTGTCCCTACCTTCCACTGTGCCGTTTGTTTGTTCCTCCACGAGGCCTCTCAGAGCCGGCCAGCCCACACACCTCCATCTCCTCCCCTCCCGTCCGACGTCCTACGTCATGACCTCACGTCGGACGTGAATTGCATGCCTCTGTCTGACACTATACTCCTTGGTACACCGTGGAGTCTTATGACCTCTTTCAGGAAGATATTGGCCGTCTCTACTGCAGAAGGGGTACCCTCCATGGGAAAGAAGTGGGCCATCTTGGATAGACGGTCGACCACAACAAAAATAGTTGTAAAGCCTCCTGAGGCCGGCAAGTCCACGATGAAATCCATGGACACGTCGGTCCATGGTCGTTCTGGAATAGGCAGTGGTTTAAGTAAACCCCAGGACCTGGTGTTTTGGCCCTTGTTCCGTTGACACAGGGGACAGGAGGCCACGTATTCCCTGCAATCCCGTCTCCAACCCAGCTACCAGAAGGAGCGAGAGATTAGGTCAGATGTTTTCCTAACTCCGAAGTGACCGGCCAGTTTGTGGTCGTGGCACATCTTGAGGGTTGTTGACCGAGTTTTCTGAGGTACAAAAATTTTACCCCGGATCCAAAAAAGACCCCCATCTTTCTTCAAAGACTGTACCTCTGGTTCCGTACATGAATTGGATGAGGTCTTGATGGATGATACTAAGTCTGTCTGTGCCAACCCAAGGAAATTTTGGGGAGAAAGGATTGTGCTTGGTTCTGGAGTTTGGGGATCCGCTGAAAACATCAGAGAAAGGGCGTCTGCCTTCCCATTCTTTACACCAGGTCTATAAGAAATATGAAAATTGAAGCGAGAGAAGAATAGAGCCCAACGGGCTTGTCTGGGTTTGAGTCGTTTTGCTGTTCGGAGGTATTCAAGGTTCTTGTGATCTGTGAAGATCATCACTGGGTGGAGTGCCCCCTCAAGTAAATATCTCCATTCCTCTAGGGCGAATTTTATGGCCAGCAGCTCCCTGTCACCTACATCATAATTTAATTCCGCTGCGCTGAGTCTCCAGGATGCAAATGCAACTGGATGTAGGATGGCTTTGGGTCCTTGTCTTTGGGAGAGAATTGCTCCTGTTGCTATCTCTGATGCGTCCACTTCCAATACGAATGGTTGAGAAGGATCAGGATGCCGGAGAATGGGAGCGGAACTGAACAGATCCTTTAGTTTCAGGAAAGCTTCCTGTGCGGCTTGGGACCACTGGAAGGAGCCGTGCTGGCGGGTTAGCTGGGTGATAGGTGTCACTATAGCAGAGAATCCAACAATAAATTTCTGGTAAAAGTTAGCGAATCCTATAAACCGTTGGACTCCCTTTTTGTCAGATGGAGCTGGCCACTCTTGGATAGCCTGTATCTTTTGGGGGTCCATTTCCACCCCATTAGCCGATATGATGAACCCCAAGAATTGCACAACTGATTTCTCAAACTCACACTTCTCCATTTTTAGGTAGAGTTTGTGTTGCTTCAGAATGGCAAGAACTGTCTTGACGTGCCCCCTGTGCAGTTCAATCATGGAATAAAAAACTAGTATATCGTCCAAGTAGACTACAAGGAAATCATGTAGGTATTTGCGGAAAATGTCATTCACTAGGTGTTGAAAGGTGGCTGGAGCATTACAAAGCCCGAATGGCATCACCAAGTATTCAAAATGCCTTAACCTGGACCTGAAGGCCGTCTTCCATTCGTCCCCGGCCCTAATTCTGACAAGGTTGTATGCTCCCCGGAGATCTAGTTTGGAAAAGACTCTGGCTGACCGGAACCATTGGAACAGTTCCGGGATGAGCGGCAATGGGTACCAATTCTTGATGGTGATGTTATTTAACTGCCGGTAATCCACACAGGGTCTAAGGGAACCGTCCTTCTTCCCGACAAAGAATATACCTGCTGCAGCGGGTGAAGATGAGGGACGGATGAACCCCTTCTTCAGGTTCTCGTCAATATATTGGTTGAGAGCCTCCAGCTCCGTTTCTGAGAGGGGAAATATACGACCAAATGGAATCTCTGATCCTGGCAATAAATCGATTGGGCAGTCATAAGGTCGATGAGGCGGGAGGCAATCGGCCATTTGTTTGCTGAAGACCTCCTGGAACTCAAGATACTCCTGAGGAACATGTTGGAGGTTAACTGAAGGAGCCGAAATTGTGGCACAGATCTTGGGCTCCAAAGGATGACAATGTTGAGAACAGTATGAAGAGGGAAACCTAGGTAAGCCTAGAATGACTGGAAACATAGGAGAGTGAATAAGGTCTAGGCGTAGGAGCTCTTGGTGCCCAGAGTCAGTAGTTACTAGAATGGGTTGGGTCTCCTGGGTAATTGGACCTGAGCTGGGAAGAGACCCATCAGCCAAGTGAACCCGTAGGTGTTGAGCTTTGGTTTGCAAGGGTACATGCAGGTTCCGGGCCAGGGCAGCGTCCATAAAACAACTACATGCACCCGAATCAATGATCGCTGGCAGGCGGGACTCCCCTTCTGGTAGCTGTAGAGAGATAAACAACATGACGTAAGATTTAGGGGCATTGTTGTCTTGATAATTCATTGATTTTGGCTGAAAGAACTTACTGGGCCTTATCGGGCAGTTGCGCAGGAAGTGTCCGGCTCCCCCACAATAGAGACACAAGTTGGACTGCCGTCTACGTTGTCTTTCTTCTGAGGTCAGTGGAGGCCGTACCAGACCAAGCTGCATAGGTTCGGAATCGGGAAGAGTAGTAGACCCAGCTGTCATAGGAGACGGTATTTGAATAGGTTGGGGTCTTGATGTCGTCCACGCAGGGCGTGGACTTTGGAACCGTTCTGAACGACGTTCCCGCAAACGTCTATCCAGTTTTGTGGCTGCCTGAATTAACTCCTCCAAAGATGCGGGGGTCTCCATCCTGGCCAACTCGTCCTTGAGGAGCTCAGACAGGCCTTGGCGGTACTGATAACGTAGAGCTGGCTCGTTCCAGTTTGTATCGGCCGCCCATTTACGGAATTCTACCGTGTAATCTTCAACTGGTCTCCTTCCTTGAGCTAGGTGGTGCAGGATAGCTTCGGCCGTAGCCATATGTTGTGGGTCATCATAAAGCTGCGACATACTCTCGAAGAACGTATCGATAGTATTAAGCACCTGACTCCCAGATTCCATCAAGCCGTGGGCCCAGGCCTGAGGTTCTTCTGACAACAGAGAAATCGCAAATCCCACCTTGACCACTTCTGATGCAAAGGTTCGGGGCTGCAAAGCAAAATAAAGAGTGCATGCTTTCTTAAAAGCTCTAAATTTCTTACGGTCCCCTGAGAACCGTTCCGGTGTGGGGACCCTAGGTTCCGGAAGTGCCATTACAACTGTAGGACTGGCGGCAGCCTGGGGAAGCGGGCCTTCATTGCTAGGTGTGGGAGCTGCGGCGGCAGAAGGGAGTGGTCCCGTCAGTTGTTGGAGACGGCTGTCAATTTGTGTGTATCCCTCCTGTAGTCTCTGCACCGAGTCTGCCAGGGTGGAGACCTGCTGACACAGGATCTCCAAGGGGGAGCGCGCTCTGTCGGCCTCGGACATCTGGCTGGTTTGTACTGTCACGTCAATACTCACCGAGGCCGAGATGCCGAGAGCGGCTTGCCCTTACGACCACGCGCACCCGAACCCCCGAGGGTGATACAGGGGATCGGAAGCACGCGGAGGCACGGGCTTCCGGTAGTTGCGGAAGGTAGACTCAGGTTCACTATAGATGTAGGAAGACACCTGGCGGGCACCGCGCAGGACCGGTGTAACTGACCGTAGGAAAGTCCGTAGGGTAAGCAGGGGTCAGAGGTACTGAGCAGGTAAATAGAGTAGTCCTTTTTACAAGCAGACATCAGGGGTATCAGGCAGGCGGGTAGAGTGGTCTTTTAACAGGCAGAGGTCAGGGGTATCCGGCAGGCAGGTAGAGTAGTCTTTAAACAGGCAGAGGTCAGGGGTATCCGGCAGGCAGGTAGAGTGGTCTTTAAACAGGCAGAGGTCAGGGATATCCGGCAGGCAGGTAGAGTGGTCGTTTAACAGGCAGAGATCAAGGGGTATCCGGCAGGCAGGGAGAGTGGTCGTTTAACAGGCAGTGGTCAGGAGTATCTGGTAAGCAGGAACAAGGAACTTATCTCAGGGCAAGGTACAGCTGATGACAAACCAGCAACCCGACTGGGTGCTGGAGTCTTCTGAAGTAGCCTCCCAGCGAGCGCGTCATCGTGACGCGCTACCGGGCACCCACACGGGCGACGGCGCGCACACGGGGACCGCTGTGCACCCGCATGCGCCGCACCATCAGGCCGCGAACAGGTGCACGTCTCAACACCAGCCTGCTGCGCATGCGCCCCGCAGCCCGGCGGACGGAGGCGACCTGTGTCTCCTGACAACCATGCTCAACTGTAGGCAAGACACACTTGTCTTTGTACTCCTCACCTGGTTGCCAACACGCACGCTTGACACCATCTGAATCAAATAAGTTTATCTTAGTCTCATAAGACCACAGAACATGGTTCCAGTAATCCATGTCCTCAGTCTGCTTGTCTTCAGCAAACTGTTTGCGGACTTTCTTGTGCATCATCCTTAGAAGAGGCTTCCTTTTGGGAAGACAGTCATGCAGACCAATTTCTTGCAGTGTGCAGCGTATGGTCTGAGCACTGACAGGCTGACCCCCCACCCCTTCAACCTCTGCAGCAATGCTGGCAGCACTCATACGTCTATTTCCCAAAGTCAACCTCTGGATATGCCGCTGAGCATGTGCACTCAACTTCTTTGGTCGACCATGGCGAGACCTGTTCTGAGTGTAACCTGCCCTGTTAAACTGTTGTATGGTCTTGGCCACCATGCTGCATCTCGGTTTCAGGGTCTTGACAATCTTCTTATATTGAATAAATTGTAGCGCTAAAAACACACATACACTGAAGGTAAATAAAAAATTCTAAGTGCATGTAAACGTAATGTCCCAAAAGTAATACATAATCCAAAAGGACGATAGTCCACAGTGAAAGTGAATAATCCGTGTATCAATCCTGTCTGCTTCCCAACCGTCAACTTGTATGTCATCAACTTTAGCGAATAGATGGAATACGCTTCTTTTAGCCTAGGCTGGGGGTCAGGAACCTTTTTTGGCTGAGAGAGCCATGAACGCCACATATTTTAAAATGTAATTCCGTGAGAGCCATACAATATGTTTAAAATTAAATACAAGTAAATGTGTGCATTTTATGTAAGACCAACACTTTTAAAGTACAATAAGTCTCTGAATTCTTTTTAATAACGTTGAATAAAGTACTTCTTACCATTAATGCGACTTCTGGTGCTGCATGGTTTTGCTGATGGCTTTGTAGTCTAGTTGATACGTGGTGAGGACATCTCCCCACTGTAATATCCACATCTCCCCACTGTAATATCCACATCTCCCCCACTGTAATATCCACATCTCCCCCACTGTAATATCCACATCCCCCCCCCACTGTAATATCCACATCTCCCCCACTGTAATATTCACATCTCCCCCACTGTAATATCCACATCACCCCCCCACTGTAATATCCACATCTCCCCCACTGTAATATCCACATCTCCCCCCACTGTAATATCCACATCTCCTCCCACTGTAATATCCACATCTCCCCCCACTGTAATATCCACATCTCCCCACTGTAATATCCACATCTCCCCTACGATTGTCTGCTTACTTACCACTACACAAGCAGGCAGATCCACGAGCAGTTGAGGCAGGTGATGATGATGTCAGCGCACCGCTCACCTATGCCGCAGCCGGGTGTAGCAAGATGGCTGCCGCTCTGGAGCTAGGCCGAAGCCGCGGCCTTTCCTATGGGCTTAATCCACGGATCGACACACACTACGCGATCCGCGGATTGAGAGGTGAGGGCCAGATGCGGCCATCAAAAGAGCCACATCTGGCTCTTCTGGCCCTATGGGCTCAATCCGCGGATCAGCACACCATGCAATCCGCAGATTGAGAGGTGAGAGCCAGATGCGGCCATCAAAAGAGCCACATCTGGCTCGCGAGCCATAGGTTCCTGACCCCTGGCCTAGGCCATCTTTATGTAGAGCAACAATTCTTTTGTTCAGATCCTCAGAGAGTTCTTTGCCATGAGGTGCAATGTTGAACTTCCAGTGACCAGTATGAGAGAGTGAGAGCGATAACACCAAATTTAACACACCTGCTCCCCATTTACACCTGAGACCTTGTAACACTAACGAGTCACATGACAACGGGGAGGGAAAATGGCTAATTGGGCCCAATTTGGACATTTTCACTTAGGGGTGTAGTCACTTTTGTTGCCAGCAGTATAGACATTAATGGCTGTGTGCTGAGTTATTTTGAGGGGACAGCAAATTGACACCGTTGTACTGTGTTTTACATTGTAGCAAAGTGTGATTTCTTTAGTGTTGTCAGATGAAAAGATATAATAAAATATTTACAAAAATGTAATTGCTAAAAATATTGGCACCACTGCATTTTTGGCAGATAATGCACTACTTCACCTAGGAAATTGGTGCAATTACAAATGTTTAAGCATTCTCATATTTATTTATTTTGTTTGTATTGGTATGAAACAAAAAAGTGGAGAAACAAAAAGCCAAAATGATTGCCACCTTCTCAAAATTGTAAGAAATAATTGCATTCCAAGTTTGTGGTGCTCCTGTCATTTGTAATTAAACTAACCTGTATCAATTAACACGTGCTGACAATATAGAAGTCACACCAGCATCCAGTTAAAATGAATTGACTCAATCTTTCTGCTGTGTGTCTCTGCTTGCCACACAGAGCATGAAGAAGAAAAAGAGCAACAAAGAATTGTCTGAGGAACAAAAATTGTGGAAAAGCATGGACAATCTCAAGATTACAAGTCCACCTCCAGAGATCTTAATGTTCTTGTGTCTACTGTGTGCAATATTGTCAAGAAGTTTACAGCTCATGGCACTGTAGCTAATCTACCTGGACGTGAACGAAAGAGAAAAATTCATCAAAGATTGCAACGAAGGATTGTTAGTATGGTGTGTAAAGAACCTCGATCAACCTCCAGACAAATTCAAGCTGACCTTCAGGCACAGGGTACAACTGTATCAGCTCACACTATATGTTGCCATCTGAATGAAAAGGGACACCATGGTAGGAGACCCAGGAGGAACCCACTGCTAACACAGAAACATAAAAAAGCCAGATCGGCGTTTGCCTAAACTTACCTGAGGAAGCCAAAATCATTTTGAGAGAATGTGCTGTGGACAGAGGAAATAAAATTACAGCTTTTTGGTAAAGCCCATTATTCTACTGTTTTCAGAAAAAGAAATGAGGCCCTTAAAGAAAAGACTATAGTTCCTGCAGTCAAACATGGTGAAGGTTCACTGATGTTTTAGGGTTGCTTTGCTGCTTTAGGCACTGGATGTCTTGACCGTGTGCATGGCATTATGAAATCTGAATCCAGATAAAACGTATGTCAAGGACGCTCAGAATGTCAGGACCCGGCAGTTAGTGTCTTTGTTGGATGGATGAAGTGGTCTTCAAACACTTAGGGCTGCACTCAAAGAGAGAAGCAATCTCTAATAGAAAACAAATAAAAGAAAAAAAGGTGCCTCTAAGTGCAGAATTAAAACTTTTAATATCCCCAAACAAGATTAAAAACACTTACAGAATCAAGGATAAGAGGAGGCATAACATGGATGTATGAAGCAGGTGATCTGGCATCAAGAGGTCCCAGTGTATCACAGCTTTCCAGGGATAACGATATGCAGCAGCAGAAGGTCCCAATTAGTAGTTCCGAAACTCGTCCCATTTTGATGACATATTTCCTGTTTGCGGTCCATGCTGGTTGTTGTCCCCTCCCTCTGATGTCATTTCCGGGATTCATGCTCCATGCTGACTCAGACGACAAGATTGCTTCACCAGTGTTCCCAGAGCCTGGGGTGTTCACCTGCTGGTTATCCTGGGACCTTCTGCTGCTGCATATCGTTGTCCCTGGAAAGCTGTGATACACTGGGACCTCCTGATGCCGGATCACCTGCTTCATACATCCATGTTATGCCTCTTCTTATCCTTGATTCTGTAAGTGTTTTTAATCTTGTTTGGGGATATTAAAAGTTTTAATTCTGCACTTAGAGGCGCCTTTTTTTCTTTTATTTGTTTATGAAATCTGAAGACTACCAAAGAATTCTGGGAAGCAATTTAAGGCCCAGTGTCAGAAAGTTGGGTCTCTGTCAGAGGTCATGGGTCTTACAGCAGGACAATGCACCAAAGCACACGTCAAAAAGCACCCAGAAATGGTTTAAGACAAAGCGCTGGAGAATACTGAACTGGCCAGCAATGGGTCCAGATCTAAATCACATAGACCAACTGTGGAGAGATCTCAAAACAGCAGTTGGGAAAAGGAATCTTTCCAATCTTAGAGACCTGGAGCAGTTGGCAAAAGAAGAGTGGTCCAAAATTCCAGTAGAGAGGTGTAAGAAAGTCATTGATGGTTACAAGAAGCCACTGATTTCCCTTATTTATTTATTTTTGGTGTGCCACCAAATATTATATTGAGGGTGCCAATAATTTTGAGCCAATTTTTGGAGTTTTGAATGGAATGTGTCAGATTTGGCTTTTTGTTTCTCCGCTTTTTGTGCCATAGCAATACAAACAATAGAAATAACATGAGAATTCCTAAACATTTGTAATTGCATCAATTTTCTGGACAAAGTGGTGCATTATCTGACAGAACTGCAGGGTGCCCATATTTTTGGCCATGACTGTTTATATACCGGGCTGCTGTTAGAAATCACGGGGCTCAAAAGCGGTGATCGAGGGTGATGCTGATGTGACCCGCACTTGAGAGGGGAGGGGCCTGGCGGCCGCGCCTGTATGTGTATGGAGGAGGCTCGGTGAACCAGCGGGAGCGGAGTGGGGTGAGAGACTGCTAAGCCCCGGCCGATGAGAGCCTCTGAAACCCACAGACCGTGAGCGATGAACCAGAACAGGCTGGGAAGGGGGGGCGGTGTACGTGAGGAGAGCGGAGGAGTGCACTGGGAGTCCGCCCGGATCGGCCCGAACCTGTTACCCCTCCTCCCCCTCCAAATACCCTGCTAACCCCCTGCATGATACAAGTCTGGGCTGGAATTAGGACAGCGGTAGCCATCTGAGGAGTTTGGGGATTGAGAAATGAGCAGGTCCAGGACGTCCACACATGTAAACCAGAAGCACCCCGAGAAGGAGTAGGAGTGTGAGCTTCTCCGGAGGACTGGAGATAAGCGACTGGATGGTGAATCGGCGAAGGTCATCTCTCCCCAGATAAATGATTTCTGAACTGTTAGTAGCTAATTAACTCTCAGCCAGAGGGATATAATTCATATGCTTTTTTACCACACAAAGAAGGAATTGGCTGATAGGCTGAGCAGCATATTATGAACTGATATTGAAGACTCCAAAAGAGAGAATAAAGTATTAGAATTTTCTTTCTCCCTTTTTTCCTGGGCCCTTTGAAATAACTGCATTATCCCTGTAGGGGAAAAATAAAAATTGAAGCAGGAATAGGCAAGGACTAGAGGTCATGACAAAGATTTTGAAAGACTGAGTTTTGCGTATCCCTACAGATTAAATATACTTCTACTACTGTTTTTCCTTGGACCCTATATGAAATAGCGGACTTTGAGATTGCATCAAGGTGCAGGTGGTCATATAAGTTGAGGCGAACTTTTGAAAGTATAAAAGCTGGGAGGAGGGGGGATAAGGACTGTGTTTAACCACTTCCCTACCCACATATAGTCATATGACGTCCTGGGATGGGATCTCCCATCCTGGGTGGACGTCATATGACGTCCTGGGATTCCCGGCCATCTAGGGGGCGCGCGCACGTCCACCGCGTTGCTCGGGACCCGGTGCGTGTGCCCGGCGGCCGCGATGTCCGCTGGGCACACGCGATTGCCCGTTAACCGTGAACACACTGTAAACTGTAAATACACAGATCCACAGCCTGTCAGGTGAGAGGAGAGCGATCTGTGTTCCCAGAACGGAGGAACACTGATCGGTCTCCTCCCCTTGTACGTCCCCTCCCCCTACAGTTAGAAGCATTCCCTAGAAAACATATTAACCCCTCCCCGCCCCCTAGTGGTTAACCCCTTCACTGCCTGTCACATTTACACAGTAATCAATGCATTTATAGCATTGATCGCTGTATAAATGTGAATGGTCCCAAAAATGTGTCAAAAGTGTCCGATGTGCCTGCCATAATGTCGCAGTCACGAAAAAAAATCGCGATCGCCGCTAAAAAAATAAATAAATATTTTTTTTTAAAAATGCCATAAATCTATCCCGTATTTTGTAGACGCTATAACTTTTGCGCAAACCAATCAATATACGCTTATTGCGATTTTTTTTTACCAAAAATATGTAGAAGAATACGTATCGGCTGAAACTTAGGAAAAAATTTGTTTTTTTAAAAAAAAAATTGGGATATTTATTATAGCAAAAAGTAAAAAATATTGTGTTTTTTTTCAAAATTGTCACTCTTCTTTTGTTTATAGCGCAAAAAATAAAAACCGCAGAGGCGATCAAATACCACCAAAAGAAAGCCCAGCAGTGAAGAAAAATCAACAAGGTGCAAAAGAGAAGAAGAAAGAGTCGGTGAAACAAAAAGGGGACCAAGGGGATAAAATCAGAGAAGAAATTGGAATGGAAAGGGAACTAGATACAAGCAAAATGGAAGAACAAAGGAATATATATCTCAAATGCCAACCAAAATGGAAATGTTTGCTAAATTGGAAAATGCGATTAAAAGTGAGATTACTAATGTAAGGACGGATATGGGCCATCTACTGAAGAGAGTAGAAGAAGCAGAGGAAAAATCAGGAAAACAGGAAAACAAGCCCAAGAAAGAATTAAAAACACAAGTAAGAAAATTGCAAACAGAGCACAGGGATATCCTTTATAAACTGGAAGACCAAGAAAACCAAAATAGACGTCAAAATCTAAGGATTAGAGCATTTCCAGAACAGAGCGGGAAGATCTAGAGAAAAATATGAAGAAAATATTCAACCCAGTACTAGGGAGAGGAGAAGGAGACAATCTAAAGATTGACCAAGTGCATAGGGTTAGGAAACCCCCTCGAGACCACCAGATGTAATAGTTAAATTCCACGTGTACGAGGACAAAGCTAAAATATGGGGTAAATTAAGAAGACTGCCCCCATTGCAATTTGAGAGAGTGGATCTCCAGGTCTTTACAGATTTATCGGCAGGAACCATGGCATGAAGACGACAATTAAAACCTCTACTGGAACAATTGAGAGTGGCTAATATTAAATACAGCTGGGGTTTCCCAGCATCACTGACAGTCCAGAAAGAAGGAAGAACGGTGAGATTAAAGTTCCTGGACGACCTGCAGGAAT
This sequence comes from Lithobates clamitans, assembly GCA_037952925.1. Lineage (NCBI taxonomy): Eukaryota > Metazoa > Chordata > Amphibia > Anura > Ranidae > Lithobates > Lithobates clamitans. The sequence continues at coordinate 3,732,632 of JBBGZY010000076.1, read as the reverse complement.
TCTGCAACAGACTAGATATCCCAGTTCCAAATTTCCCCAGTGGGCGAGGAAAAGAAAGAACGTCAGGGGAAGAAGGACAGTGGCAGAGACCGTAAAGGATAGTCAAATAGATTTTAAAAATAAAATTAGGAACTGAAAGAGACTAAGGGGGTGGGGGTTGGGGGGGTGAGGAGGATTTAAAATAAAGATCGAATGAAGTGGGGAGGCTGGAGGTTCATGGGGGGTCTCGGGCCTTCTCTGTGTGCCTGCTCCTGCCTCTTCCTTCTCTCGGAGTGATGGGGGAGGGAGGGGTCTGGACACGGGTCGCCGTGGTTGGAGTCGCACCCTAGGAGGAGAAGTGCGCAGGATGGGATCAGAGTAGGTCCCTGACTACGGTACTGAGGCCGAACTGTAGCCGGGAGGAGGGGGTGGGGTTGGGTTGAGGGGGGGGAGGGGGGGAATATAGGATGGTGGGAGGGAGGACACAACTTAGAACTCACAGAATACAACCTCAAACATGGGCACAGACCCCACCTATAGGAAAACAGCAGTTATTCTTTAGCTAAATATGACAACAGTTAATTTTTTGACTTATAATGTTAGAAGGTTAAACACGCCAGCAAAGAGACAAAATTTTGAAAGAGATTGAGCATTATGGGGCAGGCGTGGTCTTTCTGCAGGAGACACACCTGTCACATGAAACAAAAGTGAAATTGTACTCTCCCAGTATGGTACTATGGCGACTCGATAACAGGTTTGTAAAAAAGAAAAAATTAACGAATATGTACAAAAAGCTAATATTCCCCGGTTATCAGAGGAAATACCACTGGCACTTGGGAGTCCAATAACAGTAGAGGAGATAAACCAGGTGTTAAAAGAGTCATCAGCTGGGAAAAGTCCAGGGCCAGATGGCTTCACAATGGAGTATTTAAAAAAAATTTGAGAAATATTATCCCCTACTTTAACGGGCTGGGAGTGAGGTATGGGATGAGTAAAGAAGCTTCAATGGCCACAACAACTACTATACTGAAAGAGGGTAAAGAGAGCACATTGTGCTCAAATTACTGACCGATATCATTATTGAATACAGACACAAAGGTGTTTGCAAAAAGTGCTTGCAACAAGGATGAAAGGGTTAATGTCTGAACTAGTCCACCCCGACCAGGTGGGTTTTGTACCAGGGACAAAGGTGAAGGACAATGGGGTAAGAATGCTTTTGCTGCTCCAGAAAATAAGAGAGGGGGGAACCCCCAGTCTACTCCTGTCGATTGATGCTGAGAAAGCTTTCGACAGGGTAGACTGGGGATTCATGATGGGTACCCTGGAAGGAATGGGGATAGGCCCAAGGATGATGGAGTGGATACAAGTCCTTTATAAGGCCCCTTTCACACTGGGGCGGTTTGCAATCGCTATTGCGCTAAAAACAGCGCCTGCAAACCGTCCCGAAACAGCCACTGCTGTCACTCCAGTGTAAAAGCCCCGAGGGCTTTCACACTGGAGCGGTGCGCTAACAGGACGGGAAAAAAGTATTGCTAGCAGCATCCATTGAAATCAATGGGACAGCACGGCTATAGCGCTGGCAAAGCGCCTCTGCAGAGGCGCTTTGCGGTGGTTTTTAACCCTTTCTCAGTCGCTAGTGGGGGTAAAACCACCCTGCTAGCGGGTGAATACCGACGGTAAAGCACCGCTAAAAATAGCGGCGCTTTACCGCCGCCCCCGCCCCAGTGTGAAAGGGGCCTAAGAGTCCCACTGCGGCCATAAAGGTCAACGGAACATTGTCAATCCCCTTTAGGATGTAAAATGGGATGAGACAAGGTTGTCCTCTGTCACCGTTATTATTCGTGTTGGCGTTGGAACCACTATTGGTGATGGTGAAGGGTAGGAGAGGAGACACACTAATTGGCTGCGTTTGCAGACGATATTTTATTTAATATCTCTAGCCCTCGTATCTCTATGCCCAACCTATTGAAAGTACTAAAGGAATATGGGGATCTATCCAATTTTAAGATTAACCCAGGCAAATCGGAGGTTTTAAATATAAATATAAACTTAAAAGAAGAACGTAGCCTCCAGCAGGAATTTCAATTTCCTTGGAGGAAGAAGGAAATAAAGTACTTAGGGATAAAGTTAACATCATCCTTGGGGAAAATTTACCAGGCAAATTATATACCATTGTTGGAAGATCTAAAAACAGAAATAAGGAGAATAGCAGCACAACGCTTGTCTTGGATCGGTTGGATTAATGCCCTAAAGATGATTGTCTTACCCAAAATATTGTATAAGTTTCAGATGCTCCCCATTTATATACCCCCAACGTATTTCAGAGTTATAAAAACCTTAATAACAAAATTAATTTGGCAAAATAAGAAACCCAGAATAGCCCTAGCAACTCTACAGAAAGGGAAAGTCCAGGGTGGACTAAGTGTACCAGATTTTAAAAAGTACTATGAAGCGGTTGTTTTGACCATTCCCAGGGATCGGTCAGTGGCAGCCGGTGGTAATTTTTTTAGGGGGGAGGGAGGGCGGCAGCGTCAAACAGTTTTTCATTCATGTAAAAACTTTATATCTGCTTAAAAATGTTAGCTGAAGTTTGGCTTTAATTTGAAAGTCAAATCCATTAAAATCTGCTAGTCCATCTACAGCCACATACACACAATCGGACATTCCGACAACAAAATCCTGGATTTATTTCCGATGGATGTTGGCTCAAACTTGTCTTGCATACACGCGGTCGCACAAATGCTGTCGGAAATTCCGAACATCAAGAATGCGGTGACGTACAACACATACGACGAGCTGAGAAAAATGAAGTTCAATAGCCAGTGCGGCTCTGCTGCTTGATTCCCAGCATGCATGGAATTTTGTGTGTTGGTATTGTGTACACACGATCGGAATTTCCGACAACGAATTTTGTTATCGGAAAATTTGAGAACCAGCTCTCAAATTTGTGTTGTTGGAAATTCGGACAACAAATGTCCGATGGAGCCTACACACGGTTGGAATTTCCGACAAGAAGCTCACATTCCGACCGTGTGTATGCGGCATAACACTATCCTCTCCCCAGGCTGACAATGCTGCTGCCCAAAGGTGGCATTGTAAAACAGGAAATGTGCTACTGGCTGAATCAACAGATGAAAATAAAGAAAACAAGCTGAAAAAAGAATAATAATGCAGCCACCACATTTAGGGATTGGTAAACTGAAATATATTACATTTTTGTTTTTTGGTTTATTACAACTTTAATGTTAGTATGCACACATGGCAGATTTGCATTTTCATAATACATTTATATCAGTTAGTTTTTGTGTAGAACATAATTTATAGCAATTTTAATATTCCATGGAAACAGCAAAATAAGATGCATCAGAAGAGCAGCATGGTACCCAATTTTTAAGGAATTTGTGGTCCAAAAAAACAGTACTTGCTGTCCTCAGTTTTAAGCATTTCCTGTTTTGTGGCATTGGCAAGTCAGAGTTGGTGTATTTTCAAGAAAGTTTCAGGCTTTATGATTATAATAGTTAAAGAAAAGCTGAAGGGAGAACCAATTGCTGGCTGTTTACGGTAACTGTAACCGATATTATTTCACAGTGTCTAAAAAGTAATATACATAGATAACAGCAATATTTCATGTATTGTGTATAGGTAGATACATATACCGTATATACTCGAGTATAAGTCGTTCCGAGTATAAGTCGAGGCCCTAATTTACCACAAAAAAATGGGAAAAACTTATTGACCCGAGTATAAGACGAGGGTGAGAAATGCACAGCTACTGTAAGTGGAAAAGAGGGTCAACAATGCCCATTTGCAGCATCACTGTGCCCATTTGCAGCCATAGGTCCCCTGAACTTCAAACTCGGTAGTTAAGGGCTTCTAGATGCCCCCTAGCTGCAGCCAAAATTTGGGGTCTCTGAACCCAAAGGGTCCCGAAATGACATTGCTGCAGATGGACACAGTTGACCGAATTTGGGGCCCTGTATCTCGGGGCCACTTAGTGCTAAGAACCCCAGATTTGGTGTGCAAACCCAGTAAAATTTCCAAAGCTGGGGTTTCTAGCACCAAGTGGCCCCGAGATACAGGGCCCCAAAAATCAGTTCAGAAAATGTCAAGCACTTTTCTGCAGCAGAGAATGACATTTTCCGAACTGGCTTTGGGGCCCTGTATCTCAGGGCCACTTGGTGCTAGGAACCTCAGCTTTGGATATGTTATGGTACCAGTTCCACTGGGTTTGCACACCAACTTTGGGGTTCCTAGCACCAAGTGGCTCTGAGATATGGGGCCCCAAATTCGGTTCAGAAAATGTCAAGCACTTTTCTGCAGCAGAGAATGACTTTTTCCAAACCTATTTTGGGGCCCCGTATCTCGGGACTACTTAGTGCTAGGAACTTCAGCTTTGGATATGTTGTGGTACCAGTTCCACCGGGTTTGCACACCAAATTTGGGGTTCCTAGCACTAAGTGGCCCTGAGATACGGGGCCCCAAAATCGGTTCGGAAAATGAAATTTTTTGCTGCAGAAAAGTGCTTGACTCGAGTATAAGTCGAGGGGGGCACTTTCAGCACAAAAAAATGTGCTGGAAAAACTCGACTTATACTCAAGTATATACGGTACATAAAAAAGCAGTAATATTATAAAATGTACATGTAATGTACAGCAATAGTAAGGCCCCTTTTACACTTGTACAACTTGTCCTACGACTTGGGACTGCAAAGTCGTTCCCAATTCATATTAGTAAGACTTCAAGTCGTGCCAACTTCAAAGTAGTCCCTGCACTACTTTGGTCCGACTTTTATTCTACTTCAGCCCATTGAATATCACTGAAGTCAGATCAGTTAAGACGACTTGTGCTCTAATGATTTTGAAGGGAAACTCCACGCAAGTTTGTAGACTCAATTTTAGCAGCTTAAAGTGTATAAAAGTGTTCCACTTCCTACCCGGTCAATGTATATATACAGCTGGGTAGGTGCTCTGCAGTTCCAGGGATACCTTACATGCTCTGGGGCGTGCAGCAGTGAGAGCTGTAATATGTCACAGCAATCACAATGATCGCAAGCTATCAAGTAAACAACTGTCATAAATGGCTTTCATTCCTGACTATATTGCTTACTATTGTAATCTCCGTGATTAAGCACAGTGATCACATGGTACAATTACAGCAGCCCTATACCATGTGGTAGGTGTAGCCAATCACAGCAATCACAATGGTAAACAATGAGTCATGAATGAAAGCCATTCATGACAGTTAAAACGTTTGCTTTTACACTGATCGTCACTATAAGTAATCACAGTGTAAAAAAAAAATATATATATAAAAATGCTGCTCACCTGCCCAGAGTAGTACAGTCTCATTATGGTGACACTATTGTACACTGGTGGACAGTACGTAAAAAAATTAAATAAAAAATAAAAATCATAAAAAAAATAAAATACATTTTTTTAAAAATACTGTAACAAGTCATTGTCCCTATTCACCGCCACACACTCACAGTGTCCCTAATCACTGCCGCATCAGTCACAATGTCTCTGATCACCAGCCTACCAGTCATATTGTCCCTAATCACTGTCACAGCAGTTATAGTGTCCCTGATCATCACCACTCCAATTACAGTGTCCCTGATCAACACCACACCAGTTAGTGTGTCACTGATTACCACCACACCAGTCTTATTGTCCCTATTTACTGCCACACAAGTTACAGTGTCCCTGATCACTGCACCAGTCCCAGTGTCCCTGATCACCGCCATACCAGTCATATTGTCCCTAATCACTGCCACGCCAGTTACAGTGTCCCTGATCACCACCACAGCAATCATTGTGTCACCATAAGGACTTGTTCACATGTGCTATGCTCTCTGAAGAGCCATCCATGATTGCTCTTTAGAGAGCAGCTGACAGACATTGTATCACCTCCTCACCACCACCACAAGCAACCCCATTCACTTGAATATGTCACAGTTAATGGGCGTACAGAGGGTATAATTCCTTCCACAGCTGTGAAACAAAGCATCACAGCCATGGCTTATTGATTGAGCTAGATAGACTTGTGTCTTTTTTTAAACTAAATTACCTATGTAACTATGGCAGGTGTATACCCTGGTCGTTGCCTTTGAAGCTAAAGGGGGTAGCGGTTAAGGTGTGGTAAAATCGTGGCTCAACCACAAGGCTTTACCGTCTGAAATAAATATGGGGCGGTTTAATGCCACGTACACACGAGCAGACTTTTCGACCGGACTGGTCCGACGGTCTATCTGACGGACTTTCGGCGGACTTCTGATGGACTTTCCTAACAAACGGACTTGCCTACACACGATCACACCAAAGTCCGACGGATTCGAACATGATGACGTACGACCGGACTAAAATAAGGAAGTTGATAGCCAGTAGCCAATAGCTGCATCGGTTTTAGCCCGTCGGACTAGCATATAGACGAGCGGATTTTTCGACCAGACTCGAATCCGTCGGAAAGATTTGAAGCATGTTTTATTTCTAGGTCCGTTGGACTTTTGGGGGAAAAAAATCCGCTGGACCCCACACACGATCGAATTGTCCGATGGTGTCCGGTCCGCCGGACCAAGTCTGCCGGAAAGTCCGGTCGTGTGTATGCACCATTAGATTTCCTCTATTTATTATAAATATGTATTATCTTGTCTATACCTATAGTAGCTAGTCTGTCAAAGCTCTGATAAGGTTACTTGTGATGATATAATAACAATGTTAGCCATAAAATAAACACAATGCTCAAATAAGCAAAGGCCTCATTTATTTACAAAGAAAGTAAAAATGCTAACATAAAACACTAAAAGAATACTACAGAGCATATAAAACAAAAAGAACATAGATGATACTTTATATAAGGTTGTCCTCAGTATTCGAATGCATATACAAGTGTAGCGCTGTGGATTAAAAGGCTGGTAAAATAATAAAATAAAAAAACGTCTATGTCAAACAACCGTAGTTGCAAAATATGTTAATCTTCACAGATAAAGAAAATAGACAAAAATAAACAAAATAAAGTCTCTGATGTTTCTTCAGATGTTTTTAAAGGTTTGAAGAGAACTGGTGTTAGTCCAAAGGTATGTCTAGTTCCTTATTCACCACGTGGATAATACATGCAAACGAGTGATGAACCCTCCACATAGGGAAAAATGAAGGCTTACCAGAAGGATTGAACTCATAAGAACATACGTTCAATGAGTCAATCAAGCTTGTAACCCCAACGGGTGATCAAAGAGAAGAGCCTTGCGATTGGATGGTGGTAAGGCTTCAGTATATGTCCACACTTCTGACGGAACTCAAGGTAAATGGCAAACCTTCCCACGGGTCATCTCAGATGGATAATCCATATATGAATAAAGAAGGGGAGCCACATAGCATAATACCGTTTGGGAAAACAGATTTATTAAAATAAGTAAACAACTTACATTTCGGTAGTAAGAAAAGCGCTTCAAATTAAAATTATGGCAGGCAGTGGAGTCTCCCGACGCGTTTCGTCTCAAAAGACTTCTTCTGGGGTGCTCACTCACTGCTGCCATACCCCTTAATATAGATATCTAAGCCCCCTTAATGAGGATATAGCTCGTGTCTAAATCCATATCGATATGGAAGAATGGTAATAACAGCTTTTATATTGTAAATATCCTTACTAGGAAGCGGTTCCTATTTCAGTTACATTCCTACTTTGTCCCTACACTCATATTTTGATTACATCTTATAGTAACTTCTCAGTACAATGCTGGAACGCATATACATACACCCAATTGAGGCGTGGAACGCACGCGGGTCCGCCATTTTGGCCAAACCCGGAAGTACCTTTGTAATTTAGACACGAGCTATATCCTCATTAAGGGGGCTTAGATATCTATATTAAGGGGTATGGCAGCAGTGAGTGAGCACCCCAGAAGAAGTCTTTTGAGACGAAACGCGTCGGGAGACTCCACTGCCTGCCATAATTTTAATTTGAAGCGCTTTTCTTACTACCGAAATGTAAGTTGTTTACTTATTTTAATAAATCTGTTTTCCCAAACGGTATTATGCTATGTGGCTCCCCTTCTTTATTCATATATGGATTATCCATCTGAGATGACCCGTGGGAAGGTTTGCCATTTACCTTGAGTTCCGTCAGAAGTGTGGACATATACTGAAGCCTTACCACCATCCAATCGCAAGGCTCTTCTCTTTGATCACCCGTTGGGGTTACAAGCTTGATTGACTCATTGAACGTATGTTCTTATGAGTTCAATCCTTCTGGTAAGCCTTCATTTTTCCCTATGTGGAGGGTTCATCACTCGTTTGCATGTATTATCCACGTGGTGAATAAGGAACTAGACATACCTTTGGACTAACACCAGTTCTCTTCAAACCTTTAAAAACATCTGAAGAAACATCAGAGACTTTATTTTGTTTATTTTTGTCTATTTTCTTTATCTGTGAAGATTAACATATTTTGCAACTACGGTTGTTTGACATAGACGTTTTTTTATTTTATTATTTTACCAGCCTTTTAATCCACAGCGCTACACTTGTATATGCATTTGTAATTTGACAAAATCCTTATTTGTTGTGTGAGCTGCTTCCTTTGTTTGGTAAGCGCAGGGTTACATTTGTATCTTTTCTGTCCTCAGTATTCGGTATCTCTTGGCTGGGCTCAATGGGAAAAGAGAGAGCCTCATCATTTGCCCTCACTTTTTAAAGCTCACTCAGACACAACCCACACAAACACTCTTTGCCCGCCGTGTAGTCCTCTGTCCAATGAGAAGCTATAAGAGGTCGTTCTTCCTAATCACCAGGAAGTATATTATTCCCCCGAACATCTTCCAGGAAGCATGCTGTTGTCTCCACCAGGTGGCACTGCTATATCACCATCAAACTTCTTGACCAAGGTCAGCATTCTACAAAAAGCTGCCCTTTTGATATTTTGATTGCAGACAAGGCAATTAGGCTCCTTAATCTTCCCATCACCCAGGTGGTCTTAAGCAGAGCTCTCCTATTCCCATACCCCACTGCCAGGGGGTATGTGTGACTCCTTTTTAAAGATGTAAACAGTATACAATAAGAGGATAAAAAAGAAAGGCTCATACAGCATGCTAATCCTCCCTTCTACCTAACCCCTCAAACACCCCCTATGAGTATATACCTATCCACACCCACCCCCTACATTTCTTTAATCGTACATCACGGGACACAGAGCCATAGTAGTTACTATGTGGGTTATAGGCCACCTTCAGGTGCTGGACACTGGCACACCCTAAACAGGAAGTTGCCTCCCTATATAACCCCTCCCATACTGGGAGTGCCTCCTTTTTTCCCCCAGTGTCTAAGGTGTTGGTCACGAGTGAAGATGTGCTGTGCTGAACTCCACTGGAGCAATCCTTGCTGGGGCTAGCTATGCAGCAGGATCCATTCAAAGTGTCTTTTCAGGCTAAATTGAATGGTACCCGGACCTCATGGCAAAAGAAATGAGGTTTAGCCCATAACGCTTCTCTTTTTAGAGAGCTGGACCCCGGGTTCCAGTGCTTTGGTGTTTTCAGCCATAAAGTTTTTACTGGCGGGGTGCTATTACGGGTCCAAGAGTGTGGGTTCCCCGAGGGTCCCCGGTTCCTGAAGGTTTTTGTAATTGAGCCCACCATGAGAGGTGAAGATTGGGTCTGTTGGTTTTACCACAGAAAACCCTGCGGCGGGAAAGGTAAGTGAAAGTTTCTAAGGAATTTAAAAAAAATTTTTTTCTGAAATGTCTCCTTTAAAAAAGTAAATGTTGTCATGCCTAAGAGTCACCACTGGGGCCTGTATAGAGCATGTAACTTGTCATGCTTCCTCAGAGATCACGCTGTGTCAAAAGCAGCAGGCTTTTCCTCCGGCGAGCAGTTCAGACCTCCGGTAAGATTGGGGGGGGGTTTTCTTTCACTAAACACCCCCCATCTGGACAAAGCTCTCCCCCTCTGCCTGGAAAGGGGGAAGCGAAATGATCAGTGTTGCCGCTCCGTTTTTTTCACGGCCCCTGCACGGCGGCTGGTCACCAGGTCTCCTCCTCGCTATCCCCCCCACACACAGCCGATCCCGTCGGATCGGAGGCCCGCGCGGGGAAAGTTTCATTTGAAAAGAGGTGGGGCGATGTGCGGAAGGGGCGGAGCTTAGCATGGCGTTGGCGTGCAACAATGCTAAGCGCGGGAGTATGTTTTAAAAAAATCTCCTTTTTTGCTGGCTGCAGCTGTGGGAGGGACACAAGAGCAAAAAGGAGCATGCAAGAGGTTGGTGACACAGGTATTTCCTTGGCACATTTGAGCGTTAATAGCAGCAACAGTGGCTGGACTATTGCTCAAACCAGTGGATGCGATTTCTTCTTGTAGTACCTCTGCATTTATGAATCGGGCTATAGTCAGAAGGGGAGGTAGTAACACCCCAAAAGAGGGCTAAAAGGGTCTCTCTCTCAAGCTCTGAAAGCCTAAAACTCATCTCTACAGTGGCATCCTCCCCTGAGAGGGGGTGGCTGGTCAGAGTGAGCCATCAGGGGCCATGGAATGTTTGCAACTGTTTACAAGACTGCAGCCCCTGTCTATATTTCTAAAAAAAATTTTTTTCCTCAGCCATGATAGGAATGGAAAAAGGTTAGCGGCATTAATCGCATCCCAGATTGGGATAAAATGTGACAGGTTCCATTCCATTGACCAAGGACCCTCAAACTGAGAATCTGGGGGCAGGAGAAGATGTTTTCTCTCAAGGGACCGTGAAAAGGCCGATGACTCCTCTTCTAAAGGGGTCAAATGCGGGATCAGTTTCACAATCTGAGATTGTGGGTGCAATTTCTTACCAAATTGGTCCGCTCCACATTTTATGCTACCCATAACTGAGTGTCCACTTCTTGTTTTGGGTTTGCTAAAGCCTCCTCAAAGCTGTGCATGCCTTTCCTGTCCATTCATTGTTGGGAAAGCTTATGTATTCTGAGTGGGATCACCCAGATAAGCATTTTTTTCCCTCCTAAAAGTTTTTCACACTTTACCCTATGAAGAAAGAAACTTACTAAAGGTGGAAGATACCAGCAATTGATGCTTCTATATCTTCTGATTAAAAGTTTGACTTGTCTGGCAGACAATGCTCAAATGCTTAGGGATCCAATGGATAAAGAGTTGGAATTCCTATTAGAAGAAAAAGCATATATTGTTTTCCTGACAGGTTGAGTGTCTCAGCCTGTGCTGTCAGTAATTGGTATATGTCAATCCTTGAGTTACCAGTTTAAACAGGCGCCCAAGGTTATCCCTGTTCAGCAGGCCCAGGATCTGGCAAGCTCCTAGTAGCTTTATGTTGGCAATAGACGCTATGAGAGATTCTATCTTCAGGCCTCACGCCCTTCGCTGGGCTGGTACATATGTATAGAATACTATAGTTGAAAAATTGGTCAGCCGGAATGTCATGAAAAAATACAAAAAAATAAAAACAAACTCCTGGCTGGTTTTCCTTTTTGCAGTGAACAGCTGTTTGGGATATCTTGGATAATTCATCCAAAGAATTTCTAGTGGAAAGGTACCCCTTTGCCATTTAAGAAAAGGAGTAAATGTATTTTATTTAAATAAGCTCCTTCTCCAGTGCCAGGGGCATCAGCCTCCAGGCAGTCACGACTGCTTCCGCTGTCAAGTTCAAGAGGTAAACCACAGCGTCAAGCCCAGGGACAAAGAAACCTACAAACAAGATATTAAAGCCTTTTTATGAGGGGGCGCCCCAGCTCGCTCAAGGGGGGAAAAGACTTCTGCAGTTCTCAAGGGTCTGGCAGAAAGACAAGTGTACAATCTGGGGTTTCAAGAGTTCCCGTCTCCTAGTTTTCTCAGATTAAACATTCCTAAAGATCCAGAGAAAAAGAGCAGTCCTGGAAGAGGCAACTGTCCAAGAGAAGTGGTCCAGATCAGAAATGACCTTGCCCGTTAACATTCTAGAGATTCGGGCAGAGCGCTTGGCCCTGAGGGCCTGGACGTTTAATTTACGGAGCTGTCCTGTCATGTCAGTATCCAATCCGACAATGCTACAGCAGTGATCTATATCATCCACCAAGGGGGCACAAGAAGTTGTGTGGCCCAGAGAAAGGTGAATTATATCCTATCTTGGGCAGAAAACAATGTACCTTGCCTATCGGCAATTTTCATTCTAGGGATTTGAGTCGCCAGCAGTTGTTCCCGGGAGAATGGTTCCTTTAACCCAATGTCTTTCTGACAATAGGTCAAATATGGGGGATCCCAGACGTAGATCTGTTTGCGCCCAGGTTCAACAGAGAGATCGACATCTTTATTTTAAGAACAGAGGATCCGCTAGCGTGCAGAACAGGTGCCTTGGTGTTCCTGTGGAACCAGTTTTACTGTTTTATGCATTCCCTCCTTTTCTGCGTGCGTCCACGACTTCTTCGCAGGATCAAGCAGGAAGGGAAGTTGGTGATTCTTGTGGCACTGGCGTGGTCCAGAAGATCTTGGTATGCAGAGACCTTTTCTCGCAAGGTCCGGTATTCCATATTATCTTACAAACGCTAAATGTAACAGTTTGGCTTTTGAAGCCGACACTCTGAAGAAGCGTGGGCTGTCAGGTTCAATGGTATCTACCTTGGTTAATGCAAGAAAGCCGGCCTCCATAATTATATATTATGGAGTCTGGAAAGCATATGTCTTCTGGTGTGAAACCAGGGGTTGGCAACCCAGGAAATAGGTCATAGGTAGAATCCTTGACTTTCTGCAGATGGGGTGATAAATAAAGCTGGCCTTGAGTACTTTCTAAGGACTGGTCTCGGCCTTATCAGTATTATTTCAATGACCACTTGCTTCGCCGTCTTTGGTTCGTAACTTTATTCAGGGGGTAACGCGGCTTAATCTCCAGTTAGGTCACCCTGAACCCTTGGGACATGAATTTAGTTTTGTTGGCATTACAAAAACAGCCTTTTTTTTTGCGCCGATACAACATATTCCCTTGGTCTTTTTTTGACAAGAAACCTATTTTTTCTGGTAACCATATCTGCTGCAAGAGGGGTATCAGAATTGGCTGCTCTTTCTTGTAAAGAACCATATTGTTATTGTTCACAAGGATAAGGTAGTATTGCGTCCTCATCCTAACTTTTTGCCTTAATTTTTACCAGAACCCTGTTCTATGGAAGAAATATCACCACATTCTCTTGATGTGGTGAGAGCAGTCAAAGTCTACTTAAAGGCGACTGATCAGATTTGTGAAATGGATGTTTTGTTCGTATTGCCTGAAGGTCCTAGAAGAGGACAGGCAGCATCGAAATCTACTATTTCTAAATGGATTTGACAAGTAATCATTCAAGCTTATGGTTTAATGAGGTAGATTCCACCCTCTCAAATCAAAACGCACTCCTCTAGGGCTGCTAGTGCTCCGTGGGCAGTGCATCACCAAGCCTCCATGGCTCAAATCTGCAAGGCCGCAACTTGGTCTTCAATCCATACAGTTACCAGATTCACAGATCACAGATCAGGTGGATGTAAAAGGCATGAGGATATTGCCTTTGGGCATAGTGTGCTGCAGGCAGCAGTATAACTCCTCTAGTCTCATGTTGCCCTAATTCTGTTGTGTCTCCCTCCACTCAGTTGGCATTGCTATGGGACATCCCACATAGTAACTACTATCTGCTCTGTGTCGCGTGATGTACGATTAAAGAAAATAGGATTTTTATAATAGCTTACCTGTAAAATCCTTTTCTTTTGAAGTACCTCACGGGACACAGTCTTTCTAGTATACACGTGTATTGCTTTGCTACAAAACTGAGGCACTCCCAGTATGGGAGGGGTTATATAGGGAGGCAACTTCCTGTTTAGGGTGTACCAGTGTCCAGCACCTGAAGGTGGCCTATAACACACATAGTAACTTCTATGGCTCTGTGTCCCGTGATGTACTTCAAAAGAAAAGGATTTTACAGGTAAGCTGCTATAAAAATTCTATTTCCTCCTCCTACACACAGCAACACCCTAATGCCCTCCCATAGGAAGCTGGGACAGATGTGACTGTATAAACTAGACCCCCCCCTCTATAAGATGGAACCCCTGATATATAAGCCTGCACGCTAGAGGGACCTAAGGTCCACATGTATGAAGAGACCCAAATAAATACGGAACCCCTGTATGTGGTGACTCTGCACCTTGCAGTGGACAACCAGCACACAAATTATCCTGTGGGGGATGTTGTGGCTAAATGGTGAATGCCATAAGTATCATGAGAAAAATGCAATCCATCCAATGTCCTCAGGTATGAGTGATATAATAATAAAGCTCAAATGAGAGCTAAAGTCACTGTAGACACCTCCAGTCCATAAGTACACCATGAGTTTGGACCTCTCCAGAGATAAGCAAGATATACTGCCAGTGATTATAAACCATGTTATACTGGAAACAGATGGATAAGTCTCAACAGGCAGAGCAACAGTGGATTCACCTTATATCTACTGAGGAAGGCCTGTGATTGGCCGATACGCATCTAGAAGGGAGGAGCTGATAGTCACATTCAGCCAGGCACTGTGTATGTGGACACGGCGGTGCTACTCTGGAGGTTTTTATGTGATTTTAAAAAGTTTTTATCTTGTAAGTGCAACTTGTCTGTTTGGGGGCTTTGAATAAATTTGTATACGGAGAACACTATGGTCTCTATACTTATTATTTGCATGTCCCGAACTCATGGAATCTTGAGCCAAGCTGGGAGATGATCCGTGTCTTTGGATGTTAATGAGCTGAGTTACCATTAAGAAAAGAGCCATCTGGATTACCCACCATTGATTGGGAAGAGGAAGTGAGAGCAAAGAGCTCGTGGGGAGATCCGCATATGAGTTTTGACTCATCTGGGAGGTGAGCGGTAAGCACAGAATTTTTACTGGTGGTGTGCACTCCTTTTGAGGATGAACAATCACTGTGGTGGAATTGTGTGGATACACTGATCACAAGCAGAGTTTTTCATGTTTTATTTCTTCATTTTATGGACTATTCATTTATATGTAGGATTTATTTATTTTAGAGATTTGCACTTTATATTTATAATTTTACACATAGCGCTACATTTATTTATTTATTATTACTCACCTTATATACAGAGAAATCAGCTAGTAATGACTCCCTAACATGTGCCTATTTGCCCCTGAGAGACACACCACCACCATTCTTCAGCGATAGCTTCTATGGCACCATTCCTTGTCTCCTCCTTATTGGTATCTTCATGATAGGGTACACTACAGGCAAGGGGTGTCCCTTCACTCACCATTCACTAACACACACTCCGAACCATATACCAACCAGCTTTCAGATACAAAACTTTTAGGAGGGCCTTACCTAGTACATGTAGGTCAAACTATAAAAACCAACAAATACACATGTTACGCTAATAAATACGTATATATGCAACACACCAAACTAAGCATTCCACTCCCAACCTCCTATAACTCTTCATTGTATATACGGATCGGAATTAGGCAGGCTTGCTCAGTATACTGCAATTTTGGCATGTTAAAATGGTTGTAAACCCTTACAGACCACTGTTTGGTACATGTAAGCGTAAGCCTATAATAAGGCTTACCCGTAGCTACCCAGGATATCGCCTAAACCTGCATGGTTTAGGAGATATCTCCTGTATTTGCATGTGCCGACGTCATCTGCACATGCGCACTGACACAAACCGAAGCAATGGCACATAAGTGCCGTTGCTTCAGTGAGTGTGCTGTTACCGCGCGCATGCGTGGGAGTGACATCATTGTGGCTCCGGCCAGTCACAGCGCCGAAGCCGCGATACACGAAAGTAACTCCTGGGAGTGATGTCGTTGGCCAGTGCTGTGTATGGACGCCGCAGTGAGGGCTTCAATCTCAGGTGAGTATTACATAATGAGCTAGTATGCTATGCATACTAGCTCATTATGCCTCTGTCTTGCAGGTGTTAGATTTTTTTTTTTAAAGTGGGTTTACAACCAATTTTAAGGGACTTCTGGGCAGCTAATTGGCAGCGAAGCCTCTAACTTGCACGAAGAGACCTTACCGTCAATTCATCCCTCAACTTGCATAGACAAATGTGATACCTTCCTATATAAATGTCGGGTCCAAGAACACATGCAAACCTGAACCAATGCCAAAACCACAGCAAGAATGAGCAATACTACAATGGGATGCATCACAACTCAAAATACTGTTGGCCTTACTGGAATGTTCAAATATTACCTCCCACCAATACCCTCTAGCATCATTCTCTAGGTAATGCACTACCTCTTTTATTTTATTCTGACCATGGTAGATCATGGTAGATGACTATAGTAGCATTAGCTCTCTCTTGCTGAAGTATCCTCATAAGGTACTCATCCCTATTCCAATCTGTCAACCATTCCTGTACCTTCCTTCCCATACCCAGATTCAGGGCTCTCAGATTAACAGGTCGTTATAGTTTTATGTCTACAGACAGATTGGCAATATGCAGTACCACGTAATTCCATCCCTGTGCCTGGATTTCAGAGACATTGACCAGGGTACGCCATGTACCTCTAACTATTGTTAGATTCATGGAACATCCTAGTTCCATGACTAACGTTACATTGGTATCCTTTAGGACAAAGGAACAAACTCTTCTATGTCCCAAATAATACACAGGTGCTTCCTTCCCGGCAATGATCTCCCCAACCAGAACACAGAAAATCTTCCCAACATTTCTCGTTCACCACTGCGTATTGACCTGGCATGCAAAGGACATCATGGTCATGACAAAGAGAAATATCAACCTGCCTCCAGCTTCCCTCCTCTCTGATTACATGTGGGTAATTTAGCCTTGGATGCAATAAGGTAGAATCCCCAGTCAGTAGGCCCATCGAGACCACCAAATATACAGACCGAGTCTGCACTTCTGTATATGGGATCAACGAGGAAGCATAACAACTCTCATAATCCAAACTTGCACAGCCCATCCAGGCATTCGACCACCACTCTGTATTAGTGAAAGCGATGTGTTTAGGCAAAAGCTTACTGAACTGGGATGCCAGCTCATAAGGCCACTGCCCCTCATACAGAGACTGCACAATCAGCTTGAGGTTGGTTGATAATTCTGTCTGTCCCTGCGTGCACGCCAAACCCATGATACATTTTTACTCTGTACTACCACACTCTCTACCAACCTCTTAAAATGGTGGATAAAATATTGAGCCACTTTAACCTGGGTATTTATGTGACTTTGTTGAATGTTAATAAGGATGTCATTTATCTCTCTCTGAGTCACAAATCCCCGCTCACTGTCTGAAGCTATGGCCGAGAGTTTTTTTCCTCAAGATACTGATGTCCACCTCATTAATAACAACCATCCCCGCTCCTGTTCCCCCCCCAGTATAGTGCTGCATATAGTGCTCTCTCAGTTATTCCTCAGAAATATGCATCCTGAATGAACATCAATATGTGTCCGCCCACCTCTGGGAGTAAGCCTTTGGTACAATGACCACACTTGATTCAGTGTATATTCAGCACAAAAAGGGTGATAGGTTTTTATCAACTACTGTGGAATGTTGATGTGACACGTGGTGAAGGCATATTGTACCCTGGTAGCAGGGCCGGACTTGGAATAAAAACCAGCCCTGGAAAAAATTTCATACCAGCCCCATAGCATACCAGCCCAACATCAAAAGGTCATTATATCCTTGTTCATGAAAGAGAAAACCATGCATTACAACCATTTCCCACCCACCCACCGGCCGTCATATGACATCCTTGACTTTGAGCGGGGATATCTGAATGATGCCTGCAGCTACCGGCATCATTCAGCGATCGTCTTTTTCAGCCGGCGATTCCCAACACCATAAGAATGATCATAGTGACTGTTCGCTTGATCGTTCTTACGGATGGCTAGAGGGGATGTCCCCTCTCCCCGCCGCCCTCCGGTGCTTCTACCGACTCACCGCTGCCATTGCTGAGTCGGAGACAGGATTCGCTGGCCCTGGATGTTTACCATAGACATTTCCGGCAGACCAGATGGTCGTCGGAGTCTCTATGATTGCTCGGAGCCCAGGTGCGATGTTATGACGTCACGCCCGGCCCCTGCATTCAAACAAACTGCGCCGCCTCGGCTGGGAAGCCGAGATTGTTTTTTTTTTTATTTCAGGCTTCCCAGCCTAGAGGTGAGATGTGGGGTCTTATTGACCCGATATCTCACTGTAAAGAGGACCTGTCATGCCATATTCCTATTACAAGGAATGTTTACATTCCTTGTAATAGGAAAAAAAGTGATCGCATTTTTTTTCTTAAAAAGTGTCAAACTAAAAAAATAAAAGTAAAATTAACAATAAAAAAAAGTTTAAAGCGCCCCTGTCCCAGTGTGCTTGCACGCAGAAGCGAATGCATACGTAAGTCCCGCCCACATATGAAAACGGTGTTCAAACCACATATGTGAGGTATTGCCATGAAGGTTAGAGCGAGAGCAGTAATTGTAACCCTAGACCTCCTCCATAACTCAAAACATGTAACCAGTAAAAAATGTTAAAGCGTCGCCTATGGGGATTTTTAAGTACCCAAGTTTGGTGCCATTCCACGAGTGTGTGTAATTTTGAAGTGTGACATGTTAGGTACCTATTTACTCGGCGTAACTTCATCTTTCACATTATGTAAAAAAATTGGGCTAACTTTACTGCTTTGGTTTTTTTAAAGCATGAAGCATTTTTTTCCAAAACAAAAACACGTTTGAAAAATTGCTGTGCAAATACTGTGCGAGATAAAAGGTTGCAATGACCGCCATTGTATTCTTTAGGGTCTCTGCTAAAAAAAAATATATAATATTTGGGGGTTCTATGTAATTTTCCAGCAAAAAAATTATGATTTTAACATGTAGGAGAGAAATGCCAGAATTGGCCTGGGTGGCAAGTGGTTAAAGCACATTTGAAGACTGTATTATATAGAGTATAGAGACGACAGATATGAAAGCACATAGGGCTATATATATATAGATATATAGATATATAGATATATCTATATATCTATATATCTATATATATAGATATATAGATATATAGATAAATATATATGGATATATAAAGCAAATTCCAGTTAAAAGTGGTAAAAGTGGTCAATCATCAAGGGGTTACTTGGTTGCTCTGGTTTTATCCTATAGTCTCTTCTCCACAGTCCACACATGTCTGACTTCTCTCATGACCCATCCTGGTGGCACTTCCACTCTTGACTCCTCTCCAGACTCCCTCAGAAACTGCAGACATAATATAAGACAAGAGATGGTCAGAGGTTGCGGACATGATAAAAGAGATGGTTAGAGGCTGCGGACATGATACAGGAGATAGTTATATACTGAAGACATCATACTAAAAATGGTTAGAGAATGCAGACATGATACAAGAGATGATCAGAGACTGCAGACATGGTAAAAGAGATGGTCAGAGACTGCAGACATGGTACAAGAGCCTCACTGCCCATGAATGCAGCCTCACTGTGCCCATCAATGCAGCCTCAATGTGGTCACCATTGCAGGCTCACTGTGCCCATCAATGCAGCCTCACAGTGCCCATCAATGCAACCTCACTGTACCCATCAATGCAACCTAACTGTGCCCATCAATGCAGCCTTACTGTGCCCATAAATTCAACTTTACTGTGCCCATCTATGCAGCCTCACTGTGCCCATCAATGCAGCCTCACTGTGCCCATAAAATACAGCCTCACCGTGCCCATCAATGCACGCTCACTGTGCCCATCAATGCAGCCTCACTGCCCATTAATGCAGCCTCACTGTGCCCATCAAACGCAGCCTCACTCTGCCCATCAAATGCAGCCTCACTGTGCCCACCAATGCAGTCACATTTTGCCCATCAAATGCAGCCTCACTCTGCCCATCAGTGCAGCCTCACTGCCCATGAATACAGTCTCACTGTGCCCATCAATGCAGCCTCACTGTGCACATCAATGCAGCCTCCCTGTGCCCATCAATGCAGCTCCACTGTGCCCATCATTGCAGCCTCACTGTGCCCATGAATGCAGCCTCACTGTACCCATGAATGCAGCCTCACTGTGCCCATGAATGCACCCTCACTGCCCATGAATGCAGCCTCACTGTGCCCATCAAAGCAGCCTCACTGTCCTCACCATTGCAGCCTCACTGTGCCCATCAATACAGCCTCACTGCCCATCAATGCAGCCTCACTGTACCCTTCAATGCTACCTCACTGTGCCCATCAAATGCAGCCTCACTGTGTCCATCAATGCAGCCTCACTGTGCCCATCAATTCAGCCTCACTGTGCCCATCAATGCAGCCTCACTGTGCCCATCAATGTAGCATGACTGTGATTATCAATGCAGCCTCCCTGTGCCCATCAATGCAGCCTCACTGTGCCCATCATTACATCACGCTAAGGATGGTAAGAGAATGCAGACATGATACAAGAGATGGTCAGAGACTGCAGACATGGTACAGGAGATGGTCAAAGACAGCGGACATGATAGAACAGATCTATGCAGCCTCACCAGTGCCCATCAAATGCAGCTTCATCAGTGCCCATCAAATGCAGCCTCAATGTATCCATCAATGCAACCTCACTGTGTCCATCAATGCAGCCTCACTGCCCATGAATGCAGCCTCGCTGCCCATCAATGCAGCCTCACTAACCACCAATACAGCCTCAGCCCATCAATGCAGCCGCACTCTGTCCATCAAATGCAGTTTTACTGTGCCCGTGAATGCAGCCTCACTGTGCCCATCAATGCAGTCTCACTGTGCCCATGAATGCACCCTCACTGTGCCCATCAATGCAGCATCACTGTGCCCATCAATGCAGCCTCACTGCCCACGAATACAGCCTCGCTGCCCATCAATGCAGCCTCACTGCCCACCAATACAGCCTCAGCCCATCCATACAGCCTCACTCTGTCCATCAAATGCGGTTCTACTGTGCCCGTGAATGCAGCCTCACTGTGCCCATGAATTCAACCTCAATGTGCGCATGAATGCAGCCTCACTGTGCCCATGAATACAGCCTCACTGTGCCCATCATTGTAGCCTCACTGTGCCCATAAATGCAGCCTCACTATGGCCATGAATGCAGCCTCACTGTGCCATTAATGCAGCCTCACTTTACCCATCAATGCAACCTCACTGTGTCCATCAATGCAGCCTCACTGTACCCATCAATGCAGCCTCACTGCCCATCAATGCAGCCTCACTGTGCCCATCAAACGCAGCCTCACTGTGCCCATCAAATGCAGCCTCACTGTGCCCACCAATGCAGCCACATTTTGCCCATCAAATGCAGCCTCACTGTGCCCATCAGTGCAGCCTCACTGCCCATGAATACAGCCTCACTGTGCCCATCAATGTAGCCTCACTGTGCACATCAATGCAGCCTCCCTGTGCCCATCAATGCAGCCTCACTGTGCCCACCATTGCAGCCTCACTGTGCCCATGAATTCAGCCTCACTGTGCCCATGAATGCACCCTCACTGCCCATGAATGCAGCCTCACTGTGCCCATCAATGAAGCCTCACTGTCCTCACCATTCCAGCCTCACTGTGCCCATCAATACAGCCTCACTGCCCATTAATGCAGCCTCACTGTACCCATCAATGCTACCTCACTGTGCCCATCAAATGCAGCCTTACTGTGCCCATCAATGCAGCCTCACTGTGCCCATCAATTCAGCCTCACTGTGCCTGTCAATGCAGCCTCACTGTGCCCATCAATGCAGCCTGACTGTGATCATCAATGCAGCCTCCCTGTTCCCATCAATGCAGCCTCACTGTGCCCATCATTGCATCATACTAAGGATGGTAAGAGAATGCAGACATGATACAAGAGATGGTCAGAGACTGCAGACATGGTACAGGATATGGTCAAAGACAGCGGACATGATAGAACAGATCAATGCAGCCTCACCAGTGCCCCTCAAATGCAGCCTCACCAGTGGCCATCAAATGCAGCCTCATCAGTGCCCATCAAATGCAGCCTCACTGTGCCCATCAATGCAACCTCACTGTGCCCATTAATGCAGCTTCACTGTGCCTATCAATGCAGCCTCACTGCCCATCAATGCAGCCTCACTGTGCCCATGAATGCAGCCTCACTGTGCCCATCAATGCAGCCTCAGTGCCCACGAATGCAGCCTCGCTGCCCATCAATACAGCCTCACTGCCCACCAATACAGCCTCAGCCCATCAATGCAGCTTCACTCTGTCCATCAAATGCAGTTTTACTGTGCCCGTGAATGCAGCCTCACTGTGCCCATGAATTCAGCCTCAATGTGCGCATGAATTCAGCCTCACTGTGCCCATGAATGCAGCCTCACTGTGCCCATCATTGTAGCCTCACTGTGCCCATCAATGCAGCCTCACTGTGGCCATGAATGCAGCCTCACTGTGCCATTAATGCAGCCTCACTTTACCCATCAATGCAACCTCACTGTGTCCATCAATGCAGCCTCACTGTACCCATCAATGCAGCCTCAATGTGCCCATCAAATGCAGCCTCACTGTGCCCATGAATGCAGCCACACTGTGCCTATCAATGCAGCCTCACTGTGCCCATCATTGCAGCCTCACTGTGCCCATCAAATGCAGCTTTACAGTGACCATGAATGCAGCCTCACTGTGCCCGTGAATGCAGCTTCACTGCCCATCAGTGCAGCCTCACTTTGTCCTTTAAATGCAGCCTCACTGTGCCCATCAATGCAGCCTCACTGTGCCCATCATTGCATCATACTAAAGATGGTAAGAAATGCAGACATTATAGAAGAGATGGTAAGAAACTGCAGATATGGTACAAGAGATGGTCAGAGACTGCGGACATGATACAAGAGATCAATGCAGCCTCACCAGTGCCCAACAAATGCAGCCTCCTCAGTGCCCATCAAATGCAGATTCACTGTGCCCATCAATGCAGCCTCACTGTACCCATCAATGCAGCCTTACTGTGCCCCTACAATGCAGCCTGACTGTGCATCAATGCAGCCTCACTGTGCCCATCAAATGCAGCCTCACTGTGCCTATCAATTCAGCCTCACTGTGCCCATCAGTGTAGCCTCACTGTGCCCATGAATGCAGCCTCATTGCACCCATAAATGCAGCCTCACTGTGCCCATAAATGTAGCCTCACTGTGCCCATCATTGCAGCCTCCCTGTGCTCATAAAAGCAGCCTCACTGTGCCCATGAATGCAGCTTCACTGCCCATGAATGTAGCCTCGCTGCCCATGAATGCAGCATCACTGTGCCCATCAATGCAGCCTCACTGTGCTCATCATTGCAGCCTCACTGTACCCATCAATGCAGCATCACTGTGCCCATTCATGCAGCCTCACTGTTCCCATCAAATGCAGCCTCACTGTGCCCATCAATGCAGCCTTACTGTGCCCATCAATGCAGCCTTACTGTACCCATCAATGCAATCTCACTGTGTCCATGAATGCATCCTTACTGTGCCCATAAATGGAGCCCCACTGTGCCCATGAATGCAGCCTCACTGCCCATGAATGCAGCCTCACTGTGCCCATCAAACGCAGCCATACGGCACCCATGAATGCAGCCTCACTGTGCCCATGAATGCAGCTTCACTTTGCCCATGAATGCAGCCTCACTGTGCCCATCATTGTAGCCTCACTGTGCCCATGAATGCAGCCTCACTGTGGCCATGAATGCAGCCTCACTGTGCCATTAATGCAGCCTCACTGTACCCATCAATGCAACCTCACTGTGTCCATCAATGCAGCCTGACTGTAACCATCAACGCAGCCTCACGGTGCCCATGAAAGCAGCCTCACTGCACATCAATGCAGCCTCACTGTACCCATCAAATGCAGCCTCACTGTGCCCATCAATGCAGCTTCACTGTGCCCATTATTGCATCATACTAAAGATGGTAAGAGAATGCAGACATGATACAAGAGATGGTCAGAGACTGCAAACATGGTACAGGAGATGGTCAAAGGCTGTGGACATGATACAAGAGATCAATGCAGCCTCACCAGTGCCCATCAAATGCAGCCTCATCAGTGCCCATCAAATGCAGCCTCAATGTACCCATTGATGCAACCTCACTGTGTCCATCAATGAAGCCTCACTGTACCCATCAATGCAGCCTCAATGTGCCCATCAAATGCAGCCTCACTGTGCCCATGAATGCAGCTGCACTGCACCCATGAATGCAGCCTCACTGTACCCATCATTGTAGCCTCACTGTGCCCATTAATGCAGCCTCACTGTGGTCATGAATGCAGCCTCACTGTGCCATTCATGCAGTCTCACTGTACCCATCAATGCAACCTCACTGTGTCCATCAATGCAGCCTCACTGTAACCATCAATGCAGCCTCACTGTGCCCATCAAATGCAGCCTCACTGTGCCCATGAATGCAGCTGCACTGTGCCCATCAATGCAGCCTCACTGCCCACGAATGCAGCCTCACTGCCCACCAATACAGCCTCAGCCCATCAATGCAGCCTCACTTTGCCCATCAATGCAGCCTCACTGTGCCCATCATTGCAGCCTCACTGTGCCCATGAATGCAGCCTCGCTGTGCCCATCAATGCAGCCCCACTGTGCCCATGAATTTAAATTTACTGTGCTCTTCAATGCAGCCTCACTGTGCCCATCAAATGCAGACTCACTGTGCCTAACAATGCAGCCTTCCTCTGCCCATCAATGCAGCCTCACTGTGCCCATCAAATGCAGCCTCGCTGTGCCCATCAATACAGCCTCACTGTGCCCATCAATGCAGCCTCACTGTGCCCATCAATGCAGCCTCACTGCCCATCAATGCAGCCTCACTGTGCCCATCAAATGCAGCCTCACTGTGCCCATCAATGCAGCCACATTGTGCCCATCAAATGCAGCCTCACTGTGCCCATCAATGCAGCCTCACTCTGCACGTCAATGCAGCCTCACTGTGCCTAATATTGCAGTCTCACTGTGCCCATGAATGCAGCCTCACTGTGTCCATGAATGCACTCTCACCGTGCCCATCAATGCAGCCTCACTGTGCCCATCAATGCAGCCTCACTGTTCTCACCATTGCAGCCTCACTGTGCCCATCAATACAGCCTCACTGAACATCAATGCAGCCTCACTGTACTCATCAATGCAACCTCACTGTGCCCATCAATGCAGCCTCACTGTGCCCATTAATGCAGCCTCACTGTGCCCATCAATGCAGCCTTACTGTGCCCGTCAATGCAGCCTCACTGTGCCCATCAATGCAGCCTGACTGTGGTCATCATTGCAGTCTCACTGTGCCCATCAAATGCAGCCTCACTGTGCCCATCAATGCAGCATGACTGTGGCCCATGAATGCAGCCTCACTGCCCTTGAATGCAGCCTCGCTGCCCATGAATGCAGACTCACTGTGCCCATCATTGCAGCCTCACTGTACCCATGGATGCAGCCTCACTGTGCCCATTAATGCAGCCTACCTGTACCCATCAAATGCAGCCTCACTGTGCCCATCAATGCAGCCTTACTGTGCCCATCAATGCAGCCTTACGGTACCCATCAATACAATCTCCCTGTGCCCATGAATGCAGCCTTACTGTGCCCATAAAGGGAGCCTCACTGTGCCCATGAATGCAGCCTCACTGCCTATGAATGCAGCCTCACTGTGCCCCTCAAACTCAGCCTCACTATGCCCATCAACACAGCCTCACGGTGCCCATGAATGCAGCCTCACTTTGCCAATGAATGCAGCCTCACTTTGCCAATGAATGCAGCCTCGCTGCCCATCAATGCAGCCTCACTGCCCACCAATACAGCCTCAGCCCATCAATGCAGCCTCACTCTGTCCATAAAATGCAGTTTTACTGTGCCCGTGAATGCAGCCTCGCTGTGCCCATGAATTCAGCCTCAATGTGCGCATGAATGCAGCCTCACTGTGCCCATCATTGTAGCCTCACTGTGCCCATCATTGTAGCCCCACTGTGCCCATAAATGCAGCCTCACTATGGCCATGAATGCAGCCTCACTGTGCCATTAATGCAGCCTCACTTTACCCATCAATGCAACCTCACTGTGTCCATCAATGCAGCCTCACTGTACCCATCAATGCAGCCTCACTGCCCATCAATGCTGCCTCACTGTGCCAATCAAACGCAGCCTCACTGTGCCCATCAAATGCAGCCTCACTGTGCCCTCCAATGCAGCCACATTTTGCCCATCAAATGCAGCCTCACTGTGCCCATCAGTGCAGCCTCACTGCCCATGAATACAGCCTCACTGTGCCCATCAATGCAGCCTCACTGTGCACATCAATGCAGCCTCCCTGTGCCCATCA
Organism: Lithobates clamitans; assembly: GCA_037952925.1. Lineage (NCBI taxonomy): Eukaryota > Metazoa > Chordata > Amphibia > Anura > Ranidae > Lithobates > Lithobates clamitans. The sequence continues at coordinate 3,706,421 of JBBGZY010000076.1, read as the reverse complement.
ATGCAGCCTCACTGTGCCCATCATTTCAGCCTCACTGTGCCCATGAATGCAGCCTCACTGTGCCCATGAATGCACCCTCACTGCCCATGAATGCAGCCTCACTGTGCCCATCAATGCAGCCTCACTGTCCTCACCATTCCAGCCTCACTGTGCCCATCAATACAGCCTCACTGCCCATTAATGCAGCCTCACTGTACCCATCAATGCTACCTCACTGTGCCCATCAAATGCGGCCTCACTGTGCCCATCAATGCAGCCTCACTGCGCCTGTCAATGCAGCCTCACTGTGCCCATCAATGCAGCCTGACTGTGATCATCAATGCAGCCTCCCTGTTCCCATCAATGCAGCCTCACTGTGCCCATCATTGCATCATACTAAGGGTGGTAAGAGAATGCAGACATGATACAAGAGATGGTCAGAGACTGCAGACATGGTACAGGAGATGGTCAAACACAGCGGACATGATAGAACAGATCAATGTAGCCTCACCAGTGCCCATCAAATGCAGCCTCACCAGTGGCCATCAAATGCAGCCTCATCAGTGCCCATCAAATGCAGCCTCACTGTGCCCATCAATGCAACCTCACTGTGCCCATTAATGCAGCTTCACTGTGCCTATCAATGCAGCCTCACTGCCCATCAATGCAGCCTCACTGTGCCCATGAATGCACCCTCACTGTGCCCATGAATGCAGCCTCACTGTGCCCATCAATGCAGCCTCAGTGCCCACGAATGCAGCCTCGCTGCCCATCAATGCAGCCTCACTGCCCACCATCACAGCCTCAGCCCATCAATGCAGCCTCACTCTGTCCATCATATGCAGTTTTACTGTGCCCGTGAATGCAGCCTCACTGTGCCCATGAATTCAGCCTCAAGGTGTGCATGAATTCAGCCTCACTGTGCCCATGAATGCAGCCTCACTGTGCCCATCATTGTAGCCTCACTGTGCCCATCAATGCAGCCTCACTGTGGCCATGAATGCAGCCTCACTGTGCCATCAATGCAGCCTCACTTTACCCATCAATGCAACCTCACTGTGTCCATCAATGCAGCCTCACTGTGCCCATGAATGCAGCCGCACTGTGCCCATCAATGCAGCCTCACTGTGCCCATCATTGCAGCCGCACTGTGCCCATCAATGCAGCCTCACTGTGCCCATCATTGCAGCCTCACTGTGCCCATCAAATGCAGCTATACAGTGACCATGAATGCAGCCTCACTGTGCCTATGACTGCAGTATCACTGTGCCCGTGAATGCAGCCTCACTGCCCATCAGTGCAGCCTCACTTTGTCCTTTAAATGTAGCCTCACTGTGCCCATCAATGCAGCCTCACTGTGCCCATCATTGCATCATACTAAAGATGGTAAGAAATGCAGACATTATACAAGAGATGGTAAGAAACTGCAGATATGGTACAAGAGATGGTCAGAGATTGCGGACATGATACAAGAGGTCAATGCAGCCTCACCAGTGCCCAACAAATGCAGCCTCCTCAGTGCCCATCAAATGCAGCCTCACTGTGCCCATCAATGCAGCCTCACTGTACCCATCAATGCAGCCTTACTGTGCCCCTACAATGCAGCCTGACTGCGCATCAATGCAGCCTCACTGTGCCCATCAAATGCAGCCTCACTGTGCCCATCAATTCAGCCTCACTGTGCCCATCAGTGCAGCCTCACTGTGCCCATGAATGCAGCCTCATTGCGCCCATAAATGCAGCCTCACTGTGCCCATAAATGTAGCCTCACTGTGCCCATCATTGCAGCCTTCCTGTGCTCATAAAAGCAGCCTCACTGTGCCCATGAATGCAGCTTCACTGCCCATGAATGCAGCCTCACTGCCCATGAATGCAGCATCACTGTGCCCATCAATGCAGCCTCACTGTGCTCATCATTGCAGCCTCACTGTACCCATCAATGCAGCATCGCTGTGCCCATTCATGCAGCCTCACTGTTCCCATCAAATGCAGCCTCACTGCGCCCATCATTGCAGCCTTACTGTGGCCATCAATGTAGCCTTACTGTACCCATCAATGCAATCTCACTGTGCCCATGAATGCATCCTTACTGTGCCCATCAATGCAGCCTCACTGTGCCCATCATTGCAGCCTCACTGTGCCCATTAAATTCAGCTTTACAATGACCATGAATGCAACCTCACTGTACCCATCAAATGCAGCCTCACTGTGCCCATGAATGCTGCCGCACTGTGCCCATGAATGCAGCCTCACTGTGCCCATCATTGTAGCCTCACTGTGCCCATGAATACAGCCTCACTGTGGCCATGAATGCAGCCTCACTGTGCCATTAATGCAGCCTCACTGTACCCATCAATGCGGCCTCACTGTGCCCATCAAATGCAGCCTGACTGTGCCCATGAATGCTGTCGCACTGTGCCCATCAATGCAGCCTCACTGCCCATGAATGCAGTCTCACTGCCCATCAATGCAGCCTCACTGCCCACCAATACAGCCTCAGCCCATCAATGCAGCCTCACTGTGCCCATCAATGCAGCCTAACTGTGGCCATAAATGCAGCCTCACTGTGCCATTAATGCAGCCTCACTGTACCCATCAATGCAACCTTACTGTGTCCATCAATGCAGCCTCACTGTACCCATCAATGCAGCCTCACTATGCCCATTAAATGCAGCCTCACTGTGCCCATGAATGCAGCTTTACAGTGACCATGAATGCAACCTCACTGTACCCATCAATGCAGCCTCAATGTGCCCATCAAATGCAGCCTCATTGTGCCCATGAATGCAGCCGCACTGTGCCCATGAATGCAGCCTCACTGTACCCATCAGTGCAACCTCACTGTGTCCATCAATGCAGCCTCACTGTAACCATCAATGCTGCCTCACTGTGCCCATCAATGCAGCCTCACTTTGCCCATCAGTGCAGCCTCACTGTGCCCATCAATGCAGCCTCACTGTGCCCATGAATTCAGCCTCACTGTGCCCATGTAATAAGAGAGTTCCGGGAGAGCAGGGATGGTGGGACCCTCCCCTCACCAGCATACACGAGTTTTACAGCCCACTCATACACCTGTCTCTAACAAAGGAAAAGTGTCTGAATTTAATATATTAGAACTGTAAGATAATAAGTATTGCGTTGTTCATTTAATAGCAGTGAATTGTTGGCTTACTGTTAAGAACACCCTGTATCAACCAGTACCAACCAGTGTGACAGGGGGAAGGTGGACTGGGTCACACACTAATTAAGCAGTCTTTCACCCTCCTCTCCCCACCTTTCCAGACCTGATTGTGGCCAGCAGCTGATTTTTTTTTTTTTTCAAAAATTACTGGGAAATTGTCAGGAGAGCCGGGATGGTGGGAGCCTCCCCTCACAAACACATATGAGTGTCATAGCCCACTCCTAAATCTCTCTCTAACAAAGGAAAAGTGTCTGAATTCAATAAATTAGAGCTGTAAGATAATAAGCACTGTGCTGTTCACCTCATAACAGTAAATCATTGAATTACTGTTAAAAACACTTGTATCAATCAGAAACAACCAGTGTGACAACGGGAAGGTGGATAAGGTTAGACATTAACTAAGCAGCCACCTAACTTCCCCCTCCACCTCACCGGATCCGTTTGTGGACAGTAGCTGATCTCTTCAAAAATGATCGGGAAACGGTCAGGTGAGCTGGGATGGTGGGATCCTCCCCTCACTAACATATACGAGCTTCTCAGCCCATTCCTTTATATTCGTCTCTAACAAAGGAAAAGTGTTTGAAATCACTATATTAGCACTGTAATAAGCATTGCGCTGTTCATCGGATAGTAGTGAATCATTGAATTACTGTCAAGAACACCCTGTACCAATCAATATCAACCTGTGTGACAGCGGGTAGGTGGATAAGGTTACACACCAACTAAGCAGCTACTCAACCTTACCGAACCCATTTGTAGCCAGCAGCGGATTTTATTTTTTTAATAAAATTACTATATCGAACTTATACCCGAAATATAAATAAAGAACAAGATGAGGGGGAAATCCATAAAGGGGGCAAGTGCGAATCCACTCAGAATGAGTGCGAGCCCTGGCTCTATTAAAAAATATATGACACAGGATGGGGGGACGGAGAGCCCGGGGAAACCAACAGGGGCTAAAAGTAAAAACCCCCTGAGGTAGTGCAAAAAGATGGACAGAGAAAACAACCAAAGGACCCAGAGACAATAGATGCCAACCAAAGGAGAGACGGCGGAGATGTTCGCAAAATTAGAAACATCTATCAAGGGGGAAATGGCCACCCTACATGAGGATTTGAACCATATCTTGAGAAGGGTGGAAGGCACAGAAGAGCAACTGGATGTACAAGCAGTAACAATAAAGGATTTGAACGAGCAGATGGTAAGACTACAAAGAGACCAGAGAAATACAATGTATCTTCGAATAAGGGGAGTACCAGATATGCAGGGAGAAGATCTAAAGGTAAAAATGGATAACCTACTGGGACTAAAAGAGACTGAAAAAATAAAGTTTGAAAGGGTGCTACGGGTAAGAAAGCCAGCTTTACTGGCAGCAGAAATACCAAGAGATATAATAGACAGATTTCATTATTTCCAAGAAAAGGAACAGATCTGGCAAAGTCTGAAAAACAAACAACCGATTAAATACAAAGAGTCCATCCTGCAGATATCCGGACTTATCAGCCGAGACCCTGGCCAGAAGAAGAACACTGAAACCCTTACTGGAGCATCTGAAACTTAATAATATACAATATTCATGGGGTTTTCCAGCATGCCTAACAGGGAGAAAAGAGGGACGGTCAGCTACCCTGAGATACCCATAAGACACAGCCATTTTTTGTGATAACTTGAACATACCATACAGGGGGGGGGGAGATTGTAGAATAAGAGTAGGAGAATGAGGGAAATACTGCGGGGAGAGGGGAGGGGGAAGGGTCATCCCTATTTTTGGGGGGCAGCTGGTCCGATGGGACCCACAGGTAGAGTCTAACCTCCGGGGGGGGGGGACCAAAGGGCCTAGGAGGAGGAGGGCCTTGGATCCATGGGTCACAGGAAGGCCGAATAACCCCAAAAGAAGGGGGGTGGGGGGGTAGAAGGGAGAGGGGAAAAAAGGAGTGGTTCACTCTCAGGGATCTGCTCTGGAAAGGATCAAGATTTAGATGAGGGGAGGGGGGGGGGGTTTCTGCCCACTGTGCTCCCGGAAGTGGGAGAGGGGAAGAAATGTCCCGGAGCTCAGTGTACAGAGATGACCACCCTTAACTTCATGACTTACAATGTTCGTGGTTTAAACGCTCCTATAAAGAGAAATAATGTAATAAGAGAACTTAAACATTATAAAGCGGACGTAGTCCTATTACAAGAGACACATATATTATATGACTCAAATTTAAAAATATTATCAAGAGACTATCCAGTATGGTATTGGGAGGACTCTCCAATAAAAAGAGCTAAAGGGATTGCTATAGGATTTGCCAGAGGAGTAAGGTGTGCCCTAGAGGACAGATTCACAGACCCGGAAGGGAGATATCTGTTTCTGAAGGGTAAAATTAATGAGGAAGAATACTCTCTGGCAAATATCTATTGCCCCAATAATAATCCAATAAAATATACAATTATTGTCATAAAAAAGTTTATGGATTTTAAGAAAGGATATACCATCCTGGGTGGAGATTTAAATTTTTGTATGACTCCAGGGATCGACAGTACGTCAAGTGCACAGAAGACTGGGAAACCAGCTGATAGAAGTGTGGCAAACACAAAGAGCTAACTGCCAAGATTATACATTCCACTCCTCATTGCACGGGACGTACTCAAGAATAGATTTTTTCTTGGTAGATCATAGATTGCTCGATATTGTTGTTAAGGTAGACATTAAAATTGCCACATTCTTGGATCATGTGCCGCTAACAATGGGAATTAAGCATGAGAAGAAGCTAAATAGAGAAACCCCCTGGAGACTAAATGAAGAGCTATTACAGGATGTAGAGACAGAAGCGAAGATCAGGCAGGAATTAGAGTGATACTTTAAAACTAATGATACGGAAGAAATATCCACACTATGGGAAGCCCACAAGGCTTATGATAGAGGTATACTGATCCAGATGGGCACAGAAAGGAAAAAAGCGGGAATAAGGATAAAGAATGCTCTGATAAAAGATATTGCGAGGATAGAACAGCAACACAACAAAATAGGAAAAGCAGAGATTCTGGCGACTCTTATTCGTAAAAGGAAAGAATTGAAAGAACTAGTCAAGCAAGATACACGGTTGGACTATATTAAGATCAAAAAGGAAAGGTATCTGTGGGGCAATAAAATATAAAAACCCCTGGCAAGGATGTTAAAAAAGAAAATAGCTGTAAATTACATAGAAAAAATACAAGATAGTACAGGAACTATGATTTACAACACAGCAGTGATAGCTAAAATCTTTCAAGAACATTATGCAAAACTGTACGCGATTAATAAAAATGAATCACCCGAGCAGAAAAATAACAGAAAGGATAAAATCAGGGTTTTCTTAGAAGAGATAGATCTAAATAAAATCTCAGAGGAACAAAGGATTGGGTTGGAAGAACCTGTAACAGAGGAAGAGATAAGGAGAATACTAAGAGAGACTCCTCTGGGTAAGAGCCCAGGTTTGGATGGGCTGACAACGTTATGATATAGAAAGTTTGGAGATATCCTGATCCCTAAATTATGTTCATACATAAACGGGATTGGAACGAAGTGGGCAATAAGGAAGGAGGCTTTAGAGGCGGCCATAACCATTATACCAAAAGAGGGGAAAGACACTTCTTTATGCTCAAGTTATAGGCCAATTTCCTTGCTGAATGATGATATTAAGCTGTTTACTAAGGTAATGGCGGGAAGGTTGAAACCTTTAATGAGCGAACTAGTACATACCGACCAGGCAGGGGTCGTACCCGGTCAGGGCAGGACTTAGGGTGGTGGGGGCCCCTGGGCTTGAGTCACTTTCGGGCCCTACCTTCTATACATATGCACAGCTCTATAAAACAGAAATAGGAAAGGACAAGGTGCGCCAGCCTCAGTGCAATATTAAAAAACTTCTGTTTAATTGGACAAGACAAAACTGTGTGGGGCGGCACAGTGGTGTAGTGGATAGCACTTTCACCTAGCAGTAAGAAGGGTTGCTGGTTTGAATCCCAACCACGAGTTTGCATGTTCTCCCTGTGCCTGCGTGGGTTTCCTCCGGGTACTCCGGTTTCCTCCCACACTCCAAAGACTTGCTGGTAAGTTAATTGGATCCTGTCTAAATTGTCCCTACTAGTATGTACTAATGTGAGTTAGGGACCTTAGAGTGTAAGCTCCTTGAGGGTAGGGACTGATGTGAATGTACAATGTATATGTAAAGCGCTGCGTAAATTGACGGTACCTGAAATAAATAAATAGATAAAAATAAATAAAACAGCCAAATGACTACTCACAAAAGTAGATAATATATAAGGGTATAAGTGGGGGATACTGTACTGGTATTCGTCCTGGGTCCACGATTAATAAAAGCAATAAAAATGGATTAAAAAAAAAAAAAACATGCGCCGGCGTATAACACGCACCCCAAGTTTAGGAGGGAATTTTAAGGAAAAAAAATTTTAGGAGGGAAGTTTAAGGAAAAAACTTTTAAATGCCCATCAATGCAGCCTTATCAGTGTCCATCTGCAGCCTTGTCAGTGTCATTGCAGCCTTGTTCGTGTCAGTGTAATCTTGCCCCAGTGTCATTTGCAGATTTGTCAGTGTAGCCTTGCCCCAGTGTCATTTGCAGACTTGTCAGTGTAGCCTTGCTCCAGTGTCATTGCTGCCTTGTTATTGCAGCCTTTCAGTTTAAAAATGGCACCACTGAGATACAGCGCCAGCTTTCAGCCGCTCTTGGCGGCTTTCGGCCACTCTCGGCGGCTCTCGGTGGCTTTCGGCCGCACTCGGCTGCTTTCGGAATGGGGCCCCCTATTGGCCCCTATTGGCCGGGGCCCATGGGCTTAAGCCCCGTCAAGCCCAATGGAAATTCCGGCCCTGTACCCGGTAGAGAATGTCGTGACAATGGAATCAGGACATTGTTGGTGGTAGAGAAGATAGAGTAGATAGAGTAGATGATAATTTATAATTTGGAATACCTGAGATTTAGTGGAGAGGAGGGATTTGAGAGAAAATGGAAGGATTGGCACTTATTTAAGCTTACTTTGAAGTTTAAACAAAAAAAGGTAAAATATCGTTGCACTACTAAAAAGAATTATATGAACATAATAGCAGCCAGCATCACCAGTGTAGTAACCGTGCAATAAAAAATATATATATAATAAATAAATGAATATATAATAAATAAATAAATAATTTACTTTACATTTACTTTGAAGTTTGCAGAGATGGTAGGAGCCTGATTGGTTTAGGAGCTGGTACCGAGATAGATGTAAGCGACATTAAATGTTGGCTCCAGAGCAGGAGAGGGGAGGGGAGACCCGGGAGAGGATAGTACGGGGATGGGGGGAGGGGTTTTAAAAGCTTTGAGGTAATTTGTATCTAGTTCTAGAGAAGAAAGTTTTTTGGGGGATGAAATGTATGTTATTAAACTGTATTGGAACTTTTTTGTACTTAAATTTAATAATAATAAAAGATATTGGAAAAAAAAAGATCTACTTGTAATGGTTCCCCTTTCTCTAACAGAACATGTTTTTGTGAGTAGTCACTGGCATTACCTGTGTAGGATTCCAACTGCTCGATAACCTCTCTGTAGAATTGATAAGATTGAGACACCGCCCCCACAAGGATATTTTTTCCCTGTTGATGTGCCATCTGAAGCTCCCTAGTTTGGCCTACAGACACCTTACTATGCCTTATGCCTCATACACACGGTTGGACTTTCCGACAGAAAATGTTCGATGGGAGCCTTTTGTCGGAAATTCTGACCGTGTGTAGGCTCCATCGGACATTTTCCATCGGAATTTCCGTCGCACAATCTGGTTCTCAAATTTTCCGACAACAAAATTTGTTCATGTGTACACAATTCTGATGCACAAAGTGCCACGCATACTCAGAATAAATTACGAGACGGAAGTGCTCGGTCTGGTAAAACTACTGTTCGTAATGGAGATAGCACATTCGTCACGCTGCAATTTTTTAAATAGTTTAATGCAGCGCATTGTCTTCTTCTTTAGAATGCTAGAAGAATGAAGTTGTTTTGCTGCTCATATTCACACAGAGTTCTCACAAACTGATTTCTTTATTATATCTCGTGATCTCCTGAATATAATTTTTTTTTTCGCCAGATCTCCAGAATAATTTTTTGTTTTTATAGTGATATTTTTTTTGGGGGGGGGGGTTTAATCACGATCTCCTGTTTTTTTTTTTTTTTCTTTTTTAGTGCTCTCCCTAATATTTTTTCTCGTTTTGTGTGACAAGTTATCACAACATCATTATTATCTTGTATTTTTTAATCTCAAGAAGGTTTTTTGGTGTTGGTGTCCCTTGTTAATTTGACATTGTGTTTTGGAAATGTACCAGCCTACTCACAAACAACACATAGGCAAGTATTTGTGAAAAAAAATATCCATTTATTGTGGGTCATAACAAAATAAAGAGGAAGGCAAGCTTTAGAAACTGCTGAAATTGGCGAAGCCTTTGTACCTCAGGGCACACATCAATAATTTGCCAACCAAAATTGGTGGCCTGAGGAGTCCATATAATAGTGAGCACAATCCGTTCCAGGACTCCAAGAGATCAGGAACAGCAGCAGATGACATCTATGTCCCCAGGCTGTGGTCATACAACAGCCTGCATCTTTTGCCAGACCAGACTGAACCCAGGCCATCACTTTCTTGTCTTCCTTACACGCTTGCTTCCAGGCTGTGGCTGTGGTGTTTGAGCTGTGGCAGGAGGTGGAGGAGGAGGAGGATGGTCCAAATTACACAGGTGGGTTTTGGATGTGAGTTGGCCCCTCAACCCCTTATTTAATGTGAGATAAATGATTTCCTCACACATGAGGCGTTGGCTCTCCTCCATGTCCTGCATTTTGCAAGTTGCCATGAAGGCAAAGGCCTCTTGAGGATTGAGGGGGGTTCTGAGGACAGCATTAGCCTCCCTAATCAGCCTGAGCACTGCCTCCTCCACATTACTCCCCTTCCAGGCCATTTTTTGTGGAAGGCGGAGGGGAGGGACCTGAGATTGTGTCAGGTTACTGGGCCCACCACCTCCTGGCTGCCACTAACCCCTGCCACCTCCTGGCTGCCACTAACCCCTGCCTCCTCCTGGCTGCCACTAACCCCTGCCTCCTCCTGGCTGCCACTAACCCCTGCCTCCTCCTGGCTGCTACATTCCACAGCCTCCTCCTGGCTGCCACATTCCACAGCCTCCTCCTGGCTGAGGCTTTCCTGTGTAACAAAAAGGGACATAGTTTTATTTTTTTGGTCATCAATCACACACAATTTTTCAGCTCATGACTGTTGCAAATTGAATGTTAACAAATAGAAAAGACTATCATTCTGACCCCAGCATTTTTCATTCTTGTCCCAAACCTTTTTGGCTACTACTGTCTATTGATTTGTAAAACACTTTATTAAATCAGTAATTAGTGATCAATAATAACATCTATTTCACATCATTTATTTTACAACAAGAAATATGTTGAACAATGCTATACCTGGCTCAAGCTGGGCTCCTCCACTTCTTCCTGGCTGGAAGGCCCAGGGTGGGCATTGGAAGCCTCAGCTGGGGTAGAAGTAAGCATGTAAGGAAGAGTGGAAGGAAGGGTTGAGAGGGATTCCCTGACTTCAGTCTGGTCTGCCAGAAAATAAAGTCTGTCATAGTACCACAGCCTGGGGACATAAATGTCATCTGCTGCTGCTCCTGATCTCATGGATTTCTGGACCTTAGTACGCTCATGATTATATGTACTCCTCAGGCCACCAATTTTTTTTTAAATAGTTGATGTCTGCCATGGGGACCTGCGGCTTCACCAAGTTTCTCCAGCGCTGCCTGCCTCTTTATTTTGTTATTGTAATGTGGGTGTTTGACCTGCCACAGACAGGGCAGCTCCCGGTACTTATCTATGAATATTGGTAGGAAGCTGTGGTCTTTGAACCCATCCATTTTCTCTGCAAGACACAACACAAGACAAACCTTAATGTCAGGCAAAACTCTCCTAATCTTGACCCAATATAGGCCTTAATCTAGAAGCAGTATAGGCCACTGATGCACCAGGTTAAAATTGTACCTTTGTCATAATGATCGTTGGATCCGATACTCTGTCCTCTGCTCACAGATCGTACGTACGACGCACACGTGTTACGCTTTATATACACCGCGCATGCGTGATACTCCGCCCGCCCCTGATGTTTATTCTAGTGTATTCCCCACCCCTTCTCTTTTAGCGCAGTGGGTAGAAAACATGGCGGAGACACAGCAGGTGCATGCAGAGGAGAGCAGCAACGAGGAAAGCCCAGAGCCACGAATGTCCTGATCCCGGAGGAGATTTAAGGCCTCAAATATGTCCTTTATAGAGATGGTGGAGATGGTGGACAGCTTGAAGAGGGCCAACTATGACGGGAAGCATGGACCTTACCCCCAACCCAAATGTGAGAAAGGCCAAGATCATGACTAAAGTTGTGAAAAGTCTGCAGAAGAATTTTGGGGTTGATCCAACGATCAACTGAGGAAATGATGGTTAGACCTCAAATGGAGGGAGCACGATCAGTACAGAAAGATCCAGAAACTGCTTTTAAAAAGTAAGTATTTGTTGTGTGTTTCTATGATTAGTATTACTTGCATGCTGCTTAATGTGCTTTTCTTTACTGTTGTACAGTTTAAAATGGCAACTTTCATGTTCGTGGGCACAGTAATCGTTCATAGGAAACATCGTTCATTCGCCCACTAATATGATGTTTTTGGCAGATGCAGGTTTATGACATTGTTGTCTAGATGGGTTTGTAACTAGAATGAAATGCAAACTTGATTCAGTGTAATGTAAGGAGAGGACACTCAGCAGCTGTTTACACATCTGGATGCAAGACCACTAGTGTGGGACACCAGAACAAGCTTTTTAGGGTGTCTCACACAGGTGATCCAGTGGATACTAGGGGTGTCTCCATGTGTGAAACGTGTACAAAAAAGGTAAGTATTCCAGCTTTAGAAAGGAGGTAAAAATGTCTTCAGCTTGGAACTCTGCCAAAACAGACAATTGTATGACACTTCCAAGGAATGTTTCATATTACTATTTCTGCCCTCAAATATCTGTGTGCTAAGTATACTTTTTTTTATTCACATAGGGGAGAAAAGATTTGGGACATCTGAGGACACCAGGGACCCCGCACCTCCTAAAGAAGGGGAAGTCACCAAAACACAAGCAGAGGATGAGGAGGGAGACGTTTATGAAGTGGGTGAAATTGTCACAACAGGTGAGTGTCTGAGACACAGCTTCAGGTAATAGATGGATGCCTGCATATTTATAATACATGGTGTGTTTTTTTCTTTTAGGTGATGTGGATGTTGTGGAAGAAGAATCTCATTTCACAAGTGAAAGTGCCCAGATCTTCATCAGGGAGATAATGGGGTGCAATCGTGATTTATAAAATATAAAGGAAAACATCAATGATGTTCAAAAAAAATGAAGAACATCATCAATGTTTTAGGGAGAATATAAAACACACAAAAATTTTACCATCTTATCGTATATTTTTGCTTTTATAAACAAGTTTGAAAGTATTTTAAAAGCCAAATTTTGAAGATGCACACAGTGTGTCAACATGTGCTATCTGCTATCACGGGATATCAATGTACGCGTTTTGTGGATGCAACCCCTTCCTCGCAACTCAAGTAGCTGAGAGGAAGGCGTTGTACCCCCAAAACACGTCCATTGATCCCCCATGATGGGAGCTAGCACATGTTGACATTAGGCATGGGATCAGAAGGGAAATCCCCATTTTGAATCCCAATTTGTGTGCATCTTCAAAATTTGGCTTTTACAGGGGTGACATCACCCCGTCTGATGAAGGCAACATCAACACAGTTTGGACATACTAATGTCTCATATTGCCTTCAATTTATCAAAGTTGAACTTTGTATGTTCCTGGGTTGTGTATGTTATGTTTTGAAACATGCCTGTTTAACCAAAAAAAGGCTATTTCTAATGTGACAAAAAAATGTTAAACCCCAAAGATGTTGGTTTGTTCAAAAACCCTTTTCAAAACGCACATGTGAATGTGCTTTGAGTAAAATGTTTTCTGCTCAAAAATGTGTGGCTTCTTCTTTCAATGCTCAATAGCAGTTTTTGGAGTAAGTTGGTGTTTACACTGAAAATGGGGGTTATTTACTAAAGGCAAATCCACTTTGCACTACAAGTGTTTGTATTGCAAAGTGGATTTGCCTTTAGTAAATATCACCCACAGTGGTTTATAATTTGCCGCAATCAGCCCATTTTCGTGAATCCAGAAATCTCATTCATGGTTCTGAAAATGATGAATATTTTTATCATTAATGCATTACAGACATTAACAACAAAAACAAGGTGTGTGTGTATCAGACCCACAACATAATATTTCACTGAAGAAGAGATTGTCACCTCATGTATCAAATAAATTACGTTTGCACTATTGAAGAAAAAGGTAAAAAAAAAGCCCATTGGAGAACCTTGGAGACAGCTAAAAGAAACCCAAGAAGTAAATCAAATGAATGTTTTTTTAGTTCTGTTTCAAAAAGATATTTATTTAAAAAATGTCTCAGACATTTGGTGGCATATCCATGGCCCCCCTACCCGCAAAGTACTCTAGATACTTTTGGCGAACTTCATGGGCGCTTTGGGGGGGGCAAACCAGGACGGCCAGCTTCAAGAGCCGCCAGTGTTGTATCCGGTAATAATCCGGCCTCAGGCCAAACTGAGGCCACATAGTTTGCTGCATTTTTGCACAAAAATTTATGTAAAATGCAGCAGGCAAGAATTATGTGACTAAGTTTATATTCCGCCATATTAATTGCAGTGAGGAATAGGCGGAACTGGCTGGCCATTATCCCGAAAGCGTTCTCCACCACTCTCCTGGCTCTGGCCAGCCAGTAATTAAAAATCCTCTGCTCCGGGGTGAGGGTCCTCATTGGGAATGGCCACATCAGGTGTTCACCCAGCCCAAATGCTTCATTGGCAACAAACACAAACTGGAGTCCTTCCACGTTCTCTTCCGGAGGTGGCAATCCCAAGCGACCACTCTGGAGGCGCCTGTAGAACTCGGTTTGGGCGATGACTCCACCATCCGACATCTGGCCATTCTTCCCCACGTCCACATAGAGGAACTCATATGTCGCCGACACCACCACTAACATCACAATACTATTAAACCCCTTATAAGTTGTAATAGTATGACCCCGAGTTGGGGGGTGGGGCTATGTGGACATGTTTCCCATCAATTGCCCCTCCACAATTGAGAAAGTCCCAACAATCGGAAAAGTGGGATGCCACAGTCCGCCATTCCTGTGGCGTTGAAGGAAACTGTGGAGTCAAACAAGAAAAAAAAATCAGTCATTTTGCACATAAACATTGCAAGCAGATTAGACACAAACTTTCTTGACCAACATCAGTATAACATTTATTTGAAGGAGTATCTAAAGACAAAAGTATAAGGTCCACTTATACTATACTTTACTATACTTGTGTTTTACTTTGGCCAGCCCCTCCTTACTTACACTATTGGCAGCCCACTGGACAGGTAAGAAGTGTCATAATACAAAAATATAAATACACACTGTCCTAATTGAAGCAAATTTTTACATTCTGCAATTACCTATCAAGATAATAGGAGAAAAAAAAACTTTAAACAGTACCATTTGAAAGTATTCAAGCAGGCCCTTTCACTACATTCTTTGGGGAATTCATCCATAATGATGACCACAAAAGAGGTAGGTATAGTGGGTATGGGTTTGGCAAAGTCAGCAGATATCGGTTGACTTAGCGGTTGGGGGGAGAAAGGGTTCCAAATGATTTTGGGACCCAAAAAAAGCCTCTGGCACTCTGCATGAATTTAAGCACACAAATAACATTTGTACACATTTTAGGGGGTGTTTAGGGTAAAGCACTAATATGGAGCCGACAAAATACATTGTTAAGTGACTAGGCTAGTTGTGTATGAGCCCAGGATAGCATGCTGGGAAGGTTAGTGAAGGCAAATATGCATGAAGGACAAAAAAGAACATTAAAAACTTCCAGCATGCATGAGGACAAAGAGGACATTCACAGAATATTACAATCATGGTAATTAGGGAATGATGAAAGAAATACAATACATTGGCAAACATTAAATACATATAATGTGATGTTATAGGAGAAAACTTACCTTAATATAGTCCTTCTGCAGGACTTGTATGATGGCAGAACAAGTCACTGGAATAATGACCCCCAGAGCCTGGGGGGAGATGCCTGTTGAGAACTCCATGTCCTGCAGACTTCTCCCCGTAGCCAAGTACCACAACGTGGTGACTAGCCTCTGCTTGGGAGTGATGGCTTGCTTGCCACATGCAGGTGTCCTGCTTTGTAATATAAGGGGACAACAAAGCCAACAAACGGTGAAAAACGGGGTCCGTCATCCGGAGATAATTCCTGAAATCATCAGGATTATTCTCCTGGATCTCCCGCAACAACGGCATATGTGAGAATTGCTCATGCTTGACCAATGCTTCGTCCATGAACTCCTCCTCGCCCTGTTCATGGACTGGACTTGGGTAAAAGTTAGAACCTCAACACCAAGCCCTGCACAGCATGAGCTCTACGACGAGTACGTACCCGCAACATGGCTTCAAAACGGTCGGCTGGTCAGAACGAACTAACAGAAAGCACTGAAAAACAGCAAGGCCTGAGAAGAGCGAGCTGAAAATCAGAAACGAGCCAACAAGAAAGCACTGGAAATCAAATACGTACTATAATAATAATACGCACTGACAAACAAATGCGAACTGACTACACGCACTGAAGAACAGATACAAACCCACAAGCACAAACTGAAGAGCAGTAACGATTGGAAAAGCATGAATATGAAAAGCGCGAATCGTCTCTCACCAAACTTCTACTAACACGAGATTAGCAGAAGGAGCCCAAAGGGTGCCGCACTGGCTATTGAACTTCCCTTTTCTACGTGTTGTACATCACCGCGTTCTTGAAGTTTGGAATTTCTGACCAACTTTGTGTGACCGTGTGTATGCAAGACAAGTTTGAGCCAACATCTGTCGGAAAAAAACATGGATTTTGTTGTTGGAATGTCTGATCGTGTGTACGAGGCATAAGTGTCAGCCTCCTGGGTACCTGCATCATATCAATTTGGTTATGCCACACACAAAAACATACTTCCCTTCTTTTAATTCCTCACTTAATACCCCATAGACAACATCCTTTGTTTCTGAAGGACTGGATAGTCTGGAATTTTTCCCTAACCAAAACCCATTGGATTCATAAATATAGTTGCATCCACAAACGACTGGAGCATATCCAGCATGATATTCTGCAAGTCTTGTTTATATGCAAGTCCTCTTGATGTTGAGTTAGGATTAAATTGTCCAAAAGCTTCTGAATAAAGAAAAAAAGATCATCCAAAAGCAAATGAAACTTGTATTGCAAATTGCCATGGCAACCACGCTGGTAATTTTCTGGTAACTTAGGACCCTCTGGTATAATCCCTCCCCCCAACCTCACATGTGAACAAACCCTAATAGCGCAGCCAGTCAAAGTTCTCCGGTGTAGCTAGAATCAGTGTTCTTGATTTGCTTGTTTATTGACCACATTTCTGCCTGTTCCCTGGTCCGATCCTTTGCCTGTTTTTTGACCCTATCTCTGCCTGCAGTCTGAACTGACCCATCTGCACGTCTGACTGACTATATTACTACAAGACACTGGTTCCAGCCATCCACTGTGAATGGTTGCAGTCCTGAAACCACAGGAACTCTTTGGTTCTTTCTTTCTTTAGCCTCCTGCATTTCCTGGCCAATGAACATGGCATTCCTGGGGGCAACCACATACCAGTAGGCTAGGCTTGCTTGGCTTATAGGAACAGGGACTGCTATAGGTCACACTAAGTGTTCTGCTCTCAGAGTACATACAGTATATCAGTGCCTGCAGCACTGCAGGGGGAGATGTCTCCATCTGCAGTTAAAAAAAAGAATGTGTATGCCCAGCATTAGGAGCATGGGATGTTCAGTGGGCAGCAGCTCCTATGCTTCACCATATATCTTTTTCACTTTTGTGTGGCAGAGATTTCTTTGTCCACATCAATCTATGTAAATGAAGAAATCTGTTAAGTTCTCTTTTTTATTCAGCCCATGGGCTGAATATAAAAAAGAACATTACATTTATGCACAACAATAAAAGAGTGGATAGATGTGTGACAGAAGCTTCTAAAAGTGGGCATACCATACACTTTTACTGGCAAGGATTTCTGCATCCACATCGATCGATGTGAATGAAGGAATCTATTATATTCATATTATTGTTCAGCCCACAGGCTTTACAAAAAAAAAGGCATCACATGTATGCCCAACATTAGGAGTGTGGTAGACCCAAAGTCCAATAACCACCTTCAGGCTTTTAACGGGTATTAATTACGGGGATGTTAATTACGCTTTGGATTTTCCTGAATACCTACACTACTACTAACTATGTACACACCCCAAGGTATTTGATGGGAATCATGTTGAGTCTTTGGAAGATTTTATTTTTTGGCAACAAGTTTTTGAAAAATTACAAGAATAAAATTTTTTTTTACACAAAGTGGTCACTTTAATGAGATATTTTTCTTACACACATAATGGGTATACATGGCATTGTACGCCAAAACACTTCTCCTGAGTATGGGGATACCACATGTGACACTTAGCCTAGCCACATACAGGGGTCCAAAGTCCAATGATCACCTTCAGGCTTTCAAAGGGCATAGCATATCATTTCCTGACTACCTATCACAGTTTTGGAGGCCCTAAAATGCCAGGCTAGTACAAACACCCCCCAAATTACCCCTTTTTGGAAAGGAGACACTCCAAGTATTTGCTAAGTGGCATAGCGAGTATTTTGCAAATTAAATTTGCTGCCACACGTTTCTGGAAAATGAAGAAAGAAAACAAAAATGTATTTTTTTATTTTCTTTTTTCAGTTTTTAAAACCTTGTGGCAAAAATTTAGATCTGCAAAATATTTACCATGTCTCTTATCAAATGTGTTTTGGTGTTTAATTCTGTAGCCGACAGCGGACTACAGTTATCTGGCACTGCAAACTTACCCTCTTCTTTCTTGGACTGTCTCTGTGTTCCTCTAGTGCTGGGTTCAGATTACATGCACCATCTTCCTGAGCCAAGCAGAGAGCATTGTGGGAACTGTAGTCGCCTGAACAGACATCCATGATTAGCAGAACTATCCCTAGACTACATCTCCCAGCAGGCCATCTGCTCCAAGGAAAGAACTCTTGGAGAGGCTATAAAAGGGTCAGCAGACCAGGCCCAAGCCCTGTTGCTTCCCAAATCTCATCAAGTAAGCATCCTCTTTGCTGCTGTGCAAGAGCACTGCAACCTACCACGCGGCAACAAGGTGCTACCAGCTCCAACCCAGGTGGGTCCAACTCCGCAAGCTACACGAGGAACACCACCACAGCATTGCTAAAAGCAACAAGACCAAACGATCACTGTTCCAGCAGCCAGTCCATCATCTCCGCCCATTCTGCAGAAGTAAGAATCAAATTGTATCACTCTTCAGGAAGTTCCTACACTGTATCCAGATTGGTGAGCGGGCACGTGCCCATAAATCCAGTACGAGTCACTATCATACTCCATTGGCTATTTTATACAGACATCTTATCGCTTCTTCTCAGGGCAGCTGCCAACCCCGGCCGGAGAGGAGGAGTTTGAGACCTGGATGCCATTCAGGCAATAGAGGAATGGAGTATTCCAGAAGTGACAGCGGCTGAGTGAGAGCCGTAGAGGCCCAGCAGCTGAAGTGATCCGTAACTTGAGAATGGAAAAAAAAGATTGTGTTGCTATGGACTACATAGAAGCTTTGTATGCTGTATTTGGAAGAGTTGAGACAATCTCGGATCCCTCGTACAAGTTCAATTACACTCACCAACAAAGAGGGGAGAGACTCTCGGAGTATATTTCTTGAGTAGATAGAATGCTACACAAGATTATATCTAAGAAGGTTATCAATCCAAAGAATGCTGATCAAGCTCTTCTAGATAGGGTCTTACAATGGTACACAAACGATAATGCAGGTGTCCTAAGGCGAGCTCAGGGAGGACAGAAAACTCCAGTGGAGCAGAAGGGAAAAAGCTAGCTTGATCTTGATTTTCAGTATGAATAAAGACCTTGAAAGTGGGGCCTCATGATCCTTCTGACTTTTTGGGTCATCCATGAGGCAGGAGGAGAGACTGCTCCTGAAAGTCTGAGAGTCTGGGAGTCTTCAGAGTCTGGAGGAACCAGAGCCCGGTTGCAGTTTTTAGGAGATGGATAATGAACCTGAACCTTTAGAGAGCATATACTCAAGACTCAAGAAAATCTGTCCTCATAAGAGACTAACATACGACATCCTTGGGGAAAGCTCAGATGAACTAATTTCTACAGCTCCACCTTCTAGCCAAGTGCCAGTCTCCTCTACCGAACCCTTGGTAGAGGATGACCGTGTTCCACCTTCTGACACTACTGGGTGGGTCTCTAACTTCTGACACTACTGGGTGGGTCACTAATTTATTACTGGCCTGTCATCAAAATGATATAACTCTGTCTGATGGTGTATATGGTTTATTGTTGGAAAATCCCTCTATTAGTCAGTTGTTTGCTACTGTAGCTTTTGATTAGTAGAATAATTAGTTGCATACCTTTAAATGTACTAATCAATAGATAATTTAACAAGATTGTATCCTGTCTTAAGGGACCAAAGACTTTCAAGTGGGGGGAGGATGTAGCCGACAGCAGACTACAGTTATCTGGCACTGCAGACTTACCCTCTCCTTTCTTGGACTGTCTCTGTGTTCCTCTAGTGCTGGGCTTGGATCACATGCATCATCCTCCTGAGCCAAGCAGAGAGCATTGTGGGAACTATAGTCTCCTGAACAGACATCCTTGATCAGCAGAACTATCCCTGGACTACATCTCCCAGCAGGCCATCTGCTCCAAGGAAAGAATTCTGGAGAGGCTATAAAAGGGTTGGCAGGCCAGGCCCAAGCCCTTTTGCTTCCTGGATCTCATCAAGTAAGCATCCCCTTCACTGCTGTGCGAGAGGACTGTGACTTTCAACAGGGCGCTCCCAGCTCTGACTCGGGAAGGTCCGACGCTGCAAGCTACACAAGGGGCACCATCACAGCATTGCTGAAACCAGCAGGACCAGACAATCACTGATCCAGAAGCCAGTCTGTCATCTCTGCTCGTTCTGCAGAAGTAAGAATCGACTTGGATCGCTCTTCAGGAAGTTCCTGCACTATATCCAGATTGGTGAGTGGCACCTGCCCATAAATGCAGTACCAGTCACTATCATACTCCACAGGACACTGTATACAGGCATATTATCTCTGAATTACCTTAAAGTGGATGTAAACCCAATTTTTTTTTTTTTATAATTAAGGCTTGCACCTTTTACAGTATAGGATTTTATGTCATCTGTGCCCAGTCTTGCCACGAAGAGTTAATCCAGTTCTTAGCAATCCTCTTATCTTTTTTTAGTAAGATAAAAACTGACACACAGAGAAAAAGTAGTCAGTTCTCCCCCCTTGCTGTGAGTGACAGGTGATTTACATATCTCATGCACAAGCCTGAGAAAGACATTCTCTGTACTTCAGATCCCCTCCTTTCTTCTCCAGCTTTCCCAGGATTGGCTGCTCCACACCTCAGCATAATTGGGCATGCTGAACTCATGTGGTGACCTTTCTGGGATTTGACTGGATGTTAGTGATCATAGCAGACGTTCAGTGTAAGAAATATACAGGAGAAAATGCATGTTGGCATGGGGAGTGTAGAGGTGGGTGGGGAGTCTACTGACATCACGACTCCACCCACCGAGCTCCGGACAACAGACCCACCCACAGAATCTGTAGTTTTTCGGGTCTCATAACAGACAGAGGGGAGACATTTGACAGGTAGGGATACATGCAGGAGGCATGTATATCCTTATAGATAACCACTATGACAGTACTGTAGTTTAGAAAGGATGAGAGTGGGTTTACATCCACTTTAAGGATTGATACTGGTCAGTTTCAGCTGCTTTGCCTTGACTGCAAATCACTGTGCCATATTTAGAAGTCTTGCTTCTTTGAGCTCCAATTTGCCGGTGAAGATAACTGTGACAACCGGTGAAGATAGCCTTGCATCTTTGAACTCTAATTCCATCCTCACTTAAAGGGACACACTACTAGCCACTATATTACTTCATCTATCATTAGGATTGAAGGTATAATAGGCCAGCCTGGGGTTCCCCTTTAGCAGTGGTATTATATTCAGCAATCTGTAACCCTTTTGAAACCCATTCATTTACTGTCTGTTTTTCTGTATGCATTAATATTGTATTTCTTCTGTCATTGCCAATTGTCATTGAATTGCTTTGCGGACTTTCTCAACTGAGTCTTGGCTGTTTATCCAGGACTCGGCTGACTTATACCCTTTTACAAGACTCTCCTCTTGAGTAAGTAAACCCAAAAGAGAGGGGGGCGTGGCCTGGACCGGCATGGCATGAGGAGCATTGATCGGGAGCACCGCTTGTCAAACATCCGTTTCCATTAATCCTGGGGCTAATATCACTACAAAAACCACATACTAAGCCTGCCAACAGTGGGAAGATGCAGGGAGAATGTCTCCACCGAAAAAAGCCACAGACGCGGCCTCTAAACTGGCAAAATATCGCCTACAGGATAAGGCGGCCGTGGAGGAAAATGGCGCCGACCACCCTGCTCCGCTGGATTCCGCTCGAGTACTGGAGGCGATTTCGGACTGCAAAAGCACTCTCACATGTAAGACAGAGGAGGTGAAAGTAGACGTGTCCTTAATCCGTCAATGCCACTGCAAATCTCGACGTAAAGGCTACAACACCAACTGAATGCGGTACTGAAATACGGAACAAGATGACATGGAGAATAGATTGCGGAGGTGTAACCTGCGGTTTGTGGGGCTACCTGAGGGTGCGGAGGGATCCGACCCCCCTTCATTCTTGGAGAACTTGCTTATATCCACCTTCAGGCGGGCCAAGTTCTCCACCTCATTCGTGGTGGAGAGAGCTCACAGATTGGCATCCCCCACAAGGTACACCTCCCAGAACCTTTATTGCCAAAATGCTCAACTATCGTTATCGAGATGCTGTCCTCCGCCTCACCAGGCTAAAAGGCAACATTCCTTACAAAAATGGAGAAATCAAAGTCTTTCCAGACTTCTCAGCGGAAGTCCAAAAGAAGCGCGCACAATTTACAGAAGCCAAGCGACAACTGAGGATCCGCCATTATTCTTACGCAATGCTCTTCCCCGCCAGGTTGCGCGTGGTCGGTGAAGACAGAGCTCACTTCTTTGATACGCCTGAAGCTGTCTTTGCGTGAATGGAGGACAGAGCCGCACCGGACCGAGCAACCTCCTATGAACTCCATGATGATCGCAACCGCCCTGCGATATCCTTAGCCTCAGCGTAGAACCTTTCCAACAATATTTGTGTCGGGCTGTAATGGACTTTGCTTCAATAAGGTACTGTAATCCACAATTCCGTTCGATGACAGCCTTTATGATGCCAGAGGACTGACTCTGTACCCAAAACGCCCTACCGTATCCCCTCCCTCCCCCTATCTGGATATGTCTACGAGCCCCCTTCTAACACCTGCAACCTCAAGTTCCCACCTCCGTTTGTTTTCCACAAATATGTCATCCTGGAGGACACAATCTGGGAGTCACGCTCCTCGTGCTACTGCTCGCTCTACAGCGAATTTTTGTCCCCCTAGATACGGGATCCATAGCGGGTTCTGTTTTTACAGGATTTGCATGTAATGTTCGCCAATTGGCACAAGTTTTGTTTCCCTGGAATGTCCAGGAACAGCAACCTGCCCCCAGGATGTATGGGGGGGGATGTCTGCCTGGATGGCCCAGAGTGTTGGTTTGCAAAATGCAAAAGTTATGCTGTTGTTATGTTATATTACAATTTACCATAGATGAGAGGAGTTCTATTTGCAGGCATCTGTTTGATATACTAATATTTGTGTGTTATTCTGTGTTCCCTGATGGGAACTCGCGGCTTCGATCCCAGGAGCTGGAGACTGTATATCCTGGTCCTGCTGCCTGGATCGCGCCGGGCGGGTTTGCGCGTCCTCCCACGTTGTGGGGGGGCGCGGCGCCCACTCTGCGGGTGGGTTGGCAGGATCAACGATAAACACGCTCGACTATTATGTTCAAGCTGAAATGTGTCACGTGGAACGTGCAAGGGCCAAAGAGAAATGCAGCTTTATCCATTCTTAAAAACATGCGTGCAGAGATAATGGTCCTAGTTGAGACCCATCTTACCGGGCAATTAATGTTATCACTCAAAAAACTCTGGGTGGGTTGGCTATATCAAGCCCCTCATACGGCCAACTCCAGGGGTGTCGCGATTTTGGTGGCCAAAACGGTTCAGTTTACCCTACTGACACTTAAATCCGATCCCCAGGGCAGATTCCTATTTCTACACGCTAGAATAAATGGACTTGAGCTCCTTGTACTGGCAGTCTATATGCCTCCCCCATTCCACTTCAATGTTTTAAATGAGGGTCTTTCTTTCATGTCCCAATTTCCCACTGTTCCAACGCTCTGGCTGGGGGATTTTAACAATGTACTAGACAGGGAACTTGACAGACTGACAATGCAGCCTTCTGACAACACCTCGCAAGAGTACAAAAGATTTGGCAGATTCCTTAATGAATTAGCCTTTATGGACACATGGCGATATCGCCACCCGCAGGATAAGGCATTCTCTTGTTTTTCAACGGCACATAATTCAATGTCCAGGATAGACCTTATTTTAATATCCCGCTCTCTTCTCCCTATGTTAGAAGATGTAGGGTTCTGCCCTCGCATACTGTCTGACCATGCCCCATATTGGGCTGAACTCAAACTTGAATCGCCACCTAACACTTATACATGGACACTTAACGCCTTTTGGCTATCGGTAGTCCCGGGAATAGATGAGATTGGGGTTGAATGGGATATATTCTTCCAAACTAACCGGAACTCAGCTCCCTTCGATGTAGGGTGGGACTCCTTTAAATCTCATGCCCGCATGATACTCGCCCAACGTATAGCTAGATACAAGAAAACCTCCTCTCAAGCGGTCAGACAGGCAGAACAAGCCTTGATGGACATAGAGAGGGAATTTTCTTCTAACCCCTCTCCCTCCACTGCTGATCAACTAAAACAACAAACCCGCTTGGTGTCTAATATGCATTTTAAAGAGCGGAGAGGAAAATATTCTGTACTAAACAGAGGCTGTATGAGTGCAGGGAACGGGCGGGACGCCTCCTGGCATATTTGGCTCATATGGATCTTAGACCACCTACAGTGGTATCCCTTAGAGGCACGAGCGGCGAGATGATCACTGAACCCGATAAGGTGGCGGGAGAATTTCGCTCTTTTTTCTCGTCCTTGTACTCCTACACTAGTTAATGACACTAGTGAGGACACAAAAGCACTCCTAGCCAGTGTAGAACTACCCACACTTTCCCAGCCTCATATTGAAATGCTGGAGGCCCCTATTACCACGGATGATATCGTTGAAGCAATGCCCCAACTTAAAGCTTCAAAAGCACGGTCTCTCCCTTGGATTCTTTAAAACATACACAGAAAACATTGTCCCTAGGTTACACAAGCTATTCTCCCATATATTCAAATCTGGATCTATTCCTCAATCTATGACCAAAAGCTTATATAGTGCTCATACCCAAACCTGAGAATGAAAAAATGAGAGTAAGGTATGTACAAGGAGGCCAACATCCTAAAAACTGAAACAAGAAGAAACCGTGCACTATAAGTGCACCGAGGTCGCCCTTGGAGGATTTTTACTGGCCAAAAAAAAATGTATAATGTCAAGAGTATTTTGTATAAAAATGCACTAAAGTGCCAACTTTATTAAACATATAAAAAAGTATATGTAAAAGGTAACAGTACAAATACAATTATACAAAGTGCAAATACAGACATATTGTGCACATCCAATTGTATACAAAAGATATGACACCCCTGTGCCTACAGCCCGCAGCCTAAGAGTAAAAGGTCAAGTGGATGAAGTATACAGCACGTGACCCGACATGTTTCGGAAATAGGTATGTATTACTCCTTCATCAAGAGATTTACAATTGGGTGATCAAATCTCTATCTGTAATATAAAATAATTTATAGTAATAATAGTAAAGTAATAATAGTAAAGTAGTATCGTCATAATTATATGCGACTGCAATTTTGCGATATATGCGATTTTGTGGTTGTAAAAAATAGTACAAAAAAGTCAAACAGACTAAAAGACTAGTCATACTTACATCAATCTGATTCATAAGGACAAACAGGTGATGACAAAGCAAAAATTGAACACCAGAGGTGGAGCAGGCTGGCTTAGAAAGTCCACAGAACGTGAGATGGGCATCCACAGATGTAGGACTTAGCGCTGCAACACTTTCACAAGAGACGCCTGATTTAGGTCTGTGTGATTAAAATATAAAACTATGATTACAAGAAGCGCATATATTGAGCTCATATGCAGCTAAGAGAAGCAACAGTCACTAGGCTGCAATAAAAGAGCATATGGGATAAAGTTCTCCCACTGCTCTGATGAATATAGAGTATGTAGAATACTTGAAATTACCTTGTGGTTTTTAAATGATCTCCTGAGACACAGACCTCCGGGCAGCAGTTCAAAACTGACAGATGCCCTGGGAGTGTCTGTGTCTCATAAAGGACAGCTTATTAGGCATCAGCCAATCAGTGTCCCCTCCACAGAATCAGCTGCATAGCGAGCAGCTGTGTATGGAGCTCAGGGCGTCCCCCTGGCGCTGAGGCGCACGGCGTAGCCACGCCCCAAAGGGCGTGATGATGTCACGCGCCGCAACGCCACCGGCGGGCATTCGATCCCCATGCAAACAAGGAAGCAAGCATGGGGTCGCGTCAAAGAGCTTCTCCACATGCAAAGGCCCAGGGGACAGGCAGAATCATACCGCCCCCTAGCCGTGCAGGTGTGGAGCTTACCCGCCGGGTGTCAGTGAGCACGTGAGCGGTCTGCACCCAGCAGATTGCGCCATCTTGTGGACAAGATGGAGAATGAATAAAGCCAGCCTGCTGTACAACAATATGAAAAATAACAAAAAAACAGAAATCAAGGGAGGGAGAAAAAGAAAAAGGGGAAGAGATGAGAAGGAGAGGGGAAGGACATATTATAATATAACATTGCAGTATGATATACAAACAAGCAGTTTAATAACAATCAGTTTGGTCCAATAATGGCAAAAGAAAAAGAGGACTACCCTAGATGTATATAGACATGATAGCATCTCTCCATTGCTATATCTATTCTAAGGTGACTAATATACACATTGCACGTAGTGATGGATAACATATAGAGAGAAAGGAACCGAGGCAAACAGCAAGACATGTATGAGGGTCCCTACAGGTCCAACTCACAAACCCCTGATGAGAAGCCGGGGAGGAATGGTTTAAAATTAAAGGCCCCATTGAGGCCAGGTGGATCGTTTGCCCATAAATTGTGTATCCACCTCAGTTCACACTGGAGGAGGCGCTTGTTGAAGTCGCCGCCTCTCGGGTTGAAGTGGATGCGGTCAAGGGCTAAAAAATATATTTTGGGGATTGATGAAGGGTGAACCATGACCATGTGGCGGCCGATGGGCAGATCTGGATCGCGTTTGCGTATGGTGCCAAGATGTTGGTAAATGCGTTTCCAAAACTCATTTATAGTTTTGCCAACATAGTAGCACCCGCATTCACAAGTTAGCAGATACACTATTGCAGAAGTTTTGCAGTTTACATAGTGCTTGGGAGAGAAAAGCTGGCCATTAGGTAAAATTATGTTTTTCCATCTGTCCATATACTGGCAATACTGGCATCCCCCACACATATCGGTCCCCAGTGTTTTACACGGATCGCCTCTACAGGCCTTATACTCACTGTTGACTACTTTGTCTCCTATGGATGGCGGTCTCCTATAGGTAACTGCTGGAACATTGGGAACAAAGGGGGCCAAGGTTTGGTCCATTGTTAGTAAATGCCAGTATTTGTTCAAAATGCATTTGACCTGCTTGTGTTGTGATGAGTATGTTGTGATAATTCTTGTTGTTTCATCTTTTTTAGGGTTGTTTTTGTGCATTTAGCAAGTCACGGCGAGATTGATTAAGACCTCGTTTATACGCTTTTTTTAAACAGGTATTTGAATATCCTCTTTCGAGGAGTCTCTTTTTTAGAATATTGGCTTCAGTTTTGAATCCAACATCGTCTGAGCAATTGCGGCGAGCTCTTAAGTACTGGCTATATGGTATAGAGGCCAAGAGGGGCCTAGGGTGGAAGCTACTTGCATGAAGCAAGGAATTGCCTGCTGTGGGCTTACGGTAAAGTTCACTAGAGA
Organism: Lithobates clamitans; assembly: GCA_037952925.1. Taxonomy (NCBI): domain Eukaryota; kingdom Metazoa; phylum Chordata; class Amphibia; order Anura; family Ranidae; genus Lithobates; species Lithobates clamitans. The sequence continues at coordinate 3,678,870 of JBBGZY010000076.1, read as the reverse complement.
GGTTACCATTCGGTGATTTTTTAATCAGCACGTCTAGAAACGTAATTTCATTGGGGCTATGAGTCATAGTGAATTTTAAATTAAAGTCGTTCTTGTTAATGCACTCCAGGAATTGATGTAGTAATTCAGTTGGCCCATCCCAAATGAGGAATATATCATCTATGTATCATCGCCATGTTAAAACATGGCGCATATACATAGATAGTGACTCTTGAACCAGCAGTGAATGTTCCCACTCCCCCAGGTACAGATTGGCGTACGATGGGGCACAGCATGTCCCCATCGCAACGCCCTGTACCTGGAGGTAGTGGGAACCATCAAAGCAAAAAAAGTTGTGATAAAGTATAAATTCAAGAGAAGTCATAATGAATTCAGTATATTTAGGTTCAGAGTCGCTGTATAGTGCATTTTTATACAAAATACTCTTGACATTATACATTTACTTTTGGCCAGTAAAAATCCTCCAAGGGCGACCTCGGTGCACTTATAGTGCACAGTTTCTTCTTGTTTCATACCCAAACCTGGTAAAAATGTAAAACTCCCTGAGTCATACCGCCCAATATCCCTCCTTCAACTGGATAAAAAAATCTTGGACAAGGTCCTGGCGTTATGCCTGAATAAAGTAATTCTCACCCTGATTCACCTGGATCAAACCGGATTCATGCCTGCAAAAAATACGGCACATAACCTCCGTAGATTACATATGCACCTACAAGCTGAACATGGCCAGATGGGGTCCAGAGTCGTGGTATCCTTGGATGCCGCAAAGGCGTTCGACTCTGTTAAGTGGGTCTACCTCTGGCATTGCTTAGCAAAATTCGGATTCGGACCGAAATTCATCAGATGGATCCAATTAATGTACCAAAACCCTAGTGCCAGGATCTTGGTCAATGGGAGAGTTTCTGACGCCTTCCCCCTTTCAAGGGACACGCTTCAGGGGTGCCCCCTATCCCCCCTACTTTATGCCCTTGCGGTAGAACCTCTTGCAGCCTCACTGAGGTCACATCCAGGCATTACAGGTTTGCGGAGCGGCGATCTGGTGGAGACAATCAGTCTCTACGCGGACGACATGCTGCTGAATTTATCTGACTCCAGCCCCTCTCTAAATGCAGCATTAGAAACAATACAAACATTCAGGAAATACTTGGGTTTAAAAATAAATTGGGACAAGTCCCAAATCCTCCCTATAGATATAGGTGTACCCTCACAAAACCAAGCCTCCTCCCCCCTTACAACTGTTAGTTCTATGAAGTACCTAGGGATCACCATCACCCGTACTCCCGAAGAATACACCAAACTCAATATAGAGCCCCTGATCACAACCCTGAAAAGCAAAACCCAGATTTTGGGCCAAACTTTCCCTGGGGGTCTTGGGTCGTGTGAACCTTATAAAAATGGTTCTACTTCCCAAGTTCCTGTATGTCCTCTGGCACGCCCCGCTTTATCTACCTCTCAGAATTTTCAAATCAATCGAAAAAATTCTTAACTCATTTGTGTGGGGGAAGGTCCATCATAAACTATCTTGGCAAGTGCTGAAAAACCCCACAGATTTGGGAGGCACGGCACTACCTGATTTCAACCTATATTATTTGTCAGGGCAGTTATCGCACTTTTATTACCTAGACAAATGCGACAAAGAACGATATATGACTTTGCTCTGCTCCCAATATGCCCGTTTATACACCCACCCATTTAAAATTATTTTTAGAGACCCCGTAGATCCCTGAGCATCGGAAAGGTATACAGGCTTACTATACACCCACTGCAAAATATGGGCAGTGGTGAGACGCAGACTAGATGTGCCGCCCACACACTCACACACGCCACTCTGGGACAACCCTGGTTTAAAGGAATTACTATCTCTACCAGACCGTAGCATGTGGATTGTTCGTGGGGTGAGGATTCTTTCAGATGTTTATCGGGACAATACCCTGAAATCCTTCCAACAACTTAAGGATGAATTTACCCTCCCCAATTCCATGCACTTTAGATATCTCCAGCTCCACCATGCTCTTCAGACCCAATTTCATGATAATCCACCTAACTTAGAACAATTGGATATCCTCAATATTATAAGGGGGCATGACTCCTCCAAACTCATTTCAATCTTTTATAACTCTCTGCTTCGGCCTACGGCCACGAAGCTTGCTTATGGATTAAAAAATCGTTGGGCTGGGGACGTGGGGGAGCTGGAGGATGATGAGTGGGAGGACGCTTTGGACAATTGCAAAACCGTATCTACCAGACTCTCAGATCGCCTCACTCAGCTATATATTCTGCATAGATCATACTTGACTCCCATCCGACTGGCTAGATTCAAACCCAACCACAATCCTCTATGCCCCAGATGTGACAGTCCCTCTGGCTCCTTTTTCCACCTTCTATGAACGTGTCCGGCTATACATGACTACTGGTCTCACATAGTGCAATTCATACATGATGAAATGGGATCCCCCCTTAGACTTTGCCCCAAACAATGTATACTAGGAATATTCCCAGACCCAGACTCAGACAAATTCCATGTCACATTTCTCAAGGAAACACAGTTTATAGCCAGACTGCTTATAGCAAGAAAATGGCTAAGGATAGATCCACCAACACTCCAAGAATGGATAGCTGCCTTCAATAACGTTTTGCCTTACAAAAAAGAAATATACGCCCACAGGGGCTGCCCATCCAAATATGGGAAAATATGGGACTCCTGGCTGGGTAATGCAGCCACGTGCAAATCAATAGCTGAAAATACCCCCGAAGATTAACCATCCAATTTATAGGATAATACGGTGACAAAATGCCTATTAAATGCAATATGTAACTATATGGTAAAACTTACAAATAATTATTTACATATGCCTTGTGCAAACTGATTGTGAAGGTCGAGCTGAATGTATTGTTTACTCAGTTAATTACATTATTTTACCACATATGTCAGTGTAATAAATGCTCTGTAAATGTGTACTCTTCTCAAATAAACAACAACGTTTTTTTTGTAAAAAACCAAAAAAAAGAAACAAAAGAGAGCTAATACATGTACCTGGTGTCAGTGTGTTATTTAAAGGTATACACAACATGTTTGAATCTAGAGTGTTAGGAGGGCTGGAAAGTTCAGAGGGTCAAGGTGGCGCAGAGGAACATGCTATTCTAAGCAACCCCCAAGGGGGCAGTGCTACAACTATAAGTATTCCTGTGATGCATGTTAGAAATATATTATTAATTGATAACTCTTTGAACTCTTTGTAAAAAAATACATTTTAATTTTCTTTCCTGCATTTTCCAAAAACTTGTTGCAAATAATGACATTTTTAAAAGACTCATTATGCCCCTTAGAACATATTTTGGAGTGTTTGCTTACCAAAATGGGGTCATTTTCTGGGTGTTTTCCTGGTGCTCCAGAGCCTCCAAAAATGAGATAGGTAATGAGGAAATTAGATGCGTAATTTACATGTACTTGTAGTGTCAAATATACAGCGTATGCTATAGTTTTTAGACTCTATAACTTTCACACAGACTAAATACCATGGATTTTGGGTTATTTTTACCAAAGAAATGTTGCAGAATACATTTTGGCCTACATTTATGAAGAAAGATTATTCAGACATTCCAAACTCATTTCAGGGAGGTGGCAAGCTTATTTCAAGCTCAGTAATGCCATAATAAAATAATACTTTAAAAGATAATGTTGTGTCACACTGTGCCCATCTGCAGCCTCATCGGTGCCCATCAATGCAGCCTCACTGTGCCCATCAATGCAGCCTCACTGAGCCATCAATGCAGCCTCACTGTACCCATCTGCAGCCTCATCAGTGATAACAATGCAGCCTCACTGAGCCCATTTGCAGCCTCATCAGTGCCAACACTGCAGCCTCACTGTGCCCATCTGAAGCCTCACTGTGCCAAGAATGCAGCCTTGTCAGTGCCCATCAATGCAACCTCACTGAGCCATCAATGCAGCCTCACTGCCCCCACCACCAATCTCATTGTGCACAATGTATTGTAGCACTCAGTGTTGCACCATGCACACCACTACTCACCTCACATCCCCCACACTGCTGACCTCTGTACACTGTGTACACATTCACACCACCAGGACAATTGAAGAAATGCATCCAATGGCTGGGCACACTCTCACTAATCTAATAATAAAACAATTATGTAATGAGTCATATATATATATAATTAATAGTGATCATTCCGTGTATACACCCAGAGCCCACACAGGTGGGTACAAATATTCATTCACAGACACAGTTCCTGTGAATTAGGGAGTGGGGTAGCAGTGGAACTACAAACACCAGAGCACACACATGTCACATATGAGCCATGAGTATAAATACATGATGTCACATGTCCCACCCCCTGTACCTTTCTCCTCCACACCAACAACCCGAGACCAGCTCAGCGACTGACAGCGACTTCCGGGTACAGGGGCAAAGCTAACGATCACCTGCCCTCCAATCAGCATTCAGGCCGCGCCTCTGGCCTGACTTTGGGCCAATGCGTCACTTTCTACTGCTTGGTTACCGTCGCTAGGAAGTTTCTGGCGGATGGAAGCCAAAGTCCTGTATGATGATAGTCCGTATCCTGTGGTGCCTACTCCAGGCTGAGTGGTAGTGCAGGCTCAGCCGGGAGATCGCGCCGCACTCTCGGGTGTCCGTGAGCCCGCAGTCAAATGCGGGAGTATCCCACGAGTCGCGGGAGACTTGAGATGTCTGATTATTTATTTGCAAAATTTTATAACAGAAACTAAGAAAAACTTGTTTTTTTTTTCAAAGAAATATATATAGAAGAAACCCCACGCTATTATAAGTGCAAAAAATATACCACAAATAAGGTATAATTATGTCACAATTAAAAGCAGCTCCCACCCAATCGTGCAATCACTACACTGATATACAAAAACTCATACAGTGGGGACGGAAAGTATTCAGACCCCCTTAAATTTTTCACTCTTTGTTATATTGCAGCCATTTGCTAAAATCATTTAAGTTCATTTTTTCCTCATTAATGTACACACAGCATCCTATATTGACAGAAAAACACAGAATTGTTGACATTTTTGCAGATTTATTAAAAAAGAAAACCTGAAATATCACATGGTCCTAAGTATTCAGACCCTTTGCTCAGTATTTAGTAGAAGCACCCTTTTGATCTAATACAGCCATGAGTCTTTTAGGGAAAGATGCAACAAGTTTTTCACACCTGGATTTGGGGATCCTCTGCCATTCCTCCTTGCAGATCCTCTCCAGTTCTGTCAGTTTAAATGGTAAACGTTGGGGGACAGCCATTTGTAGGTCTCTCCAGAGATGCTCAATTGGGTTTAAGTCTGGCCTCTGGCTGGGCCATTCAAGAACAGTCACGGAGTTGTTGTGAAGCCACTCCTTAGTTATTTTAGCTGTGTGCTTAGGGTCATTGTCTTGCAAAAATATCAACAATTCTGTATTTTTCTGTCAATATGGGGTGCTGTGTGTACATTAATGAGAAAAAAAATGAACTTAAATGATTTTAGCAAATGGCTGCAATATAAGAAAGAGTGAAAAATTTAAGGGGGTCTGAATACTTTCCATTCCCACTGTATATACAAAACAGGTGTAGGATGCCAAGTTTGTCCTGGATGGGTGCTATATAGCACAGATATTTGGGGTATGGTCCCTTTAAGGGAAGTGCGGTAGTGTTCAGGGGGTCACCCAGAGTGGGTGAGTAGAGTCGATCACGACTGACTGACTCGCAGTCCTCTCTGTCTTAATAGTTTTTTGGGACCCAGAATGTGTATATATATATATATATATATATATATATATATATATATATATACACACACACACACAATTTTATATATACAATTTTACCATATCACATAGATAAAAAATATCATAAACACTCATATAAACAAGTCAAGTGTTTAAATATATGTGAAAAACAAAAAGTGATCAATTGTTCACAAAGCAAAATGTATCAGTCCTATACACCATCCAATCTTCCTGAGACATTCTCAATCACATTGAAATTCTTTCCATGCTCCATATAATCCACCAGAAACACACCAATGTGCTTATTCGATGTACCCCACTGAAATAATGGAGGTCAAATACGTTTTGGTTATAATCAGACAACTTGCATCTAGATCCTTCTTATAGTATGTTCACCATCTCCTCCTGGACAGCATAGCATGGAAAAGCACAAAAACAAAGACCCAATAGTGCAGACTGCAACCTTTTTTATTTATAATAAGATAAAATGCATTCACAAAGGATAAAATGTGAATGCGCATATACGTACAAGCACCATGTGTGGAATAACAAAATGGCATCCTAGTTTCACCCAGCATGATGACGTCACCCCCTCCTGACATGTTCCGTAAATTGGTTTTAGAGCACCATTAGGTCTTTGTTTTTATACTTTTCCATGCCATGCTGTCCACGGTAAAAGGGAACACCTCATCAACATATAGTGCGGTTTTCTCAAATTTTGCTGCAAATGTGGCACTCTTTAAAACTTCCGCTATGGTTAATGGGAATATGTGAGCAAAGAAATACGAGGGCTGCTGTATTTGTTGTTTTTTTTTTTCCAGGGCTGGCTATTCTGATTATGGTTTCTCCAACTACAGCTACTGACCTGAAATATGCATACAGAAATAAATAATTCAGGTTTTTCAGACTTACCTGGCCACATGCTTGTTTCAAGTCAAAGGCTCACTAGATAGACAAGCCAGTATTACTACAACAATCCTAGAGCCTACATTTTTAACCACTCACCGCCTGGCCAGTGCATATAAACGGCCAGACTTGCACTGGTCCCCACGTACACATGTGCTGGGCTTTCTGAAGAGCGATCAGAGCATTTGACAGGCAGTGAGGAGGTAGATACTGCACAAACACCCCTTTTCACTTGAATAGGTCACGATTGGTAGGGGCTACACCTGACGAAAGCGACAGGGGTAATAATTCCTGCCAAGGCTGCAAAGCATTCACTTTGCACTTTTGCGTCACTTTGTGATGTTTTATGGTATAGTAGAACAAGTAGTTATGTTTTGGTGATTACACTCCCGGAGGATGTTTAGTTTCCTTTTTTTGCTATATGTTTATGTGGACTTTTAATTACTCTATTTTTAGCTGCATTTTTGCTGGGCTTACACCTCTGTAAGGTTTTTACTACCTTTTTATATATTATTTAATATTTTTGCACTGATGATGATTGTCCTTAATGAATTATTTTGTCACTGTTTTCACACATTCAAACACATTATTGCTGATATCACAGATTGCTGATTCCCTCAGGGGTTACCACCTCTGTAAGGTGTTTTCTGCTAGGATCATATTATTTATTATAGCAAGCAGTGCAGCATCAATTCATTTGTTATTATTTGTAGTAATTATTTTAGAAACGTGTGCTTTATAATGTAGCCATATTTAAATAATAATTTATATTGTGGGAAGTTTATGTATATCATTAATATTTGATTATGAAATCATGCTATCTCTGTAGTTAGAAGTTTACATTTGAATACTGCTGCACTAAAAGAGTAATGATCATACATTAGAAATCACCAGATTTTCCTAGGCATTTTATCAATTTTAGATAGAACCACCTAGTCCAACTTGTTATGATAAAATGTGAATTGGTCCTATAACAGAATTTTTTATAAGATCCATTTCCACTGGAAAACTGAAATAGTTATATCTGGTCCTAGGGTGCCATCTGGTGGGCAAGTGAGCTACCACAAAAGTAAACACAGAGTTGATAATTAGATTGCCCTACTTATCCTAGAGAAGGTTACACCTTCTGGGCCAGGTTTATCAAAATTTTATGAATGTATTGTTTGCAACTCAATAAGAGAGCAAGTCAGGAAGACACCAGGACATCATCTGAACACCATCTGGACACACTTCCATCATCTAGGGATCATTAAGACATCATTTGAACAGACCATCAGGAAGAGTCGCATCACATATCACCAGACTATCCAGTTCAGACCGCCTCATATAGATCTGACACCTCACTGAAGCCAGGGCACCCAGCTCCAGCCTAGATAGATGCCATTTTGGAGAAGATCAACTCCACCAATTAATTGGCAGCTATTTTAGGAGAGTCTGGCCAAATATTAATTTTAAAGGGAACCTATATTTACCACATTTATTATTGATTTTTCTGTGTGCAAGTATTTTATGCTAGTTGATTTTCTACCCCATTAGATCTAACACCCCAGAATTTGGTAATTTTATTTCTCCTTAATTGGCATAACTTTAGACGAACTTCACCTAGTAATTCGACTGCAGCAGGTTCAGGGGTCAAGTTAGTCAAATGCAGATTACTATCTGCCAAGTTTTATCCAATCAGTTAGGATATCTACAGAAAGTGAAAATCATTATTGTCTCATAGGTATTTCCGACAACAAAAATTTCAGAGCTGGTTCTCAAATTTTCCGACAACAAAATTTGTTGTCGGAAATTCCGATCGTGTGTACACAATTCCGATGCACAAAATTCCACGCATGCTCGGAATCAAGCAATAGAGCGCACTGGCTATTGAATTTCATTTTGCTTGTCTCGTCGTACGTGTTTTACGTCACTGCATTCTTGACGTTCGGAATTTCCAATAACATTTGTGTGACCGTGTGTATGCAAGACAAGTTTGAGCCCACATCCGTCAGAATTAAATCCAGGATTTCGTTGTCGGAATGTTCGATCGCGTGTACGTGGCATAAATCTATACTTACATTGATCTTATTGTAATCTGTTTAAAAGTTTTCAGCTTGTCATCACATAAAGTGACTGGCTCCTTCTGCTTATTTTTTCCTGCTAATACTAGAGCCCTGCTGCAGGGGCTGCAAGACGATGATACCATGTAAAATTCAGGCACTTACACTGTTGCATTACAAAAATACATTCAAGGATGTATTAATAATTACAGCACTGCAAACGTTTGTGTCTATTGTATTTGCCTAAAGTTCAGCTTTGATGCTTCTAATGTGCTTGTTCATCTCTTATGGTTGGAGGACTATTTTGCCCCAGATACCTCCTCTTGAGTCTTTGCATAAAAGTGTCTACACAATCTAAACAACCTCCACATATTTAAACAAATATATCTCTTCAGTTATGAATTTGTGCAGTCATTTTACCATTGTATGCATGAACTTATATTGTTGCTTTAATTTTTTTTTTTGTTTCATAAATGTTTATTGATGAAAGATAAAATGTACAAAACAGGTAATGGTATTTCTCCAAGGTGTACAGAGATACATCGTCAAGTTACAGGTTTCGTTCATTTAACAAGCAGATGTAGTGATATATATAATAACTTTGAATGTAAAAGAACATTTGGGTGTGTGAAAGCGTCAATATGCAAATAATTAAGACGTTTAAAACATTCATAAGTAAATATTTGAGGTGTCCAGTCACCTTAGACAGTTGTTAGCCGCTCTAGAAACATTGAAGTCAGCAATTGAAATCTTAAACATCCCATGTTGTGATTGTGGTGTGGAATTCAAAAGAGGAGCGTGGGATAAGGACCTTTAACCTTACCTCTCCCCATCCCAGTACCCCAACGGGAGCACACTGTACTGGAGGTGAGGGTCAGAAAGACCAAATATATGGAGGTAGTGAAAAAGGTCTTTTACGTGGAATAGTGTTTCTTAGAGGTCTTATAGTGTATGTGGTGTATTTGATTTCAGAAGGTGTGGGGCGTATATAGGATAGGGGGAGAGATGTTGGATTAAATATGCTCTACTTTGTATATATTTAATATTATGGGGTGGAGACTAACTTGGGTGGGTATATGGGTATGTGAGCACAAGAGTGGGGGTGGGAGTGTGGGTGGGGGTGGGTGGGGGTGGGTGGCGGACGCTCCTATTTCGGTCCCTGACTACTACCTGTTATGAGGATCAACGTGGCGCCAAGGATGTTCCGGCTTGTGGTTCAATAAGTAGTGTGTGAAATTCAACCGAATTATGAAAGTGTGTCCAACAAGCCCAAGTATGACTGTATTTTGTGGGGTTATCTTTTGCTTGATGTATTAAGTCTTCCATGACTGCTATTTTTTCCACACGTTTTAGCCAATCTGATAAGGTGGGAGGGTTAGTGTCCCTCCATCATAACGGAATACATTGCTTGGCCGCATTTATGAGGTGAAGCATTAAAGATTTCCTATAAGTGGATTGATGGAGTGAGGTGCGGTGTAGTAAATATTGGGCAGGTGTAAAGTCTAGAGTATAAGTAGTGATTCGAGTGATCATGTTGTGTACCTTTTCCCAGAGTGGCTTTATGAGGGTACAATCCCACCATATATGGAGAAGAGAGCCCACCTCAGAGTTACATCTCCAGCACAAAGGAGAAACAGTTGTATGAAACATATGAATGCGATCAGGGGTGCGGTACCATCTAGAGTACAATTTGTAATTGGTTTCTTGTGCTGAGACGTTAATAGAGCCTTTATGGATATGAGAATAGATATTTTCCCAGTCTTCCAGAGATAAGTCCAGGTTGACCTCTCTTTCCCATTCCTGGTTAACTGCGGTAGATGTGAGGTTAGTTTCACCGAAAAGCAAGGAGTACACTGTTGAGATTAAGTGGTGTTGAGGATTTGTGTCAGAGCATAGTGCTTCAAGGGGAGTCATATCTCTGCACCATTGAGAGATGGGATTGGAGCTGTTGAGAAAATGTCTGATTTGTAAGTACGAGAAGAAGGGAATGTTTCCATTCTGGAGTTTAGTAGGTAGATCGGTGTACGAGATAATTGAACCATTATGGAAAAGGTGATGTGCTCTCAATGTAGATATCATGGAGACCGAACTTGGGTTATTTTCTGGAAGGCCAGGGGGAAAGGTGGGGTTGCCAGTTAGGGGGGTCAATGGCCCTGGAGATGGAGTCATTTTAAGAGAAGAACAAGTGTTCCTGAAGCAGTTCAATGTAGGTCTCGTTAGTGGATGCGTTAAGTGTTCTTTAGGGGTCGCTTTGGTGTCAATCCATGGCGAGTGGGAGAGGGGTGTTTGGGCACAGGAATCTTCAATTTTGATCCAATATTTAGAGTGGGAATGTATGTGCCAGTCTATTAGTCTGGTGATATGACAAGCATTATAGTATTTATGAATATCAGGTAAGCCTAGTCCACCTTTAAGCTTGGGGAGGACCATCCTGCTCCAACTGAGTCTTGGAGGTTTATGGGCCCATATAAAGTTCCTGCATATTCTTTTATAGATTGTAAAAAATTTTGAAGGGAGTTTAAGAGTTTAATCGGTATTGTTTGTAAGACATAAAGTATTCGGGGTGTGATGTTCATTTTTAAGATGGAAATTCTCCCAAACCAGGAAAATTGAGCTGAGGACCATTTCGTAAGGTCCTTCTGTATAGTTCGAAGAATGGGAGAGTAGTTTCTTTTGTATAGTTCAGTAAGTTTAGATGGTATTTGAATGTCAAGATACGTAAGGGTGTGTGGTTCCCATTTGAATGGAAAGTTAGTTTATCATTGAGAAACTATCTGTGACGAGAGGGAGATGTTTAGGGCTTTGGATTTCGTAAAGTTTATTTTCAAGTTGGATAAACTGCGGAAGAAGGTTAAATCTTGTAATAGGTTTGGAATGGTGATTAACGGGTTGGAAAGGAAAAGAAGTATGTCGTCAGCATATGCTGCTAGTTTGTAGTGTTTTTGTCTAATATCAATGCCCATGATATCCGGGTTGACTTTAAGTTTGTGTAGGAAAGGTTCTAATGAAAGAACAAAAAGAAGAGGGGCTAAGGGGCAACCTTTCCGGGTTCCATTCGACACTGGGAAGGCGTTCGACAGGTGGCCATTAAGCCTTATTCTGGCTGTGGGGGATGTATATAGAGCCAAGATTAATTGGGTGAAGCATGCTGGGAATCCCATTGCTTGTAGCACTGCTATCATGTAGTCCCATGCCACCCTGTCGAACGCCTTTTCCGCGTCAAGGGACAGAAAAAACCCTGTTTGGGTGAAGTGGAGAGCCAATGGTGGATGTTGATTGCTTTTATGGTATTATCCCTTGCTTCCCTCCCAGGGATAAAGCCAACTTGATCTAATGAGATCAGTTTGGGGAGTAAAGGGAGCATTCGGTTGGCAAGGATTTTAGCATAGATTTTCATGTCAACATTGATAAGGGAAATGGGTCTTTAATTAGTCACTAAAGTTTCATCTTTACCTGGTTTGGGAATGAGCGTGATGTGGGCTACTAATAGATCCATATTTACTGAAGAGGACGAGGAGAGGTCATTGAAAATCTTAGCTAGTTGAGGGGTAAGTATATCCTGGAAAGTTTTATAGTAACTCACGGTCAGACCATCAGGGCCAGGGCTTTTACCTGTTTTAATTTGTTTCAACACTGATATAATTTCGTCTGCAGTAATGGGAGTAAAAAGATTTGCTGCGTCCTCAGACGAAATAGAAGATGGGCAAAAGTTATTCAGAAAGTCTGAGATTGTCGCTTGTCTTTTAGGAGCATTGCCCAGTTCGGTGGAGGAAGGTAAGTTGTAAAGAGCAGAAAATATTGAATAAATTGGTCGACAATAGCTTCGGAAGAGACAAGAGAAGTGCCAGACGAGTTTTTAATAGCGTGTATGGTATTCATTGCTTTTCGGGATTGTAATGCTCTGGCAAGCAATTTTCCGGATTTGTTGCCAAATTCATAGAATAGTTTTTGTGTTAAGACATATTTGCTTTTTAAGGATTTACCGAGTTCTTCTAGGAGTTCTTCTCTAGCTTTGATCAGTTCAACAAGGGATTTTGTGGCTAATGAGAGTTTGTGTGCTTGTTCCAGCGTGAGGATTTTTTCAGATAGTGTGTTAATGCGATCGCGTTTGAGTTTACGTCTGTGTGCAGTCAGGGATATGATTTCTCCACGTATTACGCATTTGTGCGCTGCCCATATGCTGGATTGTTTTGAATCCTTTGAGGTGTTTTCCGAAAAATAATGTTTGAGTCGTGTGTTAAGTTTGGTAGTGATGTCTATGTCTGTCAAGATGGAATTATCTAGATGCCAAATCATTTTGTGGGATCTAGTTGCCGGTATATCTAGAGTGATGGATATGGGGCTATGGTCCGATAACACCATAGGATTGATGGAGGCCTTTGAAAGGAGAGATAAGTCTGATTGGGATATGAAAAAGTAAAACGTGAAGTCTCTCAGTCGGGTGTAGTGTTCGCCAGGCGTCGTGAAGGGTCAGATCTCTAAGGTGTTTTTTAATGGCCCGAAGAGCTCTGTAAGGCATAGAGGATATATCTTGTGATGGAGAGAGTGCTACATTGAAGGCCCCACCCACAACAAGAATGCCGGAATGAAATTCAGTCAGTAGTTGTAGGGTTTCGCGAAAGAATAGAACTTGCTTCGTATTAGGAGCGTATAGGTTTGCTAACATTATGGGTTTGTTGTGAAGAGTCCCTTTGAGAAAAAGAAATCTACCTTTAACGTCTCGTTTAACTTCTGAAATTTGTAGAGGACAGTTTTTTGCTATTAAAATAGCCACCCCTTTTGATTTAGAGTCATCATTAGTGGCACGATATACCGTAGGGTAGTGTATATTGTGTAGTTTCTGAATGTTGTCTGAGCGGAAATGCATTTCTTGTATGAAGGCAATCTGCGTTTTGTTTTGTCTTAAGGTGTGTAGCAATTGCAATCTTTTTTCAGGCACATTAAGCCCACGCATGTTTATGGAGCATAGTTTTACCTGTGAAACATGTGTTGTTCCAGTACCAGTCTTTGTGTCGCGTGTAGGAGTGTCCACCATCCTTGGAGCTAAAAAGGATCTCAGTTGTAACTGGTAAAGTAAAGGAGGGTATAGAAAACGCGTGTAAAGTTGGTGTATGTTCGGGATGTAAAAGGATGGGGAAGAAAGGGTGGGGTGTATTTAAGTATCTTCCCCTGTTAGGAGAGGAAGATAGGGTACGGTGTGACGTCAGGGGAATCAGCCTGGAGTTAAGAACCAGACTGCTCTACTGCACCGTATGGGGATCGGGTAGAACTAAGCAGAGAGGATAGAGGCTCAAGTGAGCTAGCCCACCGTTACCAGTCTTAATAGCATATTAGTGGAGGTTGGCAAATATGAAGTATAGGAGGAAATGGGGCAATGGGTGGTTAGACATGAGAAGGATTAGCAGGAGATTATATGATAAGCACGGAATTCACCAAAAAATTAGAGAGGGTAGTAGAGTGTGAAGACGAGGTTGAATTCAAGTGCGTCAATTATTGCACATGGGAGCAGAGGGGGTCATGTATTTAGTGTGTGTGTGTGTGTCAGTAGTAGTGTGCGTAAGTTAGATCTAGTAAGTGAATATGTTTATGGGAATAATATAATGTGAACCAGGCTTCTTGAGTATTGGAGTGAAAGAATAGTATAATTCTGGAAAACGAAAAAATGCAAAAGTGAAACAGCATATAACACAATTCAAATCTTAAACCATACATTCCTCAAGTTGATGTAGTAGGAGTTGTTTGTCACAAAGAATCTGTATCTTTCAAAGACTCCAAAAAGGAGCTGAGCACGGTATATTGCGTAAACAATGCAGCACATCTATCTTCCCGCCATCACCCCCTCCCCCCACCAGCCTATGTGATATATGTGATATATGCCCAAGCGACATACGTGGTATAGAAGAGTGGATAATAGTCAGTTGTTTATAGCCATTACCTTATGTGTGGGGACAGGAGATTAAGGATTCCCTATCAGCTATTTAAGGAAGGAGTTTTAAACCCATTAATGGGTAATGGTGGGAGGGGGAGGGAAAAAATTTTCATCTGATCTGAGAATATAAGCGTTAAGTGAGGTAGTTTCACCTTCGTGGATACACCGCCTCCATGTTTATGCGGAATATATATAGCCCGCATATTGTGTTCATGGGAATGAACTGTTGTCGCATGTGTTAACTAATACAAAAGTGTATCAAGCTAAAGTTTAAACAGGGGAAGAGAGGTAGTAAAGCTGGCATCCATAGTAGCCAAGTCCCTCATCAATGTTTCAACATCGACAGGTTGCCTTGAGGTGTTGTGTTATGCCCCGTACACATGGTCGGACTTTGTTCGGACATTCCGACAACAAAATCCTAGGATTTTTTCCGACAGATGTTGGCTCAAACTTGTTTTGCCTACACACGGACGCACAAAGTTGTCGGAATTTCCAATCGACAACCACGCGGTCACGTACACCACGTACGACGAGACTAGAAAAGGCCGGTTCAGAACCAAGCGCGGCACCCTTTGGGCTCCTTTTGCTAATCTCGTGTTAGTAAAAGTTTGGTGAAAGACGATTCGCGCTTTTTCAGACTCGTGGCTTTCAGATCGTTTTTTGCCATTCAGTTTGTGCTTGTGGGTTTGTATTTGCTCTTCAGTGCGTGCAGTCAGTTCGTATCGGAGTTTCCTGTGCGATCTTGTCCGCTCGTTGCTGTTTTTCAGGTCGCTCTTCACAGGCCTTGCTGTTCTTCAGTGCGTTCTGTTACTTCGTTCTGAGCAGCCGACCGTTTTCTAGCCATGTTTCGTATGCGTACTCCTCGTACAGTTCGTGCTGTGTGGGGGCTTGGTGTTGGGGTCCTGACCTTGACACAAGTCCAGTCCATGAACAGGGCGAGGAGGAGTTCATGGACCAAGAATTGGTTGCTTCAGCGTGACCAGTTCTGTCATATGCCTTTGCTCCGTGAGATCCGTGAGAATAATCCTGGTGATTTCAGGAATTTTCTCAGGATGACTGACCCCGTATTTCACCGTTTGTTGGCTTCGCTGACCCCCTATATCAGCAGGCAGGATACCTGCATGAGGCAAGCCATCACTCCGGAGCAGAGGTTGGTCGCTACCCTGCGGTATTTGGCGACAGGGAGAAGCCTGCAGGACCTCAAGTTCTCGACAGGCATTTCCCCCCAGGCTCTTCTTTGTGGACATTTACTGCTTGTGTTTGTTTGAGCTGACCCTGACAGAAATGTGTGGAGTCCAGAAAATGTTGTGATTGTGTAACCTTATACAAAGCACTGTTGGCTGTTATTTACTAAATGCAAAGACACTTTTCACTACAAGTGCACTTGCAACTGCACTGAAACTGCACTTGTAGTGCAAAGTGGATTTCCCCTTAGGAAATTACCCCCATTTTCTCATCAAACAACAATTACATCACCCCAAAAGTGTTGTAGCGTTGAGACAATAATCCACACATTCTTGATGAACAATCTTTTTAATACCAGCACAATCACATGTGCATTTACCAAAGGTTTTTCTGACAAACCAACATGTTTGTTGTATAACAATTTTTGTGGTGTCATTATCCAAAATCAAAATGTGCATTTTATAGAAAACAGGCCTGTGTAAAACCCACAAGAAAGACACAAATCTTGATCTTACAAAGTTCACATTTGGTAGAACTGGAAGGCAATATCAGACATGAGTATTTAGGAACTGTGTTTGATATTGCGTTCAGATGGGGGGAAATCATCCCTGGAAAAGCCAAATTTGGAAGATGCACACCAATTTCCCAATGTCAACATGTGCTATCTGCCATCACGGGGGATGAAGGGACGTGTTTTTGGGGAGAAAGCCCTTCCTCACCGTTACTTTATTATTGAGGAAGGGGTTGCACCCCCAAAACGCGTCCATTGATCTCCCGTGATGGCAGATAGCACATGTTGGCACACTGTGTGAATCCTCCAAATTTGGCTTTGGGAAAAATCACAAAAACATTTCGCACATTGTAGCAGACAAAAGAAGAAAGTGATTTTGAGGGGCTTTAAACTCGCCCCAAAACATCAATGATGTTTTTATATTTTGGAATAACATCATTGATGTTTTGCTTGATGTTTTCCAATTGTAAATTACACCCCATGATCTCCCCGATCAGGATCTGGGCACTTTCGGATGTGAAAGAATCTTCATCCACAACCTCACGATCACCTAAAAAGAAAGGAAACCCAAAATAAATTAGGTCTAAAAAAATGCCGCCATCCATCTCTTATCTGAGCCTGTGGTCGCAGACACTCACCTGTTGTGGTGACTAGTTCCACCACGTCTTCCTCCTCCTGCTCAGCTTGTGTTGTTGGGATTTCCCCTTCTTCCAGAGGGGGGGGGGGCTCTGGTCTCCTCGGATGAGGGGTGTCCTCCGAGTCTTTTCTCCCCTATGTCAAACAAAAATGGTATAATTAGCACACAGATATTTGATGGCAGAACTCTAAAGATGAAACATTGCTTGGAAGTGGGGTACAATTGTCTATTTTAGCAGAGTTCCAAGATGTAGCTTTTTTAGTGTCCTTTGTCAAGCTGCAATACTTTACCTGTTTTGTACAAGCTTCACAGATGGAGACCCCCCTATAGTATACACTGGAGCACCTGTGTGGCCCCCCTAATAAAAAGGGTGTTCTGGGGTCCCACACTAGTGCTCCAGTGTCCAGATGTGAAAACAGCTGCTGAGTGTCCTCTCCTTACACACAATCTAGTTTGCATTTCATTCTAGTAACAAAGCCATCTACACAACCCAATTCTTTGAAGACAAGTATAGGGCCTCAAAATGGTGGCCAAATGCATATGGGCTAAACAATGGTATTTTATAGTCCGAAAAAAAAATGTGTGATCCGAACGAATAATGTGCCCATGAACATGAAAGTTGCCATTTTAAACTGTACAACAGTTCCTAAATGCACATGGAGCAGCACGAACGTAATAAACACAAGAACAATAGGAACACAGCACAACTACTTACTTTTTTGCAGCACTCTCCGGATCTTTCTGTACTGCTCATGTTCTCGTAATTTCAGGTCCGACCACCGCTTCCTGAGCTGATCTTTTGATCGTCGTACCCTGAATTTCCGGTGCAGACTCCTGACCACTTTCGCCATGATCTTGGCCTTTCGGACATTGTGGTTGGGGTAAGGCCCATACTTTCCATCATAGTCGGCCTTCTTCAGGATGTCCACCATTTCCAACATCTCCCCAAAGGACATATTTGAGTCCTTTAATCTCCTTCTGGATCGGGACGTTTCAGGCTCCGGCCTTTCCTCCTCCTCCTCGTTGCTGTAATTAGCACGATCCTGCTGTCTATCCGCCATGTGCTCTTCCTCCACTGCGCCGAACAAAAAGGGGCGGGGAATAGAATAGAAAGAACGTCAGGGGCGGGCAGAGTTATACGCATGCGCAGTGTGTATAAATCGTAACGCGGGTGTCTTACGTACGATCTGTGAGCGGAGGAAGGAGCATCGGAGACGCCGATCGTGCTAACGAAGGTAGGATCTAAACTTGGGCCTATACTGCTTCGAAATTGAAGCCTATATTGTAACAAGATTAGGGGAGTTTGGCCTGACATTAGGGTTGTTCTTGTGTTGTGTCTTGCAGAGAAAATGGATGGGTTCAACGACCACAATTTCCTGCCCCTGTTTATTGACAAGTACAGAGAGCTGCCCTGTCTGTGGCAGGTCAGACACCCCCACTATAACCACAAACAGAAGAGGCAGGCAGCGCTGGAGAAACTGCTGGAGTTGGTGAAGCCGGTGGTCCCCACAGCAACCATCCCTTATTTAAAAGCTAAAATTGGTGGCCTGAGGAGCACTTATCTTAGGGAGCGCAAGAAGGTCACAGATTCCCAGAGGTCCGGAGCTGCAGCAGATGACATTTATGTCCCCAGGCTGTGGTACTATGAGAGACTGCGATTTCTGTCAGACCACACTGAAGTCAGGGAATCCCTCTATACTCTTCCTCCCACGCTTCCTTCCACACCAGCTGAGGCTTCTGATGTCCAACCTGGGCCTTCCAGCCAGGAAGAAGTGGAGGAGCCCAGCTGGAGTCAGGTATAGCATTGTTCTACTGATTTCTGGGCAATAAATAAATGATCTTTACTAGATGTTATTATTGATCACTAATTGCTGCTTGAAAGTGTTTTACATATCAATACACAGTAGTGGGCACCCAAAATTGGGACAAGAATGCAAAATGCTGGGCTCAGAAGGATAGTCTGTTATATTTGTTAACATTGAATTTGCAGCAGTCAGGAGGTGAAAATTGTGTGTGATTGATGAAAACAATACTAAAACTATGTCCCTTTTTCATACACAGGAAGACCTCAGCCAGGAGGAGGCTGTGGAATGTGGCAGTCAGGAGGAGGCGGGGATTAGTGGCAGCCAGGAGGAGGCGGGGCTAAGTGTCAGCCAAGAGAAGCCAGGGACAAGTCGCAGCCTGACTGAGTCTCAGGTCCCTCCCCTCCGCCTGCCATATAAAAGGGCCAGGAAGGCCACTCCCAGTCCTGTGCAGGATTCAGCGTACAGGCTGATCCAGGAGGCTTCGGCGTCCCTCAGAGCCTTCCCCAGTCCTGAAGAGGCCTTTGCCTGCATGGCTGCCACCAAATTGCAGGGCATGCAGGAGGGCCAACGCAAGATTTCTGAGGACCTGATTTATAAAGTCCTTCGTAAGGGGGAGAGTGGGGAACTGACACCCAAGACGGATGTCATTGAGATGGACCATCCTCCTCCTCCTCCTCCTCCACCTCCTGCTGCCACAACTCCACCACCACAGCCAAAGGCTGGAAGGAAGCGTGGAAGGAAGACCAAAGAGTGATTGCCCTGGGTTCAGTCTGGTCTGACAGAAGATGCAGTCTCTCGTATGACCACAGCCTGGGGACACAGATGTCATCTGCTGCTTTCCGGATCTCTGGGACTTCTGGACCAGACTGCCCTCCCTTAGATATGGACTCCTCAGGCCACCAATTTTGCTTTTAAATAATTGATGTCTGCCCTGGGGGTCCAAGGCTTCGCCCACTTCTGCAGTTTCTCCAGCGTTGCCTCCCTCTTTGTTTATAGTTGTGACTCCTTAATAAAATATTTTTAGGTAAATTCTACTCTCCTGTGTGTGTTTTCATCCAAAAAGGACAGTTTGTTGGTGAGTATTCAGGTACATTTCTAAAGTACAATATGAAATTAACAAGGGACAACAACACCAAACAATCTCCTCCTACAGGTTAAATAGAACAACATATCAATGGTGTTGTGGGAACTTGTCACAAAAAACACACAAACATTTTCGGGAGTACAAATCAAAATCACCAAAAAATAAAAAATAAAAAGAGAAACACAAAAAAAGATTCTACATTAAAGTAAAAAAAAAAAAATATATATGTTGTCAGATGTGAGAAATCAAAATATATTGAGGGAATCCAGATAAATAGTAACGAAAAAAGTTTGTGAGAAGTGTGTGTGAATATGAGCATCAAAACGACTTAATTCTTGTCACATTATAAAGAAGAAGAGAGTGCGCTGTATTAAACCATTTTGAACATTGCAGCGTGACGAAAGTGCTTTATCCATTACGAACGCTAAGTTTACCAGAACGAGCTGTCCTGTGTCGGAATTTCTTCTGAGCATGCGTGGCACTTTGTGCGTCGGAACAGGCCACACACGGTCGGAATTGACGCGATCGGATTTTGTTGTCGGAAAATTTTATCTCCTGCTGTCCAACTTTGTGTGTCGGAAAATCCGATGGAAAATGTCCAATGGCGCCCACACACGGTCGGAATTTCCGACAACACGCTCCGATCGGACATTGTCCATCGGGAAATCCGACCGTGTGTACGGGGCATTAGGGTGGTCTATACATAAAGTAAGATGTCAGGTTTGCGCAGTTGGAATGGTTAGTGGAGAGAAGGGATAGATGTCGATCTTCTGTAAGAAAATTGTAAGACATGTGTTCAGACGTAGACTAAACAGAAGTGATCTCCTATAGCTGCATAAGTGGAGTGCATTTAGCAGACTCAAAATATAATTGTGTGGTGCGTACTGGGACACCTAGTGCTTGGCCATAGTGGGGGCACACCTTCCCATCATTGTGTACAGCATATTAAACAGTGCAATATGGAACAAATCTGTAGAACACATCTTGTCATACATTACCCAGATTGATAATTGTTAGTAGGGTTAGTAATACTGTAGTTCATGTAGGATCATGTAAGAAACAGTGTTCAGGGATAGGAGGCGACGTGGTAAGCAGTGTGAGTATACAGTGATCCCGTCCGTAAAGGCAGAGTATCCATGACGGTGAGGATGTTGGTCCTGGTAAACATGGTAGTGAACGGTGGAAGATCTATAATGTTGGGCATAGATCACGGAGGTCATCAGTGGATTGGGCTACTTGATGTCCTTTGCCTGGTGAGAGGCAAGAGGGGGGGGAAGAGAGTGCTGTAAAGGCAGCATCGTGCACGGTTTCCAATGTTATTTTAGTTAGAGTAATCTCCTTCATCAAGTGACATGTTGCGACAGTGAGAGAGCGAATGTATGGATGTAAATCCAGAATAAAAGGTAGTTATTAACCAATAGATCCTTAACATGGCTAAACACTGACGGGAACGGTGTCAGTAGGGTGCTGTTCAGTAATCTCTCCTGGTTCTTCGGGACCTCGGGGAATCCGAGGGGATGATCCAAGTGGAGGATCATGTTGCGGATTTCGCCTCCTGTATCCAGATGAAGATGTCTGCGGTTTTGTCCTTCCTGGGTTTCCATCGGTTCTGCCAGAGGTGTGGCTTTACCGCCGTGTGGCGGAATTCCGCATACCATTGTGGAACGTCCACTAGAGGGATATCCAGAGTGTCACAAAATGAACGTAGATCCTCCGGGACTTTTAGCAGGGCAGTGTGCCCCTGATGAGTAGCTGATAAGCAGAAAGGGAACTTCCATCAGTATTGGATTCCCTTTGTGCGCAGCACATCCAATAGTGGTTTGAGATCTCTGCGGTGCTGCAGTGTTATACTGGATAAGTCCTGAAAGATTTGGACTGAAGTTCCTGCATATTGCAACTGCCGCCTGAGTCTGGCTTGTCTGAGAATTTCTTCTTTAAGCCTATAGTCCACAATGCAGCATATGATATCTCTTGGCGGGTCTGTATCCCTACCCTTGGGTCGTAGAGCTCTGTGGATCCTTTCCATGGATATTTGAGTTTGAGGCGGCCTGTTGAGAAGATCATTGAATGGGCTAGTCACTGCCGATGAAATGTCTTCTGCGGAGACGGTCTCTGGTATACCTCTGATCCTAAGATTGTGGCGGTGGCCCCTATTATCGAGGTCTTCAACATGGCGCTGTATGTCTCTTAACTGGATGGTGTGGGTGTCGATCCGCTTGGTAGCTTTGCGAAGGACATGTTCATGCTGAGTCGTTGCCTGTTCTACTTCATGGACCCTGTCAATCAGCGTGTGTATATCTATACGCAGCTCAGCAATTGCAGCTGATAGGGTATCCTTGATGTCCGCAGCTATGGACCGATCATGATCTATGGAGATCATTGATGTACGGCTGAGCAGGAGCTGCTCCGGCATCGATAGGCGGTGAGGTGTGAGTTTGAGATATAGGAAGGAGAAGGGGATCCGGTGACTGTGATTCCGAGGGTTGAGGCGGTCTGTGGCGGGAGGATGCAGAATTGCCCCTTTGAGACCGGAACATCTCCGGGATATTGTGGCTGATTCCTCCTGGAAGCTCTCTCGGGGAGCGGGATCTTGAGGTAGAGGATTGTCTGGAGGCTGTTCCCATGGTAAAGAGCGGGTTATGTTGTTAAAAAAAAAAAAAGACCTCTGGTAGCGAGTTGCAGGACTGATAATGGCGGGAGCTTTTCCTTTACATGGCCATTTTCCACGTATAGTGGTATGTGGGTCAACTGGGTAAGAGGGAGAGTGGAAGAAAGGTTAGCTGAGGTGTTCCTGGATTGGCAAGATGGCCACCGTCATCCACAGGTAGGCCAGAGCCTCCTTCTTTCCTAGGCTGTGACCTGAGGAGTATGAGGCAGGCTTTTCCTGAATTTCTGTCTGCTCTTAGGGGCTGTATATCTAGCACCTACCTTCCGGAGGTTTATGCAGTAGCAAGGGCCGGACTAGCGATTGCTCGTACCGCCGATTGCGGTACTCGAGCCCGGGGACGCTGGAGGCTTCACAGGCCGCAAGATGGCGGCGGGCCGCAAGCGTTCGGAGCTAATTTCACAGTTTTTATTAGCTTACACAGTGCCTGCACACAGCCCGATCCTCCCCCACAACGGCAGCAGCAGATGTGTTGTATTCTGCTTCCCTGTGTTCGGCCGATCACCGCACTTGAGCCTGGGGATGTTGAGGGGCTGTAGGCCGCAAGATGGCGTTGAGTGTCTTGTGATAAGGAGCCGGCCGCAGTCTGATCGGCCAGGCAGACTTTGAAATTTCCCCAGAGCTTGTGTTTCAGATGCCCAGTAATGGTTGGGTGAAGTTTTGAGGCTCACCAAGGTTTAAAATTCGCAGGATGGCGTTGGATTGCAGATGTCTCTGTGGAGCTATCAAGCAACCATGTTTATATATCGCTTTCAATGGACACTTACTCAGCTCATCACCTTTAAAATACAGTATAGTAGTGTCTAGAGTCCTGTTTACAGTAAATTTGGACTTTGCAATGGGAGATAATGTTTCAAATATTGGCTTGACAGAGGAAACAGCCACATGAAGGTCTGGCTCAAGCTGAAGTCTGGATCCCTATTTTATTTTTATGGCAGCTAAGTCTAAAAATGCAGTTTCACAGGTATGTGGAGGGAAAGGAGAGTAAAATTAACAAATCTTTCCTTGTCACCTCTGGGTATTCTGTGTAAATTAAAATCTAGAATTTAGAGTAAAGCCTCGTACTCACGGTCTGATTGTTGGACGACCGAGCGTCTGATTTTTGTCAAAAGAGCCTGTGCAGGATTTTGTTTAGCATACTAACTATCCGCAAATTGTCGTTTGACAAACACAAACATAGTGACTACTATGAGAGTATAAAGTTTAAGTTAATTTCTTAAGCGCCACCCTTTGGTCCCTTCTGCTGATCGTTGGTGATCGTACAAAACAAATGCCTTTTAAAATACGTTTGGCATAAATACATGCAAAGCAGCTTCATTATTATCCCGTTAAAGAAGATGAGAATTTTGAGATTTCATCAATTGCCGCGTCACAAATGTTTTTTTTTTTAAAGGTAAATTTTTATTTGGTTTTTTGGTACAAAACAAACAAACAAACATAAATACACTTATTCTGAGCGAACGTCGCTCAATCCAATACAGAGTGTAAGA
Source organism: Lithobates clamitans (assembly GCA_037952925.1). Classification (NCBI taxonomy): domain Eukaryota; kingdom Metazoa; phylum Chordata; class Amphibia; order Anura; family Ranidae; genus Lithobates; species Lithobates clamitans. The sequence goes on along the minus strand of JBBGZY010000076.1, from coordinate 3,654,869 downwards.
CAATGGTATACATTTGGCACACATGTTTTCATATTGTACAGTTGCATATGTCTGTTCAGTTTCTATTAAACTTTGTATCGTTAACAGGAGTTTCTTTATTAGCTTTATATGGTAGGTGTAATAGTATTTTCAGAACTAGTCCACAGACCCCATATTTTGTGAAATTTTTTTGGGCATCCTCTGGCTTCATATGTTTTTTTTTTTTAATCAAGAACAAAGTTTATTGAGCATAATATTCAGTACATATTACAGGTGATAATTAACAATATACAGCATTTTCTGGATTCAGAGGCATTGACTTCTGCATGGAAAATTTTGACAAGCGATTATAAGCCGGTATTGAGGTGCACAGCTTAATTAAACTACTAGGAATTCGATAATAAGTAAAGATGGATGACACTGTACCACCAACCATGGTAATGTTATAGATTGCTAGTCTGTGCATGTAGAGGCTTCATTTAACCATCTATCCCATATTTTGTGGTACTTGGTGGGACAACCACGGTGAGAGTACAAAACTTTTTTATACGGCAGGGTGAGGTTCACCGCCCTCTTCCACTGCTGTACTATTGGGGGGTTAGGCCGAAGCCACAGTTGGGCAATCTGCAATCTGGCTATGAACAGGGTCTCCTGCATAAATATAGATAGGTATTTCTCTTCCTCCGAGACTGTGAGCAGACCCAGTAAACACTGGCGAGGGCACAGCGTCAGAGGGGAGCCCATTTGATCATGGAGAAATTTGACTATTTGTAGCCAGTAATTTTGAATGATTGGACAAGACCATATTAGGTGGTAGAAGGTGCTTGAGGTGTCACCGCAACGTGGGCAGGCCGAAGGGGCGTCCGGCCTGTACTTGAGGACGCGTGCAGGGGTGAGATAAGATCTGTGGAGAATGTATAAGTGGGTGAGGCAGTCTGATAGTTTCGGGGATACTTTAGTACTAGTCCCAAGTATGTCCCCCCACTGGTCGTCATCCAAGGCCCCGGTGTCAGCCTCCCATTTAACCCTTAGGTTTTGTGTGTGGTTAGTGGCAGTAGGTAGAATAAGAAAATTATATAGGGTGGAGATCAGCTTTTTTGGGTCGTCGCCTAAGAGAAGGTCTGTGACAGTCACCGCTTCTAAAGCGGGGATATTATTGTTGAATTGGGACTGAAGGGCATGGCGGATCTGAAGATATCTAAAAAACATGTGATTGGGAAGGGCGAATTCATCCTTTAAGGTCTGAAAGGACTTGACCCCCCCTCCCGCTATGACCTGGTAGAGGTATATGACTTTATAGATGATCCATAGTTTAAAGTCTGGGATGGTCAATAGTTCAGGGAGCTGAGGATTATCCCATAATGGAGTATGAGCGTGAACAGGAGGGGCGTCTATGATAGTAAGTGCGCGATGCCAGACCTTGCTATGGTGCTGTATCAGCCGGTTTCCACCCGCAGAGCCAGATATACCCCTGTGTTTGCAAAAAAGTATCTGGAAGGGGTGAGCCACCACGTCAGAGGCGTGTGTGCATAGCAGGGTGGTGTATCGGAGTCTGTCGTGCTTGTTGAGATAGTAGAAATGGGACAGCTGTGAAGCTAAGTAGTAAAATGTGAGGTCGGGGGTGGCCGTGCCCCCCAGTTGGGTGGGGCATTTAAGGGTTTGCCATGAGAGCTTATGTCTGGATGTGCCCCATATAAACGTGTTTAGTATAGACTCAAGGGATCTGAAAATGTGAGCTGGGACACATAGCGGGGCTTGCCAAAATAGGTATAGCAGCTTGGGAAGAAGAATCATCTTCACCAAGCTGTTACGACCCATCACCCCCAGTGGGAGTCTGGACCAGATTTGCGTTTTGTTTTTAAGATATGCAAACATTGGTTCGATGTTCAAGTGTATGTAGTCGGTTAAGGAACGCGAGCACTGAATGCCTAGGTATTTAAGCTGGCTAGTCCTAATCAGTGGGAGGGACATCTGAGTGTGCGTTGGAACAGAGATATCGATGGGGAGTATTTGAGACTTAGACCAATTAATTTGTAGCCCCGAGAAGGTCCCATGTTGCTGGATAAGCTGCAGAGCCGAGGCCAGTGAGGGGCCAGCGTCTGATAAATAAAGTAGCATATCATCAGCGTATAAACTGAGCACCTCAGTCAACTGCCCCCGGCGGAGGCCCTTGATACCCGAGTGCGCTCTAATGGCTATGGCCAACGGCTCGACAGCTAAGGCATACAACATGGGGGATATTGGGCAGCCCTGGCGTGTTCCCCTGGACAGTGAGAATGGGGTGGATAGTTTGCCATTGACCTGGATCCGAGCAGTGGGAGCCTGGTAGAGAAGCTGGAGCCATTTGATGAACCTGGGGCCAAAGCTGAATCTATGGAGGCACTCCCAGAGGTAGCCCCACTCCACAGAATCAAACGCCTTGGCGGCATCCAAGCTGACCACCACCCTGGACCCAGTCTCGTCGTGTGTAGCTTGTAATTTTGTGAATAGCCTTCTCAAGTTAAACGCTGTGTTCTTATTGGGCATAAAGCCTGTTTGGTCAGGGTGGATGAGGCTGAGGATGACCTTGTTGAGTCTCATGGCGAGAATTTTGGAGAGAATTTTCACATCCAATTGAAGGAGAGAGATCGGGCGGTAGGACTCAGGTTGGAGGGGGTCTTTGCCGGGTTTAGGAATAAGGACAATCAGTGCCTCACTCATGGTGCGTGGGAGTGTCCCTGACGTATATATGTGTGAATATAAAGCCTCTAGTCTAGGAATGAGGACCTCTTGGAATTGAGAATAAAACTCCAGGGGGAGGCCATCCGAGCCCGGGGCCTTAGACCTGGTTGGTCTGGAAATAAAGAGACCACTCGCGCTGTATGATCTCAATGTCATTGAGGGTTGTCAGCCAAAATGGATTCAACCTCCAGAGGTGGGATGACGCGCAGGACGGTAGCCTAAGGGTGATCCAATAGGGTGAGTGGTCTGAGAGAACTCTCACGCCGAACCCCGCTGCAAGGAGATTCGGAATGAGAGTGGGGGTGAGCAGAATCATGTCCAAGCGGGACATCGCGTTTTGTGCGGGCGTGAAGAAGGAATATGCGGCTGTGTTGGGATATTTGAGTCTCCAGCTGTCGGAAAGGGCGAACTCCGAGAGGAATCTGCCAAACCTTGTGAGAGCTGGTCTGTTCTGTGGTGTGCCTAATGGGTGGAGCCTGTCCAGTTTGGGGTCAATCACCATGTTGAAATCCCCTATCCAGATCGCTGGTGTCGTGGGATGCTCAGACATAAAAGCCAATCCCTCTCTGAGGGCAGTAAATTGAAAGGGTGGGGGTATATAGAAAGCTAGCAAGAGGGTTTCGAGGCCCCCCACTGTTACATGTAAGAATAGGAATCTCCCCTGCCGGTCCGACCTTAAGTTGTGCAGTTGAAAATTAACCGTTTTGGCTATGAGGATAGCTATACCTCTAGAGTTGTTGGTGAATGGAGCTTGATAGGTCCAGCCCACCCACAGCTTTTTAAGAGCCATTTGAAGCTGCCCCGTCATATGGGTCTCCACTAGCACAGATACATCTGCGCGCATGCGCTTGAGATGAGACAGCACAGCAAGACGTTTGGATCTATCACGAAGCCCTCTCACATTCCATGTCACTATTTTTAAAGAGGCCATCATTTATGTGAAAGGAATGTGATGGCTAACCGGACCAGCAGGAGGAGACCCCCCATCCCGATCACCAAAACCCAGACCCGCACAGGGCATAACAATAAAATAATAAACAGTTGTCAGCGCATAAGTCCCAGTGGGGAGATTCCGCAGGCCAGCTGACCAGACCCGCAAGGCAGGTTCTGCCAATCTACGGGAGGCCCCACATGTAGGTTGGACAGTGGATACAGACATATTTAGATTAGTTGTGAGCTTTGCGGCATGTAATGTAAGACATTGCTCGTATGCAAAAAGATCAATACCTCTAACAGATAAAATAACAAAAACAAAACCAAAAAAAACAACTAGAACTATGCCAACTCTGGACCAGCGTGGCTTATCAAACTTGTGGCAACCCTCCGCATCCGTGGGGGCTGCTGCTGGCCAGGGAAACATTTCTTTGTGCGGTTGCGGGGGAGCACCCGAAACAGGTAGTAATTTAAGCAGGATTCTTAGATGCGTGTTTGTGGTTAGGACGGGTGCCACCTCGCAATCCGCTGAGGGCGAACAAAAGTTAACTGAAGAACAACATGGCGATGCTAAACAATTCAGCATTCGAACGTCTGAGGGGGGTGTTGCAGAGTACTTGAGCCCGGCTGGGCATGTATTTCAGCAGAAGGGGGGCTAAAAAGATGAAGTGACGGGGTAACAGAGGTGGATGGCCATAAGCCGGATATATGGGATGGGAGAGGAAGGCAGGTAGTCAAGCGGTATAGGCATCCACCGGGTTAGCAGGGAGTTCAGGCTGAATATGGGGGAGGGGGAATGAAGAGAGTAACTCACTGTTTGTGCGGTGAATGGCTCCGGGGTGGAGGAATTCTGTATACCGCGGGACAAAGGAGCGATGATTACGGTGTCATCAATGTGGACGCGACTTAGCCCTCCAGCCAGGAGATCACCGCAGAGGGATCCTCAAAGAAGTGCGCCTTGCCGTCCCGGACCACTCGGAGGCGCGCTGGAAACAACATGGCGTAGGCTAGGTGGCGGTTGCGCAGCTGACGTTTGGCCTCTGAGAATTGTGCCTTCTTCTTCTGCACCTCGGCGGAGAAGTCGGGATAGACCGCCACGTGTGCATCTCCAAGCGGGATGTTACCCTTTTCCCGAGTAAGGCGCAGGATGGTGTCCCTGTCGCGAAAATTTAACAATTTCGCGATGAAAGTTCGCGGGGGGGCTCCAGGAGCAGGTGGTCGCGCCGCCAGCCGGTGCGTGCGCTCCACTACGAAGGTGGAGGAGAAGGCCTCCCTGCCGAAGTTAGTGATCAGGAGATTCTCCAGGAACGTTGGGGGGTTTGAGCCCTCTGCTTTTTCTGGAAGTCCCACAAAGCGGAGATTACAATGGCGCAGTCTGTTCTCCATTTCGTCCTGTTTACTGAGGACTGTGTTTAGCTGGTATTGCAATCTCTCCACACTGATCTGCAGTGGCGGGATTTCATCCTCAGCCTGGCCGATCCTGCGCTCCGTCTCAGACACTCTCTCCCTGAGCTTGTGGATGTCTTGTCGGATAAGCGAGATATCCACCTTAACCTCTTCTATCTTGGAGGTGAGGGTAGTTTGACAGACCGAGACCGCCTCTAGGATCCGAGCAGTGTCTCCGGATGTCTGGGCCTCTTCCCCTGATGGGGCGCCATCTTCAGTCACCGGCTCCCGCTCCTTGTGACGGTACTTGTCAAGTTTCCCGAGGGTCCCGGTGTTGCGTTTGGGTGGTGACATGGTCACGGGAGGCGACTGGGTGGTTTGTGGTATCTGGAGCCAAGTTTAAGGGTGATTTAGCCCCGCAGGATGAGTTTTTAGGATGTTTGTAGCCGGAGCTCTCACGCCGCACACCTCACTCCATGAAGCTTCAGGCCACGCCCCCTCTGGCTTCATATGTTAGTTTGTACAGCGGTATAGCCTGATTAACAATGTTCAGCCAGAATGCTATCGTAGGTGGGGATTGTGATTCCCAATGAATAGTGATCGATTTTTTGGCATAAAAGAGTACAATTCTCAGGAATGTTTGCTTATTTTTAGATATACTCTCATCGTCCACATATCCTAGTAAGCATCTCAGGGGGTTGCAGATATTAGGCAATTGAGTCAAGGAACTGACAAAATGACCAGAACCGCCTGATCTCGGTGCACTCCCACATCAGATGGAAAAAGGTGGCATCCGCAATGCTGTGCTGCATCTGGAGCACACTGCCGATGGGAGTTTTCTGAGTTTTAATAATAAGGATGGCGTAAAATATGCTCTATATAATAGTTTGGTCTGTATGACCCTGTCCCTGGAGGAGATGACAGAGGGGACCTGGAGGGGAAGTATGTCCTGCCAGATGTCCTCCGTCAGCTCGGGGATATCAGCTTTCCACTTAGTAAGCGTGTTACTGAGTCTGAGCGTTGTGGTGTGCAATAGAGTTTTATAGTATGTGGAGATCAATTTGTCATGGGAAGGATCTATTAGTAGGTGCTCTAGCGGAGATAATTGAACAGTTATATTACGCAACCCAAACTGGGTGGTTGCCGTGTGGCGTATTTGCAAGTAAAGAAAGTAGGCTGTGCGTGGCAGCTGGTAGTCCTGGCGAAATTCCTCAAATGACCGAAACGTATTGTTTGAGAACAAATGCATTATAGTTTTCATCCCTTTTTTCGACCAGTATTCCCCATCTATCCTACGGGCGAATTCCTGTAGATTTGGGTTCCCCCATAATGGAGTATTTGGGGAGTAAATACGATGCTCAGTATCTGGCAGCATTTTAGTTAGTTTAAAAATTCGTAGAGTCATTTCAAGGATTTTAGTGCTTTCCCTCCCTCTAAGAGATAGACGGTGGACCAGATACTGTAGGGATTCGTAAGAGGTGAGTATGGCTGCTTCTAGGGTCGTACCTGCATTGTTGGCTTCAGGGAAAAACCACCAATGCGCATGAACCAGTTGTGCGGCAAAGTAGTATGTCTGGAGGCATGGTAATGCCAGTCCTCCTTCCAACACCGGCAGTTGAAGAGTATTTTTTGCAATTCTCACTGCTCCCCCCTTCCAAATGAAGGCGATAAGGATCGAATCAATCTCTTTAAATTTATTTTTTGTAATGTATACTGGTGAGTTGCACAGGAGATATAGGAAACGTGGGAGGAATATCATTTTAAAGATATTTATCCTACCTAATATCGGTAAGGGGAGATTGGTCCATGTCTTTAGTGTGATCTTCATTCTGCTAATAAGTGGGTCTAGATTATATTTATTATAGGAGGAAAGAGGATGTTGAATCATGACCCCCAAGTATCTGAAAGAGTCAACTATCTGTAGCGGGCAAGAGGGAGGGAGTCTAAACACCGCCTCTTGATCTATCTTAAACATAAGGGATTTGTCCCAGTTAACTTGAAACCCTGAGAAGAGGCCAAACTGTCGAATAATTTCCAGCAGGGTTGGGAGAGATGATTGGGGGTCCGCCAAGTATAGTAACATGTCATCAGCGTATAAAGATACTTTCTCTTCTAGGCCCCCAATCGTCAGTCCCTTTATTTCCCCACTGGATCTTATCAGTGCCGCTAGAGGTTCTATCGCAATTGCAAATAGCAACGGCGACAGGGGGCAGCCCTGCCTGGTACCCCTTTTGATCAGGAACGGGTCGGTTACTGATGTATTTATCCGCAGCCTAGCGGTAGGTTTTGAATATAACAGTTGAACCCACTTGATGAAGGTATTTCCAAACCCAAATTTCGCCAGGACTTCCAGCAAATAAGGCCACTCGACCGAGTCGAATGCCTTGTGCGCATCTAAGGCCAGCACCGCTCTGGTCCCCACAACATCATGGGTGGCTTGCAAATTTGTGAACAGTCTTCGTAAATTTATGGACGTTAATCGTCCTGGAATGAATCTAGTCTGATCCACCTCCAATCTCCGGGCGAGCACCTTGGCTAAAATCTTGACGTCTGAGTTAATCAAGGATATTGGTCTATATGACTCACAAAGTAGATGATCTGTATGGGGTTTGGGGATGAGAACAATCAGTGCCTCTGACATAGAGGGCGGTAGCTGTCCTGTTTTTATAGCAAAATTATAAACTTTTAGTAAATGGGGTATCATAAGTTCCCTGAATTGTATATACCATTCTATGAGGAAGCCATCCAGTCCCGGTGTTTTGTTTCTGGCAAAGGACTGTATGGCTTCTCCAATCTCCTCCTCTGTCAGAGGATCGTCAAGGAGTGAGGCCTGTTCTTCTTGGAGCCTTGGTAGCGAAATGCCAGCCAAGTAATCATCTAGTTCTACAATAGTATAGTGAGCTTTGGTAGCATATAACGAAGAGTAGAATTTCACAAAAGCATCTACTATCTCCCCACTCTGTTCCACCACTGTACCTACTATATTCTTAATTCTTGGAATACTGCACGGTTGATAATCAGGCCTAGACAAATACGCTAGTAATTGGCTATTTTTGTCTCCAAACTCGAAGATTCGCTGGTTTTGATACAGTAATTTCTTCTGAGTGCGCTCTAAAAGGACTAGATCCAGGTCTCTGGATCTATGTTTCCAGGTATTATGTGTTGCTGGGGTAGGGGTTGTGGAGTAAGCAGCCTCGGCTGCCCTAAGATCCTTCTCCGCGTCCTTTAATTTGGACTGGGATGCCTTGCGGGCCTGCCCAATCGCCGCTGCAAAAATGCCACGCGTGGTGGCCTTAAAGGCATCCCAGGTCAATGGGACAGAGACACTTTGACGGTTACTTACCCAGTGATGCTTTCATTTCCGCTGTGCTTTGATCTACCACCATTTGATCTGCTAGCCACAGTGGGCTCAGTCGCCACATGCGGTATGAGGTGGGGGGGCCCAAGGCAAGGTCCACCATTAAAGGCATTAAAGGGGAGTGGTCAGACACCGCCCTAGGGAGATATTTGGCCTCAACCACCCTATTCAACAGCTCAGATGAAACCAAACACAAATCTATCCGGGACAGAGTACCGTGTGTTTCAGACTGACATGAGTACTCCCTCCCGTCCATGTGCTTCCACCTCCAGGTCTCCACCAGGGCAAATTGGGTCAAGAATGAGCATAGGGGTGTGGGGGGCAATGTAGAACACTTGAACCTGTCTATGGAATTATCGAGTACTGTGTTAAAGTCCCCTGCTATCAGCAGAGGGCCTTCTGCTATTGCCAAGAGGGAACTCATTACCCGTTCGAAAAACAGTTTAGTGAAGGGTGGTGGGACATATAGGCTTGTAACCATATAAGGCTTACCCCACAATTCAAGTACCACAATAACAAAACACCCATTAGGGTCAGTTTTAATATGTTTTATGGTGATAGGAGCTGATTTTGCTATAAGTATAGACGTGCCTCTGGCATACGTGGAGTAAGTAGAGTGTATTGCATAGGCAATTTTTGCTCTCTTTAGAGCCATTACTTTTGACCCCTGAAGGTGGGTTTCCTGGAGGAGGATCACGTGTGGACTGTGTCTTGCCAAATATTCAAACATCAATGACCTTTTGACCTTGGAGTTAAGCCCCCTAACATTCCAATAAACTATACGGAGTTTAGACATGCGTATAAACAATTTATGACTATCTGAGCCCATTTCTCTCCAGAATCCAGTCCTGGACGAGGTCCAGCGAGCCCTGAGAAATAGACCAAAATATAAACATCTCTGATATTTTACTCATCAATCCATGAATCTCAATTTTGGATTTCAGAAACTGTAGGACCAAAAAAAGCGTTATTAAAGTATGCATACACAATTGAACACCATTGTCATTTGCAGATAACCATGGCGTTAAAGCAAAACCCCTCAAAAGATTCCCCAACAAATTTTCACTCCCTAACCCTCCCGGCTCTCTTCCCCCAACATATGAGAGCTTTATTCCCGTAACCAAACCTATTTGGCAGGAGGGCCATGGCTCAGACCCCTAACCAACTAGTCTCAGAAGACGCGTAAAGGTCCACAACTCTGGGTCTCCATCCGCATTTGACCACACAAATTAAAGAATGTGTGGTGTCTCTTGGCCTGAAAAATCATGGTGACAAAAAATAATAAGAATAAAGGAAAAAACAGAAAAAGAATCAGAGAGGATGATAAGCTGCTGATTGGCATCCAAGGATAACACGGGAGGTGTCTTCAACTTCAGAGAGATTCAGGATGTAAAGTCCCGTATCGGCTGCGTGTAGAACGGGGTGTATCTTCTACTTCTGGGAATGTAGGAAACAAAGTCCCATATCAGCTGCGTGTGGGTGGGGACAGATGAATTAGAGGGGGCAAAGTGAACAAAACAAAAACAAGGCCCCTCCAGGTCTCCTCATTTCCATGCTTCTCCCATCTACCGGCAATGGGGTATAGTGAAGGTGGCTTGGTGGGCTTCATGCAGGGTGAGGCACTACCGGGGAGGAGATCTACTATCCTGGTTTCTGCGATTCGGATGTCCTAGGGTGTCCACCCATTGCGATGCCTCCCTGGGATCCGTAAAAAAGTAGGCCTTGCCCTGGTAGATGATTCGCAAATGTGCAGGATATAACATGCCATATGGAAGGTGAAGCTCCCGTAACCTGCGTTTAATTGCCAGGAAAGTGGCTCTCTGCTTCTGTGTAGCTACGGAGAAATCTGGGAAAATGGTGATGCTATTGCCATTAAAGGAAACTTTGCCCCTCTCTCTAGCCACTCTGAGAATAGACTCTCTGTCTCGGAAATGTAGCAACTTTATAATCATGGCACGTGGTGGGGACCCAGGTGGTAGAGGGCGCATGGGGATTCTGTGCGCCCTTTCTATGGCAAACATTGGTGAAAAGGTGTTGGCCCCAAACTCATTCAACAGCCATCTTTCCATGAATGTTTCTGGTGTTTTACCCTCAGCACCCTCTGGGAACCCCAAAAAGCGCAGATTGTTTCTTCTTAAGCGGTCTTCCATATCAGTGATCTTATCCGTAGTGTACTCATGAGCCTGCCGCAGTTCCCTCATAGAGCCCTGTAAGGGACGTGTCTCATCCTCCATGTCACTAATACGTTGCTCAGCATTAGTCACTCTATGGCGGATATTGTGGACATCCTGTTTCAAAAAGGATAATTCTGTCTTGATAGTGTCCATTTGTGTGGTGAGAGATGCATGGCTGTGCTGGATGGCTGCCATAATCTGGGCTAGTGATGGCTCTGCAGGGCCTGCATCATCCCTGTCTGCTCTGGGGGATTGAGGATCATGTCCCTCCTCAGGGGAGAACAGGAGAGGGTCTTCTGGGCTTAAGGTAGGGGGGATCTCTGTGACTCACCCTTCCCCTTGAGCTGCTTCCAGGGTGTGGATGTGGAGGCTGCTTGTGTGTTCCCCTCATGCTGATCGGCGCCATTTTGCTGCGGCCTGCATGGCGGTAACGACAGCCTGATTCCCGGGGCCTCCCCCATCTGTGGGCCGTATTTGACCATCCCCCGATGGTCACAGTGCTCTCCGGGTACTGTGGGGGTATATGAGACCCTCGGATGCCGGCCTGGATAGCAGGATCTGGGCAGGATGTGTGCGGTGCAGACGGAACTCAGGCTGAGCACGTCCTCACATCCCAGGTGCTGGCCACGCCCCCGCGTCACAAATGTTAATTCTAGATTACGAACAGTAGTTTACAAGACCGAAGTCTTCCCAGTCGTTCCTTGATTCCGAGCATGTGTATTGTGCTTTCGACTTTTGTGTGATGGATTTGTGTACTGGCCATTCGAAAATCAGACGTGGAGCCGTCATTCGCCAAAAATTTACTAGTCTGTCATCCAACATTTGTCCGAAAATTGGAAAACAATTGTCGAAAGGAGCATACTAACGGTAAGAATTTCAGACAACAGCCTGTCAAACGACAATCCACTTCTGATTTTTGTACTGTGTGTAAGAAGCTTAAGGTGTTGATTTGAAATTTGCCTGGAGGGAGGTGTCTGATGATAGCTCAAGGAATTGTTTTCCTTTCCAAGTGAGATTCAGACCCCTTTCACATGCTAAAAAAAAGCGCCTGAAAAGCTCACGAAAATCTATTTCCATTAAAATCAATAAATGCTTTCACACAGGGCAGTGGGCTGGCAGGGCGGTGAAAAATGCCCTAAAGCTCATTATAATGCTTCTTAGAAGCGTGTTTAGTGTTTTATATAACAGATTGGATTGAAATATGCTGCTATTATGCTCTATGCACAGCAGTATGCAATTAAAAAAAACACTACAATCAAGAATTCATAAATGATAAACTTCATAAATTACTACTGATGTGCAAATTAGGCCAATGTGTTACCAGGAAAAGGTGCATGCATGTACTTTTGTGTTCGGTGCCAGTTCAAAAAACATTTCCATTGACAACTTTTTTGTTGCACATCCAGCAAGCCATTGTAGGCATAGGATGTACTTTGATTAAATTAGGGCATTATTTAAACTATGTGTGGTTATACAAAGGGTAAACTGTTAACCTATTTTGCAATTTAAAGTGTTACTAAACCCACAACAGTAAAATCAGTCATGCAACATGTTGTGTGCCCACAGCAAGTACACTGCATTCTGTGTGCAAGGACATATTGCTGATGTTTGTTAATGGACGCCATCAACATCAATCACTTGCCTGCTCCAGCTATCTAACATAAGAGTGAAGTGCTGCCAGAAGAAGACTAGAGGCCAGTGGAGAAGTGATAGCCTATTGTGTGGCAACAAGCACATTTTGAGTTGACCCTTATTTTTTATTAAGGTCAATGGAATGAGAAACATTAGCCACCAGGACCTGTATCCACTGCGTGAAATAATGTCTTCATTCTTAAGTGCTTGATCCCACTAGAGTCCACCATACAATCAACATACTTGAGTAAAACGCTAATCCGCTTCATAGCAACAGTACAAGGCACATCTTTACTGGCTATCTGGTGAGTGTTTGGATTGGTGGAGGTGCACACTTGTGGAACATCTTTCCGTAGCACATTGGGTGAAGTGCATTTATTTGATGCTGTATTTTTGCTGTTTTCTTGTAAGTGGTTTGGCACATCCAGGGCCGGACTGGCCTACCGGGATAGCGGGAAATATCCCGGTAGGCTGCCTGCTCTGAGGCCGCTGTCAGCTGGGAGCTCTGTAACTTTTTTTTTTTAAGAACAGCTGAGAGAGAAGCGGCTGTGCTGTGATCAGGAGGCGGGGCTGGCTGAGGAAATATGTAGCAGGGAGGGGGGGGGGGAACCATCCTGCAGCAGGCAGTGTAACCCCCCTCCCTCTCCAGCCTGCCACATTTAAATGTACCGAGGTGCTGCATCGGGGATGAATGGGGTCGTCGGGAGGGAGATACACAGTACCTGAAGCTGAGGAGATAGAGGAAGGTATGACCACAGCCAAACGAATCCTGCAGCACACAAGAGCTCTGGCTGAATGGAAACAAGATCGTCTGGAGCAATGTCAGATGTAATGCTGGCCGGCCGGTGTCATCCAGAAATCTCTGCCTTCCGGCAGTGTGCAGGTTACTATCAGCCTCCCCTCCCTCCTGTCTGGCTCTGTATTCCTTTTGTTTTAGCTTCCTAATCTGCACACTGATAAGATCTCTGGGAGACCTTCAGCCACAGGCATTCTGTGTCCAGTGACAGGTCACACATGGCTATATGTTAACCATTTCAGCACAGCTATTTAGCCAGAGCTCTGTGTGTTCTGCACAGTTTGATGTTTTTTTTTGGATGATTTACTGCTGATTCAGGCTAGAAGCTTCACAGACTCATTAACTGTTTAAAGTTCTCCACTAATCCTGACCAGTTCATTGTAAGACTATTAGAATTTTGGAAATTGGATGTGTTGCTGTCTTCTGGCACTTAGTTGTACTTTAAAAGGAGGATTACTAACTTGATCTTGAAGAGCTGGTTTAAGTAGAGTGGCGCAGCCCTACTATACGCTTTTACATTGAGTTCAGCCATACATGCATTCTCTGCCCATCTCCTGTACTATGTCTGCAGTCTCTGACTATCCCCTGTATCATGTCTGCAGTAAGGATGAGCTCCAGCGTGTTCGCACAGCCCACGTGCAGAGCCCGCCAGAAAGTCGGCGCTGCCCTAATCACAGTGTGCGGCTGCAGAGATCGGGAAATGTCTTACTGCCTGTGATTAGCACAGCGCAATGCCGACTTCCTGGCGGGCTCTGCACATGGGCTGTGCAAACACGCCAGAGCTCATCCTTAGTTTGCAGTCTCTGACCATCTCCTCTAATGTGTCCACATTCTCTGACCATCTCCTGTATCATGTCTGCAGTCTCTGACCATCTCCTGTATCATGTCTGCAGTCTCTGACCATCTCTTGTATCATGTCTGCAGTCTCTGACCATCTCTTGTATCATGTCTGCAGTCTCTGACCATCTCCTGTATCATGTCTGAAGTCTCTGACCATCTCCTGTATCATGTCTGCAGTCTCTGACCATCTCTTGTATCATGTCTGCAGTCTCTGACCATCTCTTGTATCATTAAAGAAAATTGCGCTGCCCTTAGGTATACATCAATACATGTGTTCTCCCTATCGGTATCATATACAAAGGTGCTGTGCGCATGCGATTCAGAACAAAAATAATACCATATATCCCAAAGGGATGTGCTACCAAATTCCACATCCAAAGTGCAATGTGCTTAATAACAGGGGGGATATGTATACATATCCCCCTGATGAAGACACGTGATTCCCTGTGTCGAAGACACGTAGGGGAGGGGCCAGGACGGAGCGATCAGCACAGAGCTGGGCTGGGAATCTCTAACACCCCACAGCACGTCAATTAGCGCTACTCTGCCTGTTATTGTTTGGTGCACATTGAGCACCTATAAAATGTGAGTACCCCAGTGTGGGGATTGGTTTCTTGTGGTTTTAATAAAGTGTCTGGCGATATTACACTATGTAGTCCCTTCTTTTTTATGGGTTTGATGTCTGTGGATCCTAAAAGAGCCTGGTTGGAGATCATCTGTTTTCCTGTTACTGAGCCCAGTGGTGGCTCCATAGCGTGTACTGACGCAGCTAAACCCTGTGTCACACACACTAAGGTGAGCGCAACTACTTTGGGGGTCACCAAGGCACATCACGGCATGATCTGGGCACTGGGGTTCAGCGATTGAATTTCTTTGTGAAACACTGTGAAACACTTTTTTGCACTGCAGTTTTACCTTTGGAACTTTTTCACTGCACATTGCTGTGGGATACTATCTTGGAAGATTTTTGTCACGGATAAGGACATTATTATTTCAAGCATTGCATATAACTTATATATGGTTTTGATTTCACCTATCACCTGTATAATTTATTGCAGTTTATAAGCATAAGATACCATATTTATAGCGCATGTTTTGGTCCACCTAGATTTATTTAATACTATCAATCAATGTGAGTATATTTATGGATATATGTAGAATATTATTTGCACACTGCACTTTGGATATAATACGCATGGTTTTTTGATACACTATTTTTTGGCACATTTCTTTGTTAGTTCGATTTAATTGATTATATGAGTTATGCAGTTTTTAGGTATGTATTAGGAGTAAGCCCAATGCACTTTGGATACAACATTCAGTAGCACGATTTTCTATGCATATAGAGTTCATTTGTTATTAAGCACATTGCACTTTGGATGTGGAATTTGGTAGCACATCCCTTTGGGATATATGGTATTATTTTTGTTCTGAATCGCATGCGCACAGCACCTTTGTATATGATACCGATAGGGAGAACACATGTATTGATGTATACCTAAGCGCAGCGCAATTTTCTTTAATTATATCTATCGCACGGTCATGAAAAACGTGATCTGCGTTTGCAGCTGGGTATTTAGTTTCATAACTGTTTTTGTTGTCCAGTAGGGCATCGGATCATTGTGGCTCGCAAGATTCTCTCTATACATCTCTTGTATCATGTAGGCAGTCTCTGACCATCTCTTGTATCATGTCTGCAGTCTCTGACCATCTCTTGTATCATGTCTGCAGTCTCTGACCATCTCTTGTATCATGTCTGCAGTCTCTGACCATCTCTTGTATCATGTCTGCAGTCTCTGACCATCTCTTGTATCATGTCTGCAGTCTCTGACCATCTCTTGTATCATGTCTGCAGTCTCTGACCATCCCCTGTATCATGTCTGCAGTCTCTGACCATCCCCTGTATCATGTCTGCAGTCTCTGACCTTCTCTTGTATCATGTCTGCAGTCTCTGACCATCCCCTGTATCATGTCTGCAGTAAGGATGAGCTCCGGTGTGTTTGCACAGCCCATGTGGAGAGCCCGCCAGGAAGCCAGCGCTGTGCTAATCACAGTGCGCAGCTGCAGAGATCGGGAAATGTCTCACTGCCTGTGATTAGCACAGCACAGTGCCAACTTCCTGGCCGGCTCTGCCCATGGGCTTTGCAAACACGCCGGAGCTCATCCTTAGTCTGCAGTCTCTGACCATCTCCTCTAATGTGTCTGCAATCCCAGACCATCTCCTGTATCATGTCTGCAGTCTCTGACCATCTCCTATATCATGTCTGCAGTCTCTGACCATTTCCTGTACTATGTCTGCAGTCTCTGACCATCTCCTGTACTATGTCTGCAGTCTCTGACCATCTCCTGTACTATGTCTGCAGTCTCTGACCATCTCCTGTACTATGTCTGCAGTCTCTGACCATCTCCTGTACTATGTCTGCAGTCTCTGACCATCTCCTGTACTATGTCTGCAGTCTCTGACCATCTCCTGTACTATGTCTGTAGTCTCTGACCATCTCCTGTACTATGTCTGCAGTCTCTGACCATCTCCTGTACTATGTCTGCAGTCTCTGACCATCTCCTGTACTATGTCTGCAGTCTCTGACCATCTCCTGTATCATGTCTGCAGTCTCTGACCATCTCCTGTATCATGTCTGCAGTCTCTGACCATCTCCTGTATCATGTCTGCAGTCTCTGACCATCTCCTGTATCATGTCTGCAGTCTCTGACCATCTCCTGTATCATGTCTGAAGTCTCTGACCATCTCCTGTATCATGTCTGCAGTCTCTGACCATCTCCTGTATCATGTCTGCAGTCTCTGACCATCTCCTGTATCATGTCTGCAGTCTATGACCATCTCTTGCATCATGTCTGCAGTCTCTGACCATCTCTTGTATCATGTTCATAATCTCTGACCATCTCTTGTATCATGTTCACAATCTCTGACTATCTCTTTTAGTGTGTCTTACACACATACAAAAATGACATTTAATTCCTGCAAGGCTATTTAAAAACAGCTGAACATATTCAAAAAATATGGGGATTTGGTCACACTATATGGCAGCCCACTTACTGTGTCAAAGTACCCCATTATCAGTGGGTCCTACACTCGTAAAAGAATGAAAGGTCCTGCGTCTCAACCATGGGAGATACACTCCTGTTTTATGGGAGAACTGAAGGGACTCCTACTATGAACTGGTGGACACTAATAAGAGGTAATGGGGGGGGGGGGGGTGGAGTTCTCCCATAAAGAGGAGTGTATCTCCAATGGTTGAGACGCATTATCTTTCATTCTTTTATTAGTGTAGGACCCACTAATTAAGGGGTACTTTGATGCAGTAAGTGGGCTGCCATATAGTGTGACCAAATCCCCATTTTTTTTAAATATGTTCGTTCTTTTTAAATATCCTTGCAGGATTTTAATGTCATTTTTGTATGTGTGCGCTGTAATTTTACTGTTTGTTGGTCTTATCAGCACCATCTTGAATGTAAACGCATTGTAAGGTGTGCCCCCCAAGTATGATTTTGTTTTTTTACACATACAGAACTCACATCGTGTGTGTGTGTGTGTGTATATATAATCTATATCTATATCTATATCTATATCTATATCTATCATTTTATGCAATAAATGGGCATGTAGCCATTTACTTTCCGGAAAGAGGGAGAGGAAAGGGGGCAAGAAAGGAAATGAGAGAGGAGAAAAAAGAGAGAATGCATGGAAAAGAGGGGGAGAGACATAATAAGAGAGAGAACAAGAAAGATGGATGGATAGAGAGAGAGAGATGGGGGAAAAAAACAAGAAATTATGATAGAGAGAAATAAAGGGGAAAGAAAGGAGAACAAAGAGGAGTGGTACATCCTAAAATGTACCATAAGGGGTTTAATACAGTTTGAGTGGAAGAGACTCGGGGAGCGCTAAATGTCCGCCGGTTAGGGGTGCAATTTACTTGCCTACCTTGGGTGCTGACAACCCACGCTACGTCCCTGGGGCTGGTATGAAATTATTTCCAGGGCTGGTTTTTATTCCCAGTCCGGCCCTGGGCACATCACACGTATCACTATTGGAGCAACGTTTGAATATACGTCACAACACATATTTTTTAAATTATTTATTGCATACAACAGGACTTTTGATTTATTAGCCACAGTGAAGCGCTGCTTTTTTTTTTGTTCTTAGGACAGTGCATGCATTCAGCACAGGGCCAATCAGCACTGTCTAGACAAAGGGTCAGCCTCATAGAACAATCATGGGAGAATGAAAACTCCTCCTACAAGCTTTAACCAGACACTGAGAGAAGTCACAAGACTGGTCTAACTGCTGATGAAAAAGGGTATTTAGCAGTTTATAATTACTAAAACTATTGCATTTCCATGTTCTGTGTACTGTGGGAGACCAGATATAGTGAATGCAGGGACCTGGGTTTAGTAACACTTTAATATAAGATTTTGTATATACAAGAAGCTTAAAAAAGAACATAATCTTGGCCAAAAAGGTTTTGTTTATTGGAAAAATTATTTATGCATTTGTTTATCTTGCTGAATATTGTAATTTATATGGTCTATTTAAACAGTTATTGCGGAGAATCTTGTGATAAACCTTTTACTGCTAACACATTTGACATAAAATATTTAGAAAACATCATCTGACACTGAACTTTATGCTAAGTGCTCCAACACCTGTTGTGGCTGTAACCTCAGTTGAAGTTTTTTGTAGATGGCAAAAATCAAGAGAATTTGATCAGGACTTTTGTACGGAAAATTGAATATCAAATACCGCAATTTTCCTTTCCTGATGAGCTCCATGTCAGCCTACCACTGGGTTGTCCTGCCCATAACCCCACCTGCAGGACCTAACTCATAAATTTGGCTTTCCTGCATTCTATAAATAGATTTCCGCGCCAGGGTGGGAGTCTGGGCTGACAAGGAGTTCGTAAGGAGAGGAAAATTGCGGTAAGTAGTTGATATTCAATTTTCCATTTACAGCTTCATGTCAGCCTACCACTGGGAATTAACTAGCTAACCAGGGTGGGATAATGTGCAAACAAAATAGGGTTAATTATGGCCTCCAGCTAACAAGATGACAGATCTATGCAATAATGAGAAATAAAGGTGTGTATGGAAAACCATGTTGCCGCCTTGCATATTGACTCCATTGAGACTCTACAGGCTTCTGCCTAGGATGTTGAGACACTTCTTGTGGAGTGAACCATTATTCTTTCTGACAGGGCCAACCCCTTTATCCTTATATGAGAGGGAGTTCACTTTCACAATCCATGACACAGTCACTCTGCACAAAGCTCTGGCCCCCTTGCGTGAACTTCTGGGAGCCACAAACAGGCAATCTGATGACCTGAAAGTCGCGGTAGCATGGATATAAGTCTTCAGTATTAAACTTAAATTTAAAACTTCTAGCAAAAATTTTAGCCAACAGAATTAGACCCCTACTTGACAGACTCATTGGACCCAAACAGGTAGGTTTTATGCCAAATCGTGAAGCTAAAGATAATACGAGTAAAACACTCAACCTAATTCATAGAATCCGACAGAGTGACAAAGAAGGCCTCCTGCTGTCAACTAGGGTTTCCTGGGATTACATGTTTGACACTTGGAAACATATTGGGTTTGGTAACAATATGACGATGTGGATAAAATCCCTTTACATCAATCCAAGTGCAAAAATAAAAATCAATGAAACCTATTCTGACTCGATAGAAATTCACAACAGAACAAGACAAGGTTGTCCCCTATCACCCTTATTGTTCATTTTGTCTATTGAACCCCTAATCAGAACAATTAACTTATAACAATCGATTCACGGATTTAAAATAGACAAAAGAGAATATAAAATAGCAGCATATGCTGACGACCTACTTTTTTACATCACCCAGCCTCATATAACTATCCCAAACCTAAATAAAACCTTTCTAGACTTCAAATACCTTTCAAATTTTAAAATTAATCATACAAAATGTGAAGTATTGGGGCTCACACTTTCTAAAAAGACAGAACTACTCACAAAAAACAACTGTCCCTTCAAATGGGAAAATACCTCCTTGAAATATTTAGGCATTTACCTCACCCCTAAAATAGAATCCCTGTTCGAAAACAATTATCAACCTTTATTTAAAAAGATTGAAACAGATCTTAAAAACTGGAACTCCAAGCAAAAGGCCTTCTCCACCAGGCCTACTCCATTGCATTGATTCTGCATTAATTGATGTGTAAACTGCACCTACTATTTTAATTAACCCGTGTCCTTTTGTATGTGTTAAATTTTGTTAATAAAGTATTTTTTCAATTTTATCTGAAATATCTTACTCCTATTTCCTTCTCTGGCACCGTTATAATCCCCCTTTTATTCCCCTAATTTTCAATCAATATTTCGGGATGAGGTGCTGTATGTAGTGGAACCTCTCTAGCCATACCTCTAATTTTCAATTATTTTGAGCTTTAATGCTTACTCTCCTCTGGCTAGACAGGTTTTCCTTATCATTTTACTTTCTGCAATACACTCCAACCTTGTGATAATCTTTAAACTAACTTTCTATATCTAATTTTGATTCATTGTTCTGTTTTTTGTATCTACGTGTATTTTCAAATATCAGTTTTTTCTTTCCTCCTTAGTCCAATATTGTTTGTACCAACAGTTTTGTTGAAGGGCTTAATAACTCCCACCATGGCAGACTTCTGTGGAGATGCTTGGGAAGGTCTTATGACCCGCATCCAAACATCCCAAAACGCCTCTACTATTACTGACGCTGAATTGGACGGGGCCTTTATGAGACTTCAACGTCTTCTGGAGAAAAAAGTCTGCATTTACTGGCACAAAATGTACTTTGAAAAATATGCCGAACACAAAGTAGTACCTTGGGGGTTGAGAATTCAGTTATTTTCCAACATTAAAAAAATCAATGACTCCCTGAAGGCATCTTGGGAGGACAATCTTTAATCTTGTTCTCTCAACATGCTCTCTATCCTATGCAAGGAATATAAATCTGAGCTTGAACAATTGGACATCTCCATTAATCGTTGGTATTCAGATCATGCATCTGGTGTGTCCTCCCCGAGATACAGCAAGCGGGACAAACTCCTGCGCGCGCATCTTGAGGAGTACACACTAATAGGGCATACACACGGTCGGACTTTGTTCGGACATTCCGACAATAAAATCCTAGGATTTTTTCCAACGGATGTTGGCTCAAACTTGTTTTGTCTACACACGGTCGCACACGGTCGCACAAAGTTGGCGTTTTACGTCACCGATCGTTCTAAACGCGGTGACGTAAAACACGTACGTCGGGACTATAAACGGGGCAGTGGCCAATATCTTTCATCTCTTTATTTATTCTGAGCATGCGTGGCACTTTGTCTGTCGGATTTGTGTACACACGATCGGAATTTCCGACAACGGATTTTGTTGTCGGAAAATTTTATCTCCTGCTCTCCAACTTTGTGTGTCGGAAAATCCGATGGAAAATGTCCGATGGAGCCCACACACGGTCGGAATTTCCGACAACACGTTCCGATCTGACATTTTCCATCGGAAAATCCGACCGTGTGTACGGGGCATTAGTGTTATTAATGCCAAAGAAGGCAAATTTTTGAGAGATTTGTCTGCTCACGAAAATATTTGGGCTTTTGTCCAACAAATTACCACTGCCATCGATGGGATGGATTCTGTCTCCTCCTCTCTATCTAATCTATCCCCTGTCCTTAGTAAAGCATTAAAGTCCCTTCAAAACCATCTGGGGCTTGTTATCAAGCCTGCCAATAAGGGCGGCAACGTGGTAGTTATGGATGTGTCCTTTTACGAACACATGTGTCGCGATATTCTTAACCACTTCATATCCGGGCCATTTCTGACACTTCGCTCCTACATGTCAAAAATCATCATTTTTTTGCTATAAAATTACATAGAACCCCCAAACATTATATATGTTTTTTTAGCAGAGACCCTACAGAATACAATGGCGGTCATTGCAACTTTTTATCTTGCACGGTATTTGCGCAGCAATTTTTCAAACGCGTTTTTTTTGGAAAAAAAACAGTTTCATGCTTAAAAAAAAAACAAAACAGCAAAGTTAGCCAAATTTTTTTGCATTGTGTGAAAGATGAAGTTACGCCGAGTAAATAGATACCTAACATGTCACGCTTCAAAATTGCACACGCTCGTGGAATGGCGCCAAACTTTGGTACTTAAAAATGCCCATAGGCGACGCTTTAAAATTTTTTACTGGTTACATGTTTTGAGTTACAGAGGAGGTCTAGGGCCAAAATTATTGCTCTCGCTCTAACGTTCGCGGCAATACCTCACATGTGTGGTTTGAACACTGTTTTCATATGTGGGCGGGACTTACGTATGCGTTCGCTTCTGCGTGCGAGCTCACGGGGACAGGGGCGCTTTAAAAATTTTTATTTTTTTTTTATTGTTAATTTTACTTAAAATTTTTTATTTTGACACTTTAAAAAAATATTTTTTTTTTTGATCACTTTTATTTCTATTACAAGGAATGTAAACATCCCTTGTAATAGGAATATGACACGATCAGTCCTCTTTACAGTGAGATATGGGGTCAATAAGACCCCACATCTCACCTCTAGGCTGGGAAGCCTAAAATAAAAATAAAAAATAAAACGATCGCCGCTTCACAACCGAAGCGGCGCCGTTTTTTTGAATGCAGAGGCCGGGCGTGACGTCATAACATCGCGCCCGGCCTCCGAACGATCATAGAGACTCCGGCGACCATCTGGTCCGCCGGAAATCTCTATGGTGAACATCCGGCGCCGGCGGATCCGCTATCCGACTCACCGATCGCTGAGGTGAGTCGGTAGTAGCACCGGAGGGCGGCGGGAGGGGGGGGGTGTCCCCTCCCGCCGCCCGTAAGAACGATCAAGCGGCGGAACAGCCGCTATGATCGTTCTTATGGTGTACGGAATCGCCGGCTGAAAATGCCGGTATCTGAATGATGTCTGTAGCCTCAGACATCATTCAGATATAAGCCCTGAAAGTGGAGGCCGTCATATGACGGCCTCCGGATGTCAAGAGGTTAATAATCGCGACTGGTATAGACCTATATCCAAGTCACTCATTGACCACTTTACTTCTGAATACAACCAGCTGATCTTTTCAGCTTATCAAAAGGGTACAATCGACTGCAACACATGGAATTTTTTGAACGTTAGGGAACCAAAAACTCCCACGTTCTACTCCTTACCCAAACTTCACAAGTCAATGACCCATCCACCTGGTCGGCCTATTGTTTCCGGATGCCAATGTCTTACTGAACATGCTAGTGCATTGGTTGACAAGTATTTAGCTCCTCATGTTACCTCTCTGTCCTCTTATATGAAAGACACCATTCATCTCCTCCGCATCCTTGACGGCAAATATTTACCTAAAAATGCTTGGTTAGTCGCCCTAGATGTCGAGAGTCTTTAAATATTATCCCACACGATAGAGGCATTCAGGTCATAGAGAAACAACTCCGTGAGAGAGGTCTTAACTATGATGCATATGGAGATTTTGTTCTTGAACTTCTCAAGTTTATATTGACACGCAATTACTTCATGTTTGGCTGCTCCCACTACCTCCAGGTACAGGGCGTAGCCATGGGGACCAAATACGCCCCCTCCAACGCCAATCTGTACCTGGGTGGGTGGGGAGAGAACTTTTTGGCCTTTTCAATTCTTTCCCTGTCCTGTCCAAAGTTCTATCTTGGCACAGGTACATTGATGATGTGCTACTTTTCTGGTCTGGCACTAGAGAAGAACTATTGCTCTTCATGGACTTCTTAACTAAGAACTCCTACAATCTCAAATTCACCATGGAATGCAGTCAATCTCGGATCCATTTTTTGGATCTCCAGATTAGTCTGGATTCAAATGGTATGAATCAAACTGCCCTATACTGAAAACCCTCCTCGGGCAACACCATTCTGCATGCCAGCAGTGCCCACCCCAAGCCCCTTCTTAAGAGCATTCCCTTCAGCCAGTATTTAAGACTCAAAAGAAATTGCACCCTTGAGGCAGGTTTTTTTCAAGCATCACATGAATTGTACGGCAGACTTTGAGATAGAGTATATAGTCATTCTCTTCTGAAAAAAGCCTTTAATA
This sequence comes from Lithobates clamitans, assembly GCA_037952925.1. Lineage (NCBI taxonomy): Eukaryota > Metazoa > Chordata > Amphibia > Anura > Ranidae > Lithobates > Lithobates clamitans. Next base: position 3,630,952 of record JBBGZY010000076.1, on the reverse strand, counting down.
AAGCCAAAAAGTTTGATAGGAAGGACCTAGTCTTCTCTGATAAACTTCCAGACACTCAACAGCCTGTACTGTTAATCACTCAATATTCCAAACAACATGCCCAAATTAGACACATTTTGAATCAATTCTGGCCTTTACTAACTGCGGACTCTACTATTGCTAAATATGTCAGATCCCATCCTGACATAACATATCATAGATCTCCCTCACTGAGAGACCGACTGATTACAAGTCATCACTCTGTGGATACCCAGTCTTCGTCTGGAACTACTGGAACCTATCAATGTGGAAAATGTGATGTCTGTACCTTTGTCTCAAATTCCAGGGAAATTGTCCTTCCCAATGGACTGACTCATACCAACAGACATCGAGTCACTTGTGCCACTGTGGGAGTGGTATACTTGGCTCTATGCCGATGTGGTTCTTACTACATCGGGAAATCCAAGCGACCCTTCCAGGTTCGCATTAGGGACCATATCAAACCCCTACTTAAACACACCACCACTACAGCTATTAACCGGCATATTGCTACTCAACATAATTTTGACCCCCACATTGTCAAATTCTCCGCACTCGAGCATGTCCTCTTACATGCCAGAGGTGGGAGCATTGACAACAAACTATTACAGCTTGAGACTAAGTGGATTCATACCTTACAGGCCACAAAATATCCCGGGCTAAATGAACATATTAGCTTTAAACCCTTTTTATAAAGTTTTTGTACTTTTTGATAGCATCATCACCGGCCCTGTAATCTCCAATTTCATCTAGCTGTACATACACTATACCTGTCCCTATTTTTTCCAATTTGGGTCAGTTCTAGTGCCTCTTGATCTCCTTTTCGTTCCTCTCCCCTCCCTCTGCTCAGTTTCCCTTCCTTCTCTTCCTCCCTTTCCCCTTCCCCCTCCCCCTTCTTTCCTTTTATTCTCCCCCCTCTCTTCCCCTTCCCCTTCTATCCCTTTCCTTTCATGCCTTTTTTCCTCTTAGCCATGGTTTGTTATTTTGATCTTCTTACATAGTATATGTGCTATTGAAAAAAAGAAACTCTGTATTGATCAATTTTTGTAATAAGTTTTTTATTGGTGTTTCTTTTTGTACTATTTATCAATTTCATGATGTTACTTAATCAACAATTATATACGTATCAATTACTTTTCTTTCTTTGCCTATTTCATTATTCATTTGTTCCTCATTCTTTGTGTTATAACTGGGACCCAGTTATTCTCTATGTACTTGTTGGTCTACGTGGCTGGACTACGTGGGGTGGTGCACTTAGGACATCCCCCCACCCCCCTATATGTGGGGCTTGTGTTTTTTGTCCCGGCGCCCCCTCATGTTTTCTTTCCCTTCGGGGGGTCCCTGTCCCCCACTATCTTGGTTGTGCCTGTTTGCCTCCTCTCCCTGGGTGTGGTGGGGCATGTACCCCCTGCCCTGGCCGTTTGGGCGTGCACTGTTGTTGACTGTATGGACGCCCAGGGCAGCATTTTAATGTCTGCCCACTAGGCGTCTGCGCATCACTCGTGCCGCTCGCGCCTCGGTATGTGGCTCTGCTGTCAGATTCTCCCACTGACAGCATTTCTCCACTTCCCAATAGGCTGCCTTGTCGGGGGTCACGCAGTCCGGGTGATCGTTCGCTGTGCACCTCGGACCTTGTAGGCTCCGATGATGTCACCGCGGGCGCATGCGCGGACGCCTCTCGCTAGCGTCCGAACACCTGATCGGCGGCTCTGATCAGGTGTGGGGGGGCGTACATAAGCCGGCCCGTCCACCATGCCAGCTGGACACGAGGAACGCCTGCTATTGTTGTTGGACCAGTTTCATTGTATGTTTAAATTGCTTTTCACCCTAGTGCATCATCCTAGCCAAATTCTTTTTTCTCCCCCAACCCTGAGTCTATACTATTTGTCCCATTTCAGGATGCAACAATCCCTGCTGCAGACTAATTCTATTTTGCATTTTCCATATGTGTGCAGAGCACCTGTCTCTGACACTTACATCCACCTCAATAGTCTTTTAGGTAAGCCCCCTCTTCAATTATTACCCCCACCTTATACTTTTAACTGTATTACCTTTTTTCAACGGTTGTACAGTATCTGCCTTTAACCTTTTATTATTATATTTTTTAGACAAACATCCACTTTTTCCACTCTGATTCTGAGTATATCCTTCCAACTTTTTCCAGGCGCTCCCCTTGACAACAAACTTGTTTTTAAATTGTAAGTCTCTGCGGCTATGATGCCCTATTGATTTGATGTGGTGTATATTATTCCACTCATTCGGCAATGTTTATAAAACTTTTTCTTTTTCTTTTTTCTCTTTTTTTGATATATATTCTCTAATTAGCATTATATTTGATTGCCAGGTCTCTTGTATGCCCCCTGCAGTCATAGATATGGTGCAACCCGATCTGCCTCCAGCGGGAGTTCTCCTTGCCGGGCCTCACCCCAGGTGTCTGGTTTTCAGGTACGTTCTCGAGTGTGAGGGTTTCAGATGGCCACCTCCCCTTGGGGACACAGCCCAGCCACGTATCCCAATCTCTGTGTTATGCTTTTTCACCTTTGTATTCCTTGTTGTTATTATTCAGCTTTTTATTTGCCCTCTTTTTTGTTTCTGTGTATAGATCTTTATTGTTACTACAGGCTCACATCATTCCCTGAAGAAGCCAATGTTTTGGCGAAACATGTAGGAATTGAGCTTCTGTTTTGAAGGCCCTCTCCACCAGGCCTACTCCATTGCATTGATTCTGCATTAATTGATGTGTAAACTGCACCTACTATTTTAATTAACCTGTGTCCTTTTGTATGTGTTAAATTTTGTTAATAAAGTATTTTTTCAATTTTATCTGAAATATCTTACTCCTATTTCCTTCTCTGGCACCGTTATAATCCCCCTTTTATTCCCCTAATTTTCAATCAATATTTCGGGATGAGGTGCTGTATGTAGTGGAACCTCTCTAGCCATACCTCTAATTTGGAACTCCAAGCAGTTTTCATGGTTTGGCAGGGCCGCCATACTGAAGATTACGGTATTGCCAAGACTATTATGTTTGTTTCATACAGTACCCATAGACCTACCAGAATCTTTATATAAACACTTAGCCTTCATTCAAAGACATTTCTTATGGGCAAAAAAAACGACCATGGGTATGACTCAGCCTCCTTCAACTACCCAAATCAAAGGGAGGAATAGGCCTTCCTGACTTGAAGAAGTAGTATTTTGCAACCCATTTATCTGGAATAATAGACTGGCACTGCCACGATCACTATAAGGACTGGGTTAACCTTGAAAAATCTTGGTCAAAACTTGCCATACAACACTTACCTTAGACAGGTGCTGGACAATACCCCCTTACTATTAAAGAACATCCCTTAGTATATACTACTTTGAAGATATTCCATAAAATTGCAGTCAAGCATAAACTCTCTTCGACACCCAGCCCCTTATCCTCTTTAGCAAACAATCCCGACTTCCTACCCGGACTGGACAACAAAAACCTTCTCAACGACAACACCACTAAACCCTTATTAGCCCATCACTGTCTACAAAACAATAAATTTAAATCTTACTCAGACATACAACAAGGATTAGGCTCAAAACCTCTCAACTTTTGGATCTACTTACAAATCCACAGCTTTATTCTAAACAATAAAAAAAAGATTATATAGTCAGACCCCCTACCAACTTTGAACCTATCTGCCTCAATCAAACCCCAATAAAAAGGTAACTTTGCTAATGTATAACTGGCGATCACAGCCAACGTCCGATCTCCCGGATAAATACAAAAACATTTGGGAGGAAGATCTAAACATGCAATTCTCAGATCTACAATGGGAAAAAGCCAGTGTGTTTACCCATAAATGCTCCCTAAGCACACGTATGTAAGAAATATCGTATAAAATCCGCACTCAGTGGTATATCACACCGACAAAACTTAAAATATGGTCCCCTGGAGAATCGGACGTATGCTGGAGTTGCAATAATGAAAAAGGCTCTTTCCTTCATTTATGGTGGAATTGCACCCATATTCAAACTTACTGGTCTTGGGTCAAGAAATGGATAGTCCACATCATGGGTATTTAGAGAGAATTAAATGCAGCTTGGTGCCTACTACATATTAATGATCTCTCTTACAGAACATACAAAAATTCTCTTACAAGACATCTGCTTAATGCTGCCAAAGCATTAATCCCAACCAATTGGAAATCCAAAATTACCCCAACAATCAAAGACTCGCTCACAAACGTTAAATCGATTTATGAAATAGAAAAAACAATAGCCATAAAAAGGGAAAACACTACTCAATTTCAAAAAAGATGGAAACCTTGGTTCACCTTCAGTTTGTCAGAGAATTATAAAAAAAATCCTCCAACTAACTCCCCTATTGGATCCCCCTTACTATACCCTTCTCATGTTAATTTAACTTAACACAATATACTCCTTTTATACATTTGTTTGGATACATGTACGTCTGCTATATATAGATGTGTGTGTGCGTGTGTCTGCGTGTATGCTCATGTACATGTGTGTGTGTATGTGTATATGTATGTATGTATGTATGTATATATAAATATATATATATAAAATAATGTATATACAGTGGGGACGGAAAGTATTCAGACCCCCTTAAATTTTTCACTCTTTGTTATATTGCAGCCATTTTCTAAAATCATTTAAGTTCATTTTTTTTCCTCATTAATGTACACACAGCACCCCATATTGACAGAAAAGCACAGAATTGTTGACATTTTTGCAGATTTATTAAAAAAGAAAAACTGAAATATCACATGGTCCTAAGTATTCAGACCCTTTGCTCAGTATTTAGTAGAAGCACCCTTTTGATCTAATACAGCCATGAGTCATTTTGGGAAAGATGCAACAAGTTTTTCACACCTGGATTTGGGGATCTTCTGCCATTCCTCCTTGCAGATCCTCTCCAGTTCTGTCAGGCCCGGTTCACACTGATGCGTTGCAAATTTAACACAATTTTGACCCGACTGCATTGCAAATCTTCTTTGCGAATTCATTACGGGTTTGTTGCGAATTTATAACAATTCTACAGGAATAGTTCTAATTTTGGGAGGTGACTGCGATTTCATGTTTGGCCAATGGAACCCAGTGTTATGCTGATGTAAAAAAAAAAAAAATAGCTTTATTTACTTCCTGTTCTCTTCCTGGTTTTTGTGGAGTGTGTGGAGAGTGTGTAGAGAGGAGTTTAGGATAATGTACCATTCATTGTCTTTGGTTATGGCAGCAGTAGTTACTGCTACTGCTGCAGTCATAATAAAAAAGAAGAAATCCAGGCTGAGGAGGAGGAGGATGATGATGCTGTCAACCAGAAAATACTGGGTACACCCTGTAATTGCAAATAGGGAGGAGAGAGGACAGTTCAAGATGATCTACAATGATCTACGTCAACATAATGACAAATTTTTCAACTACACTCGTATGTCAGTTGACAGGTGAGCAATTATACTTTTTCTCCCCATTCCTCCAGACCTGCCTTTATGCTACACCCCCCCCCCCCCCTCCATCCCTCACTCTACATCACTCCCCCCTCCATCCCTAACCTTCACTGTAACCGGTATCCGAACATCCCTCCCACCCCAATATCCCTTATCCCGCTATCCCTCCCCCCCACTATACGTCACCCATCTATCCTTCACCCCCACTTTCCCTTACCCCCTCTATCCCTCACCCTCCATAACCCAAAACATCCCACTGCACTGTATCCAACCTCCCTCCCTCTCCCCACTTCTCCCCCTTATCCTAATTTTCCCCCCTTTCACCTCACTTCCTTATCTGATACCTCCTCCCTTCCCTTATCTATGTAATCTTACCTCTTCTCTGTATATATTTAATTTTCAGTTTCAACGAATTGCTTCAACTGATCTACAGCAGTGTGGAGCATCAGAACACCACTTTCAGAAATAGTGTGAAGCCAGCTGAGCGATTACTTGTCACCTTAAGGTAACATATTTAATAAAAAGCCAGATAGCCAGCAAATGCGTATGTTTTTTTTATTTGTCGTGGCAGCTGATCCACTCTTGGCCTCACATATTTGATGTAGGTGTTGCGTACACTACGCCACCTCGTCTTTACTTAGATCAAAAACCGGAAAAAGTAAGCACACAATTAATTTTTGTTCTTCTTCCTTACAGGTACCTGGCTACCGGCAATTTTTTTGCCAGTTTACAATACGAATTCAAGTTGGGCAAATCGACCATGACTTCTATTGTGCATACAACTTGTGCAGCTATCTGGCTAGTTTTAAAGGACTTGGTGATGAAGAAGCCGACTAGGGAAGACTGGGCTCAAATTGCCGACGCTTTTTGGGAGCGGTGCAATTTCCCAAATTGTGTGGGTGCAATAGATGGAAAGCACATCAGAATAATCAGCCCAATTCGTAGTGGCTCAAAGTATTTTAACTATAAAAAATATTTTTCGTTTGTCCTAATGGCAGTGGCTGATGCCAATTATTCCTTTACCTATGTCGATATAGGATCATATGGAAGTAGCTCTGACTCCAGCATCTTCTCGCATTCTTCTTTTGGCAAGATGCTTTGAGAAAACTCACTGAACCTTCCTGATAATCTCCCACTTCCTGGAACAAATCAACCTCTGGAGCCTTATGTGTTTGTTGGGGATGAGGCATTCCCTATTTCTGAGCGCCTTCTATGGCCATTTGCAAACAGGGGACTGTCCACTGCAAAGAGGGTATTCAATTACAGACTGTCAAGGGCAAGACGTGTAGTGGAGTGTGCTTTTGGCATACTTGCCAATAAGTGGCGTTTCCTGCACTCACCGATCAGCCTCAGTATGGAGCATGCCATCGGTGCAGTGCAAGCAGCATGTGCATTGCACAATTTTGTTTGTGCTCGAGATGGGTACCTATTTGAGGACTCTTTGATGCATGACCTCGAAGATCCAACATGGATCAGAGCCCGTGGCAACTACAGTGGGGAAAATATGCGCCAGGACTTCACAGATTATTTTATGTCAGCAAATGGGTAGCTATCGTGGCAGCTTGATGCAAGGTTAAAATGCTGTACTCTGCTTCACATATTTGCATGGTGTCAATTTTCAACGTTAAAAATAAAAAATTGAATTTGATACTGTTCACGTGTCATTATTTTACAGAGTGTGTTGTGTACATATCGATCTTCCCATACCATATCCTCACTACAGATAACCTTAACCCTTTCCGTAACCCTAACTGTAAAATGTAGCCTAACCCTGACGTCTCCAATCAGTGCATCAATAGACAAATACACATCAATAAGCAATATACTTACAATTAGGTTTATAGGTTCCAGGAGCTAAGCTGTACCGGTCATGGTACATGAGATGGATGATTTGCGCCATAGTAAGCAATAGAAGCAATGCAGACAGATATCACACCATAGTTGTCTTCCCAAAAAAATTTTTTATTTTTTTAATTTGTAATCTTCATGTAATTGCACACTTTTTGAAACATTTTCGGGAAATAATTCATACTTCAAACATTGTAAAGAACCACATAACGAGGAGATAATACTCTCCTTCTTCCCTTTCCCTCACCCTTCATGCTTTCTCCGCCTCACTCGATCTCTTCTTTCAAGTCAAACTTAGTATGACCCTCTAACTTTCTCAGACCCTCTCATTACCTCTCACCCTCTCACTTCCTCTGACCCTCTCACTTCCTCAGACCCTCTCACTTCCTCAGGCCCTCTAACTTAATCTGACCCTCTCACTTCCTCTGACCCTCTCACTTCCTCTGACCCTCTCACTTCCTCAGACCCTCTCACTTCCTCAGACCCTCTCACTTAATCTGACCCTCTCACTTCCTCTGACCCTCTCACTTCCTCAGAGCCTCTCACTTCCTCAGACCCTCTAACTTAATCTGACCCTCTCACTTCCTCTGACCCTCTCACTTTCTCAGAGCCTCTCACTTCCTCAGACCCTCTAACTTAATCTGACCCTCTCACTTCCTCTGACCCTCTCACTTCCTCTGACCCTCTCACTTCCTCAGACCCTCTCACTTCCTCAGACCCTCTCACTTCCTCAGACCCTCTAACTTAATCTGACCCTCTCACTTCCTCTGACCCTCTCACTTCCGCAGAGCCTCTCACTTCTTCAGACCCTCTAACTTAATCTGACCCTCTCACTTCCTCTTACCCTCTCACTTCCTTAGACCCTCTCACTTCCTCAGACCCTCTAACTTAATCTGACCCTCTCACTTCCTCAGACCCTCCAAGTTTCTCAGACCCTCCAACTTTATCAGACCATCCTACTTCCTATGACCCTCCTACTTGCTATCTGTTTCTATAGTCTTTATTGACATACTGGACATTTTCACTTTTCTTGTCCAAAAAGAAGCACCTAAACCTCTACCTCACTCTCGTACTCTCTCTCTTCATCCTGCTTTTGTACATGTATCCCACTGCATAATCCACGCGGACCTGAAAAGTTGGTAGGACCAAAAAAGTTTTACATAATGTAAACAAATGCAATATGGTTAACAACATGAAAGAGGCTGTGCAGTTTAATGGGTAGGCATCTATCAATTCAAAATAATAGTAACACTCTGTTTCTCACAGGCGTTACTAGCTTCAAAGGTACAAACAGGGATATCACTCTATCCGGTGGTTCACTCGGGGCGGGCCCATATTCCATAATTGCACCACAGCCCTTTACATTTTGGTCTGAGGTGGGATACATGACCTTAGATTGATGGTCAGTGGGATTGCTTGTCAGTGAGATAAATGTACTTACATTGGTGGTCATTAGGATTGCTGGTCAGTAGGATGCATGCCTTTACATTTTGGTCAGAGGTGGGATACAAGCCCTGACATTGGTGGTCAGAGGTGGGATGCAAATCCACAAAAAAATACAAAACATAACGTGAACGAATCCAATATAGATTAACAACATGAAAGTGCCAGTGCCATTCAACAGGTAGGCATCTATCAATTCCAAAAAGTAGTAACACTCTGTTTCTCAGGTGTTGCTAGCCTCAAAGGTACAGGCGGGGATATCACTCTATCCGGTGGTTCACCCTGGACGGGCCCATATAGCATAGTCGCACCACAGCCCTTTACATTTTGGTCAGAGGTGGGATATAAGCCCTGACATTGGTGGTCACTGGGATTGCTTGTCAGTGGGATAAATGCCCTTACATTGGTGGTCACTGGGATTGCTGGTCAGTAGGATGCATCCCCTTACATTTTGGTCAGAGTTGTGATACAAGTTCTGACATTGGTGGTCAGGTGGGATGCAAATCCACTAAAAAATACAAAACATAACATAAACAAATCCAATATGAATTAACAACATGAAAGTGGCAGTGCCATTCAACAGGTAGGCTGCAGGTAGAGTGTTACAACATATTTGAATCTTTAAATTTAAATATGTTGTAACACTGTTGCTCAGGTGTTGCTTGCCTCAAAGGCACAGGCGGGGATATCACTCTATCCGGTGGTTCACTCGGGGGCCCATATTGTGCATTTGTGGAAGGCTCAATTGAATTAACTTCAAGTGATTTCTATATGGATAAGGACTAGGAATGACTTGTTTGAGCTGTTCCATAGGTCTTGACACAGGTGTATAGTGGTATGGCATGGATGCCATTTGATTGTAGAGTTGTGGTACTCTTCTTTGTTGTGGTAAATGGTGAGGAATTGAGTCGCATGGTCTCAATTCCATTGCTCTTGTTATACCAGGGGTTCTAGTTGGAGGGGTCATTAAGGAAGCAATTGGTGGAAGAATCAGATGTGGAATTCTTGATCTGGGGGTCTCATATATGCTTGAGTGGTCAGAAAAACTAGAAGGATAAGGGTTTGGTGCAGGCTTTGAAGCAGAAGAAATGGGTGTAATTATTTGAGTACTAGTACTGCGTTGGCTCTGAAGCATGGCTTGGCATAGTGAAGGAATGTTGCATTGCAATCCTCATGTTGAAGTAATGGTCTGGCAAGACCTCTTTGAGAAGAGGCACCATAACCATAATTCTGTCTCTGAGCTCTTCAGGCAGTTCCTTTGACCTCATGATTCTCATTTGCTCTGACATGCACTGTGAGCTGTAAGGTCTTATATAGACAGGTTTGTGGCTTTCCTAATCAAGTCCAATCAGTATAATCAAACACAGCTGGACTCAAATGAAGGTGTAGAACCATCTCAAGGATGATCAGAAGAAATGGACAGCACCTGAGTTAAATATATGAGTGTCACAGCAAAGGGTCTGAATACTTAGGACCATGTGATATTTCAGTTTTTCTTTTTTAATAAATCTGCAAAAATGTCAACAATTCTGTGTTTTTCTGTTAATATGGGGTGCTGTGTGTACATTAATGAGGAAAAAAATGAACTTAAATGATTTTAGCAAATGGCTGCAATATAACAAAGAGTGAAAAATTTAAGGGGGTCTGAATACTTTCCATCCCCACTGTATATGTGTTCATATCTCATTCTGATTTGTTATTGAATGTATTTTCCATTAACTACCTGATATGCATTCCCATTCAGCCCTCCTTGCCTTTAATGACTTACAATCACAATGATTTTACATTTTAAAATATGCATTGCCATATTCCATATACCTGTTTATAGCTAAACACCTATGTTACAACAATGTATTTCTTGTTATACGTATACATTTTGGGTATTTGTAATACCCACCATACCTTGTATTCTATTATCCCATTTTCTTTCTGTTTCTATATTTACAATAAACTTTATTGTGAAAAAAAAAGTCTTCAGTGTCCCCCTGACTTTCAAAGGACTAAAATTGTATCCATCTTCCATAAGAAAGTAAGCAACACAAGTTCTTGACTTAAATGGAATTTTGAGGCCACTTTGGAATAGAATCCAACATAGGGAGCAGAATAACTCTGTCTGCCAGGAAGGACTTATAGGGTTCTTTATACCCTAGAGCCACCAACTCAGACAAGCAACGACAATTCCCATCATAGATTTTTGAAGCAAACAGGTAGTTGAGTACTATTGTGAGGTCCAGTGGCGGCTGGTGCTCAAAATTTTTTGGGGGAGAAGCAAACAAACTGAAAAAATAAACTGTTATTAATGCAGGACTGTAATTAGCCATTTACCAGGTAATTCTGTATCATTACTGCTAGATAAAACTGTGCCCATCATATGATCATATGAAGCCTCACTGTCACGTACCTTGTGGACGAGCCTGACTTGCAGGGGATGGCCTCTCTTGCGGCTCCGACTCGAGGGCCCTGGTAGGGTGAACAGAAGCACAGGAGTCAAGAGTGGTATGAGTGCCTGCCAGGATCAAAGGCAGTGGGTCTGTGGGTCTGGAACTCAGGAAGCACTGTGCAGAAGAACCTCAGACTGAGCCAGAAGGTAGACCGGAACCTGGAGGGAGCTGGATCAGCAGGCTGGTGCAGCAGACTGGAACAGGACAGCAGACTGGAACCGAACAGCAGACTGGAACTAGGAATGCTGTTCCAGAAGGCGGTGGGCCCATGTTTGAGGGTCACCCAGAAGTAACAAAATCACAAAGCCCACTTTAGTGGCTTCAAGCGAAAAGGTGCGAGGTTGGAGGGCGAAGTACAGTTCGCATGAATTCCGGAATGCCCTGAATTTACTTCGTTCCCCGGAAAACTTTTCAGGAGTGGGAACTCTTGGTTCAGGAGGCAGCATAACTACTGTAGGAGAAGTAATACTGCTAGCAGAAGTAGATGGGTGAGAAGGCCCCTGAGTTGTAGTGGGACCAGAAGGTACTTGGACCCGTTCTTCCAAACGTGTATATCCTTCCTGGAGACTTTTAACAGCCTGGGTAAGGCCTGCCAGGTGCATACAAAGTTCTTCCATAGGAGAGGCTCCCCGCTCGGGCTCGGTCATGGCTGTCTGCTACTGTCACGTACCTTGTGGATGAGCCCGACTTGCAGGGGATGGCCTCTCTTGCGGCTCCGACTCGAGGGCCCTGGTAGGGTGAACAGGAAGCACAGGAGTCAAGAGTGGCACTAGTGCCTGGCAGGATCAATGGCAGGAGGTTGGTCTGGAACACAGGAAGCAATGTGCAGAAGAACCTCAGGCTGAGCCGGAAGGTAGACCGCAACCTGGAGGGAGCTGGATCAGCAGGCTGGTGCAGCAGACTGGAACGGACAGCAGACTGGAACCGGACAGCAGACTGGAACTAGGAACCAGGATAGTGAGACTGGAGAGTCAGACAAGCTGGGTCGGTAGTGAGGCAGACAGTGGATGTGCCAGAGGGTCAGACAAGCCAGGGTCGGATGCAGGCGGATGACAGGGATGGTCGGAGACAAGCCGGGATTAGATGCAGACAACAAGGATAGTCAGGAGCAAGCCGGGTTTAGCACAGGAACGGGTTCTCAAGGATCACACATAACGCTGTAGAGCAGACAGCAAGATCCCAGTGTGACAGTCTGGTTTAAATAGCCCCCCTGGTGCTAATGGGCACGCGCGCTCCCTTGCCTGTTACTGGCAGGATCTTCCTGACACTCACTGTGCCCATCAATTGCAGCCTCACTGTGCCCATCAATTTCAGACTCACTGTGCCATCATATGCAGCTTCACTGTGCCTGTTACAATAGGCCAATCACATCCACATTTCAAGTAAAAGAAAATAAAACCACTTAACATAAGGTGTCCTCATCAGAGCCCCCTTTTACATCAGATGTCCCAATCAGAGTCCCCGTTTAACGCAGGTGCCCCCCTATAAATCAGGTGTCCTCACCAAAATCCCTCTTTACATCGGGTGTTCCCATCAGAGTTTTCCTTTACATCAGATGTCACCATCAGAGCCCCCCTTTACATCAGATGTCACCATCACAGTCCGCCTTCAGATTAGATGTCACCACCTGAGCCCCCCTTTACATTAGATGTCCCCATCAGAGTCCTCCACACCTTTACATTAGATGTCCCAATCAGAGTCCCCCTTTACATTAGATGTCACCATCAGAGTCCTTCGCTCCTTTACATTAGATGTCCCCATCAGAGTTCCCATTTACATTAGATATCACCATCAGAGCCCTCCTTTACATTAGATGTAACCAGCGCCCCCCCTTTACATTAAATGTCCCCATCAGAGTCCTCCTTTACATTAGATGTCAACATCAGAGTCCTCTGCACCTTTACATTGAATGCCACCACCTGAGTCCCCTTTACATTAGATGTCTCCATCAGAGTCCTCCGCTCCCTTACATTAGATGTCCCCATCAGAGTTCCCATTTACATTAGATTTCACCATCAAAGCCCTCCTTTACATTAGATGTCAAAATCAGAGCCCCCTTTACATTAGATGTCACCATCAGAGTCCTCTTTTACATCAAATGTGATCATCAGAGCCCTCCTTTACATTAAATGTCACCATCAGAGCCCCCCTTTACATTAGATGTCACCATCAGAGCCCCCCTTTACACTAGATGTCACCATCAGAGCCCCCTTTACATTAGATGTCACCATCAGAGTCCTCCTTTACATCAGATGCCACCATCAGAGTCCTCCTTTACATTAAATTTCACCATCAGAGCCCCCCCTTTATATTAGATGTCCCCATCAGAGCCCCCTTTACATTATATGTCATCATCAGAGTCCTCCTTTACATCACATGTCACCATCAGAGTCCTCCGCACCTTTACATTGGATGTCACCACCTGAGCCCCCTTTGCATTAGATGTCTCCATCAGAGTCCTCCTTTACATTAGATGTCTCCATCAGAGTCCTCCTTTACATTAGATGTCCCCATCAGAGTCCTCCTTTACATTAGATGTCACCATCAGAGTCCTCCGCTCCCTTACATTAGATGTCCCAATCAGAGTTCCCATATACATTAGATTTCACCATCAGAGCCCTCCTTTACATTAGATGTCACCATCAGAGTCCTCTTTTACATCAAATGTGATCATCAGAGCCCTCCTTTACATTAAATGTCACCATCAGAGCCCCCCTTTACATTAAATGTCACCATCAGAGCCCCCCTTTACACTAGATGTCACCATCAGAGCCCCCTTTACATTAGATGTCACCATCAGAGTCCTCCTTTACATCAGATGCCACCATCAGAGTCCTCCTTTACACTAAATTTCACCATCAGAGCCCCCCTTTATATTAGATGTCCCCATCAGAGCCCCCTTTACATTATATGTCATCATCAGAGTCCTCCTTTACATCACATGTCACCATCAGAGTCCTCCGCACCTTTACATTGGATGTCACCACCTGAGCCCCCTTTGCACTCAGATGTCTCCATCAGAGTCCTCCTTTACATTAGATGTCTCCATCAGAGTCCTCCTTTACATTAGATGTCCCCATCAGAGTCCTCCTTTACATTAGATGTCACCATCAGAGTCCTCCGCTCCCTTACATTAGATGTCCCAATCAGAGTTCCCATATACATTAGATTTCACCATCAGAGCCCTCCTTTACATTAGATGTCACCATCAGAGTCCTCTTTTACATCAAATGTGATCATCAGAGCCCTCCTTTACATTAGATGTCACCATCAGAGCCCCCCTTTACACTAGATGTCACCATCAGAGCCCCCTTTACATTAGATGTCACCATCAGAGTCCACCTTTACATCAGATGCCACCATCAGAGTCCTCCTTTACATTAAATTTCACCATCAGAGCCCCCCCTTTATATTAGATGTCCCCATCAGAGCCCCCTTTACATTATATTTCACCATCACAGTCCTCCTCTGCATCACGTCACCATCAGAGCCCCCCTTTACAGCAATTGTCCCCATGAAAGACCCCCTTTACATTTAATTTCCCCATCAGAGCCTCCCTATACATCAGATGTCCCCCCTCGTACTCACAGCTCTCACACAAGTCGCCTGTTATGCACCTTCGGACCTTCGGGGATGAGTCAGAGAAACCGGAAGTGAAGGCACAGGACCCGCCAATCACACACCACAGCAGGGAACAATGCTATAGAGGGAGTGTTCAGAGCTCAGTGCCCCGAGGACTTTCAAAAGGAAGCCAATATAGCTTCTTGCTTGCAATCATGTGATTGCAAACAATCATGCTTCCCATAACAGCCGTGTGTCCGTGTGTCCGTCGCCCTGCACAAACCTAAAGGGCCATTATTTTATTTATTTTTTTCAGTGATTGCAGCTCGTCATGCTTCCCATACACCTGTGTGTCTGGCATATAAAAAAAAAGTCAGTGCTACTACCCATACATCACATAGAAAGCAGAGATCCCAGGTGCTCGATCCACAGTCGCTGGCTGAGTAGGGAAATGAGGAAAAGATGATCCGCACTCCGGTGATTGTAATATTTATTGACAAGCCACAGTGACCAAACGCAAATAAGAACAGTTGACGCGTTTCAGCCTATAAGGCCTTAGTCATAACCACATTACAGACATGAAACTTTGAAAATAAATAGTAGCTCCAATCACTGGCTCCACCCATTAATTGTCTTAATTGACTACAGGCAATTATCCAAAAAAGGGGAATCAGCTATACTGCATATTGGGTGATCCATATGTATGCTACTATTTGTCACACACCTTAGAGTGATAATAAGTACATGTGTGCACACACTCATGCATGCACTCATGCACATATACATGATTAAAACACACCATGAAATACAAAAAACATTTGATACAAAAAGTAAAAAATACAATAAAAATAATAATTCAGGTATGTGAAAAAGACACCAGAGGAGGAAAAGAGAGAAAGAGAGAGGAGGCTCTGGGGAGAGGCATGCTTAATGTAAGTGCAAATCCAGATCCCACCTCAGGTTTAACCCCTGAGGTGACCTAGTTTTTAATCTAAAAATCCACCATGCTTCTCTCCCCAGTAGCCTTCTCTCCCTGTCACCTCCTCTGGGTGAGTGAGACAACCGTTCTATTCCTCTAATGGGGAAAGAGGAGAGATCGCCCTGGTGACATTCCCTAAAGTGACGTGTTGCATTGGAAATATTTCTAGCATCCCGCACACACTTAAAGGGCCAGTATTTTTTATTTTTTCTATTTCCATGATGAGTAGCTACGCACCCCTGTGCCCCCTATGGGCAGGCCACCACTGGTGTAGAAACGTGGGGGCTCTGGGAGGCCTTAGCTTTACTACAGCCCTAAGAATTGAAGAATCATAGGTCCACTGAGTCCCGCTAAGGGCTGACATGGCAGAGATGTGCCCTTTGAGTGTGCCTGTGCTCAGGCCCATGTTGAGACCTCTTTGAACAAAATCGAGGACGTGACAAATTCTTGCTTCCCTTCTTACGTAGCATATTCTTGGAATTTCTGCCAGACTTTGTTGAAGACTTTATTTATGCTGCTCTTCTGTGCTCTCGTGAGGGTATCTACCATTCTCTAAGAGCAACCTAAATTCGCGAACCTTCACCTCTTAAAATCCAGTGCGCCAACTTGAACTTGACCTTGTGCCACTGTGTGGCAACTGAGAAGATTTGAAAGGCATACTTTGAACCATGATTAGTTGGCTTCTAATTATAGAAGGACTGTGTACAGGTCAGATGACCCTGTTCTCTATTCGCCGTAGTAAATGATTACTTCCCTGAAGGACACATCTTCTAATAGTAAAGTAATGTATCTGGCCAGTCCTATTAGGGACACACCAACCAAAACGGGTGACTCCAAATGCTGGACACCTTCCTCTTCACGAGGGCATAACTTTGACATCTGCTGTGAAAACATGCTTTTGCTCCATTTTTCTAGCATGAGCCTTAATTCAGTCACCATAGGGAAATTGCAAAGTAGTCTTTGGAGGCACTTGAAATACTTACAAAGGAGGGCTTAAACTGGATAAAGGTCATCCTGATCTGCATCTTTTTCTTTGGAAGAGTCTGAAGCAGTTGGATTGGCCTGAGAAAGTCCTTGAGACCAGTTACTGGTTTTGGATGAAAAACTGGACCTTGCAAGAATATATTACTAGATTACTCTTGCACAAGGGGCAACCTTTTGGCCCTAGTCATCTTCATCACTGATTGCTTGAACAAAGCAAGATTCATACAGTCATGTTCATCCACATCTCCCTATTTGTAAGAGTCTCAAGAGGGCTGTTTGCCTAAGAAGCAGATGGGCACTGCCCCCTTACCTTCTCTGGTGGTGCTGGTCTTTATTTAGGGTTGGCATGTGTTTTTTTGCAGAAACAGAAGGCAGGCAAACATCATTGAGCTTGTTTAATGACTATTGAGCTTCGGCAGCGGCGATACACAATCGCATTTAACCCTTTCTTCGACCTCTAGCAGGGGTTAAAGGCGCCCCGCTAGCAGCCGAATAGCGCAGCTAAAATGATGGTAAAGCGCCACTAAAACTAATGGCGCTTTACCGATAATGCGGCTAGATGACAGTGTGAAATAGCTCTAGAGATAATTCAGCTTCACTCCATGCCCATATAAATATAGCCTAGAGAATGTACATCTTTCTATTTGCAATGTATTGCAATACATCTGTTGTGGCCATATTTTGATCTTTATGTAAACAGACTGAACAGTGTAGGTTGTTTTCAAGAGAAAGATCAAGATCAAAATATGGCCACAACAGATGTATTGCTATACATTGCAATATAGAAAGATGTACCGTATATACTCGAGTATAAGTCGTTCCGAGTATAAGTCGAGGCCCTAATTTACTACAAAAAAATGGGAAAAACCTATTGACCCGAGTATAAGACGAGGGTGAGAAATGCACAGCTACTGTAAATGGAAAAGAGGGTCAACAATGCCCATTTGCAGCATCACTGTGCCCATTTGCATGCCTCACTGTGCCCATTTGCAGCCATAGGTCCCCTGAACTTCAAACTCGGTAGTTAAGGGTTCCTAGATGCCCCCTAGCTGCAGCCAAAATTTGGGGTCTCTGAACCCAAAGGGTCCTGAAATGACATTGCTGCAGATGGACACAGTTGACCAAATTTGGGGCCCTGTATCTCGGGGCCACTTAGTGCTAGGAACCCCAAATTTGGTGTGCAAACCCAGTGGAACTAGCACCATAAAATTTCCAAAGCTGGGGTTCTAGCACCAAGTGGCCCCGAGATACAGGGCCCCAAAAATCAGTTCAGAAAATGTCAAGCACTTTTCTGCAGCAGAAAATGACATTTTCCAAATCAGTTTTGGGGCCCCGTATCTCAGGGCCACTTAGTGCTAGGAACTTCATCTTTGGATATGTTGTGGTACCAGTTCCACTGTGTTTGCATACCAAATTTGGGGTTCCTAGCACTAAGTGGCCCTGAGATATGGGGCCCCAAAGTCGGTTCAGAAAATGTCAAGCACTTTTCTTCAGCAGAAAATGACATTTTCCGAACCGATTTTGGGGCCCCGTATCTCGGGGCCACTTAGTGCTAGGAACTTCATCTTTGGATATGTTGTGGTACCAGTTCCACTGTGTTTGCATACCAAATTTGGGGTTCCTAGCACTAAGTGGCCCTGAGATATGGGGCCCCAAATCGGTTCGGAAAATGACATTTTTTGCTGCAGAAAAGTGCTTGGCTCGAGTATAAGTCGAGGGGGGCACTTTCAGCACAAAAAAATGTGCTGAAAAATTCGACTTATACTCGAGTATATACGGTACATTCTCTAGGCTATATTTATATGGGCATCATAGACTGGTATGCCTAATGCCGCGTACACACGAGCGGACTTTACGGCAGACTTTGCCCGGCGGACGGGATTTTATCAGACAATTCGATCGTGTGTGGGCTCCAGCGGACTTTGTTTTCTCAAAAGTTGGACGGACTTATGCCGCGTACACACGAGCGGACTTTACGGCGGACTTTGCCCGGCGGACTGGATTTGGACGGACAATTCGATGTGTGTGGGCTCCAGCGGACTTTGTTTTCTCAAAAGTTGGACGGACTTAGATTTGAAACTTGTTTCAAATTTATCCGTTGAAATCGAGTCCGGTCGAAAAGTCCGCCGTCTGTATGCTAGTTCGACGGACAAAAAAGCCACGCTAGGGCAGCTATTGGCTACTGGCTATGAACTTCCTTGTTTTAGTCCGGTCGTACGTCATCACGTACGAATTCGACGGACTTTGGTGGATTGTGTGTAGGCAAGTCCGTTCATTCAGAAAGTCCGTCGGAAAGTACGTCGAAAAGTCCGCCGGGCAAAGTCCGCCGTAAAGTCCGCTCGTGTGTACGCGGCATTAGATTTGAAACATGTTTTAAATCAATCCGTCGAAATCGAGTCCGGTCGAAAAGTCCGCTCGTCTGTATGCTAGTCCGACGGACAAAAAGCCACGCTAGAGCAGCTATTGGCTACTGGCTATGAACTTCCTTGTTTTAGTCTGGTCGTACGTCATCACGTACGAATTCGACGGACTTTGGTGGATTGTGTGTAGGCAAGTCCGTTCATTCACAAAGTCCGTCGTAAAGTCTGTCGAAAAGTCCGCCGAGCAAAGTCTGCCATAAAGTCCGCTCGTGTGTACGCGGCATAAGAGACTAAGTAACTTCCATAAAAAGTGAAGTAGATATTATAACACACAACACAAATATATTTTTCCAGCAATAGCACAGCTGTCCAACTTTCCAAGCGATATATATATATATATATATATATATATATATATATATATATTTATTTCTCCTAACTGGCACAGTGGCACTGCAGTGCTGTTACCTGTGGTTCTTCAGTTATACAATAGCACTGGCAGCATATTCTCTCTCGGCCACTGCACGCACCTGTGGGAGGAGCTGACACAGCGACGGCCGGATCAGCATAGCGACGTTACACAGGCAGGCTGAGGCAACCAATCATGTTCCGGAACAGCCGAGATGTCAAGCAGAGGCCCGAGCGGCAGTCAGAGCCAATCCGATGATCGGGCCGGGGGTGAGGGAGGGAGGGACGGATGTCTGTATCAATCTGTGATAAGCTGGAACAGACTGAGAGCAGCCCCAGGCCAGCAGATGTAGAAAAAAAAGTCCACGGCTGCTGCGGAGGCGGCCGTGGCGGCCATTGCTTTACACAGGGCAACTGTCTTCACTCTTTAGTACCTTCTTATAGAGGTTAACCGATGTGGGTTTTTCTCCGGTCGATGCCGATATTTGAAAATCGGGGCAGCCGATGGCCGATATATGATGCAGATTTTTGCGGCCGATATTTTAGGCCGATTTTTTATTTTGGCAGATGGCACTGGTTGGCACTGGCAGTTGACACTGATTGGCACTGGCAGGTGGCACCGGATGGCACTGGCAGGTGGCACTGACAGGTGGCACTGGCAGGCACTGATTGGCACTGGATGGCACTGGCAGGTGGCACTGGTTGGTACTGGCAGGTGGCACTGGCAGTCACTGGTTGGCATTGGCTAATGGCACTGACAGGTGGCACTGGATGGCAATGGCAGGTTTCACAGTTGATAGTGTAACTGTGTGAAACTGTATGGAGAGAGAGAGGGGAGCTGACAAATTCAGTGTGATGTCAAAGGTGGGCGGGACCCGGGGTGGGAGGGACCCAGCAGCTATCTAGCCAATGATTGGGCTGTTTAAGAAAGGGGCGGGCCACATACACGTAGCTCGCCCAGATCCCATTCCATTGGCTGGTGTTGGATAGCTGGGTCCCGCCCACCCCGGGTCCCACCCACCCCCGACATCCAACCTCAATTTTGACAGCTCCTCTCTCTCTCTCCATACAGTTTCACACACCACGGCGCTGCTCTGCCAACAGCGTGTGGAGAAGGGAGGAGGAACCCCACATTCCTCCTCCCTTCTCCGATATATCAGTCGACCTCTACCTTCTTAAGATTCCTGGGGGGGCAATTGACCCCTGTCGCGGACACTGGCTGCAAGGACCTTTTTCTGTCCACATTTACCCTGTTATTTGGTATTGCTATATTAATCTTTTTTGAGAGACTATTTTTTTGGACTTGCCCAAAGACTATTCTTGGTTGTTAATTCTGAACAATACATGATTCTTGAAAAAGCTGATCACATTGACCTGCGGAAACGAACTGTCTGGTCACCAGGGCTGCCTTAACTGTTGTGTTAATTAACATGTTAATTATATTATTGTCTTTTAAGTTTTTGCTAGAGGGGAGGGGGGGGAGTATCCTTGAATCAGCCCTACCTCGTTATCTAACCCCTTGTGTTAAATGTGTATAAAAAGGCTGTATTCTGTCCAATAAAGCAGTCATGATTCTACAAGCTATTTTCGGCTAGACTTGTATTCAATGCAGCTATAATAATATATCTCTTTGATGGTCAGAGTGGAGGAAGCGGTGTTACTGACGGAAGCACTCAGTGGAGTGTGGAATAGGATCCGTCACAATTGGTGGCAAGCTGTGGGATGCTTCCTCTTGCCTAGGCTCACCCAAATCACCACCAGGACCCCCTGCTCCTAAAAGCAGATTGGGTCACGCTCCTGGTCAGCCGGCTCACAGGAAGGGCTGCAGAGGCGTACAATAATGTCCCTGATGAGATCAGCCAGGACTATGACCGGGTAAAAGAAAGACTATTGGCTCGCTTCGGCATTTCTCCAGAGGCACACCGTTTGAGGTTTCGCATCCTCCGCCGAAAGGAGAGAGAGCCTTACACAGAATGGGCTCATCAAATGACCCAAGCAGCGGAGAGTTGGATGACCGGGTGCCAAGCTGTTACCATGGCAGATGCGCTCCAGCTAATCCTCCTGGAACAATTCTATGATCATCCCCCACATGAAGTTAGAGACTGGGTAAAGGATCGGCGGCCAGTCACAGTAGATGAAGCTGCCACCCTAGCTGACCAATACGTGGATTCAAGGCGGACTGTACAACCAGAGCCTAAGACCCCAGCTCGGCCTGTCCCCAACATTCCACGGAGCGTTGCCCCTCCACACCAGCCGTCGATCCCCGGCCCCACTCAGCTACCATCTTCACAAGGAAAAGGGGACCTCTGCTACAGATGCAACCAAGCAGGGCATGTTAGGAGGTATTGTCCGCAGAATGTTTCCCAGGACGCGCGAAACAACAGGCCCCTTGGACCTGCCCAGGCTGCTGCACACTGTCTGGAGAGAGATGATGTGACTTACCCAAGTGAGGAGAATATTGGAATTTTACATGAGGCAGACCCTGTGCAAGCTGCCACTACAGATAATCTTTTGCACCATCGACAAGCCGTGTGGGTTAATGGTCGGGCTGCCCAGGGACTGCGCGACACGGGAGCTACTATTATCCTGATACATTCCCGAATGATAAACCCGGCAGAGCAGACGGGACGGTCTGTGGCTGTGCGGGTGGCCGGGGGAAATGTTATGCGGGTCCCCACTGCCAGGGTTCACCTTGATTGGGGTTCGGGGGCCAAAGAAGTGGAAGTGGGAATAATGCAGAACTTACCTGCAGAGGTTTTGTTGGGCAACGATTTGGGACGTTTAAATTCAACCTTCTCCCTGGATGTATCCCCGAAAGCCTATCCTGTTACCACCCGCCAGCAAGCCCGGATGGAGGTGTGCTCCCTCGAGGACGGGACCCAGGTAAGACCTGTAACCCCTGACCTAGACTGTACTACCCCAGCTATTCCTACCCCGACTTGGGCTTCTCTCCAAGACTTTGCTCAGGCAACTCTTAGCGACCCTTCCTTAGCTAGCTATAGGGAAAGAGCAGGATTGGACCCTGGGGGGTTGGAGAGGGAGCGGATAGAGTGGGTCCAGGGATTACTCTATCGGGTTACAGAGGGAAAGACAGCCTCCCATCCACCCAAGCGGCAGCTGGTTGTGCCGCAGAAATATCGGCATGACCTGCTGTGCATTGGGCATGACATACCCTTAGCCGGACACCTGGGGATGTCCCGGACCCTCCACCGTCTGACTCAGTCGTTTTTTTGGCCAGGGATTACAGGGGATGTCCGACAGAATTGCCAGACCTGTGACACATGCCAGCGGATGGGTAAGCATGGGGGGCCCACTGAAAGCTCCCCTACACCCTTTACCAATCATTGATGAAACCTTTAGCTGCATTGCCGTAGACCTGGTTGGACCATTGCCCCGACCTAGTCCTTCTGGGAAGAGATATATCCTTACTGTGGTGGATTATGCCACCCGGTACCCGGAGGCCTTTCCCCTGGCAAATATCCATGCAGAAACTGTGGCTGATGCTTTGCTCCGGATCTTTGCCAGGGTGGGTTTTCCTCGGGAAATCATCTCTGACCAGGGGATCCAGTTCACTGCTGAGCTCACTCAGCAGTTATGGAGGCTCTGTGGGATAAAGCCCCTACAGAGCTCTCCCTATCACCCCCAGACCAACGGACTGTGTGAGAGGTTCAATAGAACACTGAAACAGCTGCTTAGGACATTTGCAAGCTCTCACAGGGATTGGGAGAAATATCTGCCACACCTTCTCTTTGCTTATCGGAAGGTGCCGCAGGAATCTACCGGGTTCTCCCCATTTGAGTTACTGTATGGGAGGTGGGTGAGGGGGCCCCTAGATCTAGTCAGAGCCCCCTGGGAAGGGGGCTCTGACTAGAAATCAATGGGACGGCACGGCTATACCGCCGGCAAAGGACCTCTGCAGAGGCTCTTTGCGGTGGTATTTAACCCTTACTCAGCCGCTAGCGGGGGGTAAAACCGCACCGCTAGCGGCCACATACTGACAGTAAAACTCCGCTAATAATAGCAGCGTTTTACCGCCGACCCCGCCCCCTGCCCCAGTGTGAAAAGGCTCTTAGAGTGTTTTGCCAACATACAGGGCTTTGCTTGCTAAGGCATGAGTGGCACAGGCCCAATTTAGGCAGTGCATGATGCCTTCCAATCTGGAGGGACTAAATGGCAAGAGCTCATAGTTCTCTTCCCATACACCTGAAAGAAAACTCTTACCTGAACGGTGCCCCTTACCCTCTTTGCAACAACTGGCAACCAGATTGAGGTGACACTCAAAGCTCTGTGGCAAACCGGCAGTAATACAAGGAGGTAACAGCAAACAAATTCAATGCAATAGGGAATAGTTTGTTTGTTAATAACCCTCGAAGGGGTTAACTACTGCTAAAGGAAGACTAATATTGCAGCTTCCCAGACCAGCTCAGGCATTTCACCAGGTGATTTATTCATCAAACCCAGTCATGCCAGAACCAGGACACTGAAAAAGGTTTGTTCAGGACAGAAACAAAAAGGTAGGACTCTGTAACAGATTATAATAATATTCTGCAATGTACACAGATTACCCAAGGGAATTGTAAATATTATCATTGCACATTTTATCAAAACAGGAGTACATTTCAATGGCCCACAAGCAGGTGCCTTTATTCAACCCCAAGCTGCTGTGGAGCTCAAAAAGCATGCCAGCTGCCATATGGGGATCTATACAATCTAGAGAATCATCACGGATTGAAGTAAGATGCAGCATGCATCACAGAGACAAATAAAAAGGCAATAAAAGCAGGCATAATTACATACCAGACAGCTGCACGGCCATGGTGTCACCTTTGGGAACAGCCTTGCATTTAATGGGGCATCAATCCCAAATGCCAGCTATAACTCCCATGCAAGAGTGGGGTTCATACAGCGGGGTCTACACCTGGGGAGCAACAGGTGGAAGGCCACAAGTTTATTGCAGCCAGGTAATGGGTGCTGCTTGGTCCTACGAGGTGAGGAGGAAATCAAAGGAACCCTGGTCTGGGGGAGGGAGTCAAATTTATGAGTTAGGTCCTGCAGGTTGTGGTATGAGCAGGGAATACCTGTGGTGGGCGGACATGGAGCTGTCAGGAAAATCCCTTTCTTAGAGTTCTTTGAAGGACACAGGATTCAAAGACATTTGGTTATACTGCTGCCTAAATGAGGATTTGGACACTGGCAAACAAAACCTGCCTTGGTTTTGCAAAAAGCAGTGCAGAGAAAAAGACCATGAACACAGGGGGTTGGAATCTATGTCCCTAAATGAATTCCAGGAAAAGTTGTTTGAATACGAAAATCCTGTTTTCTTTTTCGTACATCACGGAACACAGAGCACCAGTAATAACTGTTTGGGTTATACGCCACCTTCAGGTGATGGACACAGGCATAATTACAGACAGGAAGTCCCCCTCCCTATATAACCCCTCCCACACAGGGAGTACCTCAGTTTTTTCGCCAGTGTCTAAGGTGTTGGTCTCGGTTAAGATGTGTGCTAAAGAAGCTCCCTGGAAAGGCCTGCAGGGTCAAGGAGTTGCACAATTGGATCCATTCAAAGGCCACAATCAAAGGCTAAAGTGAATAGTACCCAAGCCTCGGTACGGAAGAACAAGGTTTTGCCCGTAACGCTTCTCTTTAAGAGAGCTGGGCCCTGGGATCCAGCGCCTTGGTCACATTCTCATACCACAGGTTTTGTTCTGGCAGGGCGCTATATGGGTCCAAGGCAGTGGACCCTACATTAAAAGGGGACCCCGTCCTTGAAGGTCTGGCATGACTCCAACCTGCTGTGATGGGTGAAGACTGGGTCACCGTGAGTATTCCAGTTTGTACCCTGTGGCGGGAATGGTAAGTTAAGAAGATCCCGGGACATTCCTATGGACTTCTTTAAGTAGATGTTGCTTGCCTGTATTTATAATTTCAACGGCTAGAGGGCGTTTTTAACATATGTAGTGTTAAACATCTCATGCCAGTCCCTATGGATAGCTGTGTCCAGCAGTACCTGTGGAGGGTCTGTTTCCTAGGCTCCTGTCAGCAACTACTCGTGGGGGAAGAAGAGGGGAGAATCCAGGCATCAGTGTACTCACACCTTCCCCCCCGGGATTGCCGTTGTGTGCCGCTGCGTGTGCATGCGCGAAGTGCTCCTCCTTCACAGCGTGTAGATTAAGAGGTCGTCACAAGAGGGCGGGGCTCGGCGCCGCCGGCGTGCAAGTGGATCGGCGTGCACGCTTTCTCATGGTGCAGGCGCAGACCGGCAGCTTGTATAAGCCATTGCCATGTACAGAGTGCTGTTTGAAGGAGGGACATAGGCACAGTACAAGGGTCTGAACCAATTCCTAAACATTAGTTCGTTTCGCATGAAAACAATTCCCTTAGTGGTATTCACCCTTAGGGGAGGAGAACTTCTAGCATCATTAGACATCAAGGATGCATATCTCTATGTTCCAATATTTCCCGCTCATCAAAGATTCCTGCGATTCGCAATAGAAAAGCAGCATTTTCAGTTTGTTGCCTTGGCAACCGCACCTCAGGTGTTTACAAAGGTCCTGGCTCCGCTTTTGGCAAGATTGAGATTCCAGGGTATAACAGTGGTGGCGTACCTGGACGACCTGTTGCTGATAGATCAGTCCATGGCAGGGCTAGATCAGCATGTGAAAAGCACAGTCAGATACCTGGAACATTTAGGTTGGGTTCTGAACCTAGAAAAATCATCCTTACGACCAGTAAATAGATTGGAGTACTTGGGTTTAGTCATAGATACTACCCACAAGAAAGTGTTTTTACCCCAGGCAAAGGTTTGCACCATAAGAGATCTGGTACTCTCGGTCAGGACAAAGGAGAGGCCTTCCGTTCGCCTTTGCATGAGGTTGTTAGGGAAGATGGTAGCCTCATTCGTGGTGGTTCCCTATGCCCAATTTCATTCAAGGTTTCTGAAAAACAGTATACTGGCTGCCTGAAGCAGGAAAAGCCAGGATTTGGATTGTCCAATGGGTTGGACTCCAAGTGTTCGTTAAAGTCTCAATTGGTGGTGTCAGCCAAAAATTTGCAGAAAGAGAAGACTTTCATACCTGTCACTTGGAAGATAGTGGTGACCAGCCACTTGGGCTGGGGAGCAGTCTTGGAAAAAGACACTGTCCAAGGGAAATGAGCAGATTCTGAAAGGTTCCTTCCCATCAACATTCTAGATATTCGGGCGGCACGCCTGGCCCTGAAGGCCTGGACAGAAAGGCTATGAAACTGTCCTGTCCGGGTTCAGTCAGTAGCAGTAGCCAGTAGCCTATATCATTAGCCTATATCAATCATAAAGGCGGCACCAGGAACCGTGCTGCCCAAAGAGAGGTAAACCATATTCTTTCTTGGGCAGAAGAGCATGTGCCCTGCCTATCTGCGGTATTTATCCCAGGAGACAATCGACAGGCAGACTTCTTAAGTCGCCAACAGTTGCTCCAGGAGAATGGTCTCTGCACCCCGACGTCTTTCGGGCCATATGCCAAAAGTGGAGCACCCCGGACGTAGACCTGTTGGCGTCCAGGTTCAACAAAAAGTTGGACAATTTTGTGTCAAGGGCAAGGGAACCGCTGGCTTGTGGAACAGATACCTTGGTAACTCCTTGGAATCAGTTTTCTCTGATCTATACGTTTCCTCCAGTTCCCTTGCTCCCACGTCTTTTACGCAGATTAAAAGGAGAACGGAAACTTGTAATCCTAGTGGCTCCAGCTTGGCCCAGGAGATCCTGGCATGCGGAAATTGTGAGGATAGCAGTAGGGGATCCTTGGATTCTCCCCTCCCGCCCACATTTGCTTTTGCAAGGGCCAGTGTTCCATACTGCCTTACAAATGCTAAATTTGACGGTTTGGCTATTGAGACCCTCGTTCTAGAGCATTGTGGGCTTTCTAGTCCAGTAATAACTACCTTGATTAATGCAAGAAAACCAGCCTCTAGTGCTATCTACTATAGGGTCTGGAAGGCCTACATCTCCTGGTGCGAGAGTAGGGGTTGGCATCCTCGCAAGTATATCATAAGTAGAATTCTATCCTTCCTGCAATCAGTAGTAGAGATGAAATTAGCCACAAGTACTATCAAGGGGCAAGTCTCGGCTTTGTCAGTTTTTTTCCAAAAACCTCTTGCTTCTCATTCTTTAGTTCAGGCCTTTATTCAAGGAGTATTGCGTATAAATCCTCCGGTCAGATCACCTCTGTATCCATGGGATTTAAACCTGGTCTTGTCGGTTCTTCAGGAACCTCCTTTTGAACCAATATGTGATACTCCATTGGTCCTTGTGACAAAGAAATTGGTATTTTTAGTGGCGATAACCTCCGCAAGGAGAGTTTCTGAGTTAGCAGCTTTATCTTGTAAACAGCCATACTTGATCATTCATAAAGATAAGGTGGTCTTACTTTCTCGCCCATCCTTTTTACTTAAGGTAGTTTCCAGTTTTCATGTGAACCAGGATATTTTTGTACCTTCGTTTTTTCCAGAACCACGTTCTGCAGAGGAAAATTTACTACACTCCCCATGTCGTAGTAAGGGCGGTTACATTCTATCTGGAAGCAACAGCTTAGATACGGAAAACTGGCGCTTTGTTTGTGCTACCAGAAGGTCCCAGACAGGGGCAAGCAGTGTCAAAATCAACTATTTCTAGGTGGATCCGTCAGGTCATTATTCAGGCCTATGATTTAAAAGGGAAAATTCCGCCTTTACACCCTAGGGCACACTCTACCAGGGCAGTCCATCACCAAGACTCCATGGCTCAGGTTTGCAAGGCCGCAACATGGTCATCAGTACATACATTCACAAAATTCTATCAGGTGGATGTAAGTCAACAAGAGGGTGCCACCTTCGGTCGCACTGTTCTGCAGGCAGCAGTGTAGGTCCTCACGTCTGACGGCGGTCTGCATTGTTTTTTGTGTCTCCCTCCCCTCAGATGGCATTGTTTTGGGACATCCCATACAGTTATTACCACAGGCCCAACTATAAAGAAAATAAAGGAAATAACTTTTGCACAGTGTAAATACGTATATCCAGTACTGCACCTGTTAAGCATTCGAATACAAAGATGAACAAATATACAATATACAGTGGGGACGCAAAGTATTCAGACCCCCTTAAATTTTTCACTCTTTGTTATATTGCAGCCATTTGCTAAAATCATTTAAGTTCATTTTTTTCCTCATTATTGTACACACAGCACCCCATATTGACTGAAAAATACAGAATTGTTGACATTTTTGCAGATTTATTAAAAAAGAAAAACTAAAATATCACATGGTCCTAAGTATTCAGACCCTTTGCTCACTATTTAGTAGAAGCACCCTTTTGATCTAATACAGCCATGAGTCTTTTTGGGAAAGATGCAACAAGTTTTTCACACCTGGATTTGGGGATCCTCTGCCATTCCTCCTTGCAGATCCTCTCCAGTTCTGTCAGGTTGGATGTCAAACATTGGTGGACAGCCATTTTTAGATCTCTCCAGAGATGCTCAATTGGGTTTAAGTCAGGGCTCTGGCTGGGCCATTCAAGAACAGTCACAGAGCTGTTGTGAAGCCACTCCTTCGTTATTTTAGTTGTGTGCTTAGGGTCATTGTCTTGTTGGAAGGTAAACCTTCGGCCCAGTCTGAGGTCCTGAGCACTCTGGAGAAGGTTTTCGTCCAGGATATCCCTGTACTTGGCCGAATTCAGCTTTCCCTCAATTGCAACCAGTCGTCCTATCTTGGTCTCATCAGACCAGAGAATCTTATTACTCACCATCTTGGAGTCCTTCAGGTGTTTTTTTTAGCAAACTCCATGCGGCCTTTCATGTGTCTTGCACTGAGGAGAGGCTTCCGTCGGGCCACTCTGCCATAAAGCCCCGACTGGTGGAGGGCTGCAGTGATGGTTGACTTTCTACAACTTTCTCCCATCTCCCGACTGCATCTCTGGACCTCAGCCACAGTGATCTTTGGGTTCTTCTTTACCTCTCTCACCAAGGCTCTTCTCCCCGATAGCTCAGTTTGGCTGGATGGCCAGCTCTAGGAAGGGTTCTGGTCGTGCCAAATGTCTTCCATTTAAGGATTATGGAGGCCACTGTGCTCTTAGGAACCTTAAAGTGGGGTTCCACCCAAAAAAACAAACATATCTAAATAATTCTAAAAAAAAAAACAAAAAAACATTTGGATATTTTTTTTTTTTTTACTTACCTCTAAATGCCTGTTGCTAGGTGGTCCCTCGTAGTCTGCCCCTTCGTCTGCCTGGGCTGGTGACATCACTTCCCCCTGGCACAGGAAGGGCTCGGCTCTTCTCCCTCCCTCCTGTCAATCATCTGGGACCCATTGCAGGTCCCAGGTGATTAAGCGGCCAATCACGGCGCTCGGCGCTGCTCGCGCATGCGCAGTGGGTGCCAGGCTGTGAAGCCACAGCCCGGCGCCCACAGTTGAAATGCCGGCGCCGACGAGCGGAGGGGGGGGACGAGCGGGGCTTCGATCCCCCGCACCGCTGGACCCAGGGACAGGTGAGTGTCCAATTAAAAGTCAGCAGCTGCAGTATTTGTAGCTGCTGACTTTTAATTTTTTTTTTTTTAATGGCCCCCCTGGGTGGAACTCCTCTTTAAGTGCAGAAGATTTTTTTGTACATACTCACAGCATATTGAATGCCTTGGCTTAAGCACTCCCATAGGTCCACTGTAACACCGCTCATACTGTACAAAGACTGCAGAGAATTGTGCAACAATTAGGCGCAGGTGCTTTAATTACTACCATCATTGTACATCGGCTGTTTGATGTTAAATAGCTAGCAGATAGCTGCCATAACCCTGGTACCTTTTTAAACAGCGGGCGGGACACTTTCAGATAAAAGTGGTCTCTGTGATCGATCTCCGCAAAATCACTTTTATCGGGGGTGGGAGAGGGCCCCCCTCCTATTGCTCCTGTCAGGTCACCTGAGACCAGGTGACAGATGCACTCTGTGGAAGTCAGGAGTGCACCGCTAAGGTAGTGGACCCTAATGCCGCGTATACACGAGCGGACTTTACGGCAGACTTTGCCCGGCGGACGGGATTTGGTCGGACAATTCGATCGAGTGGGCTCCAGCGGACTTTGTTTTCTCAAAAGTTGGACAGACTTAGATTTGAAACATGTTTTTAAATTAATCCGTCGAAATCGAGTCCGGTCGAAAAGTCCGCCGTCTGTATGCTAGTTCGACGGACATAAAGCCACGCTAGGGCAGCTATTGGCTACTGGCTATGAACTTCCTTGTTTTAGTCCAGTCGTACGTCATCACGTACGAATTCGATGGACTTTGGTGGATTGTGTGTAGGCAAGTCCGTTCATTCAGAAAGTCTGTTGTAAAGTACGTTGAAAAGTCCGCCGGGAAAAGTCTGCCGTAAAGTCCGCTCGTGTGTACGTGGCATGAGACTGACTGCTGCGGATTGAACCCTGGAAGGTTCAGGAAGCAGGTCTACTGGAACACTGACACAGATCCCACTGGAAGCTAGAGCATAGATTTCCCAGGGCGCGGAGTCTAAGAGCCAGCAGGTGTTCACCAGAGCCTCTAGTGGTGAGGATGGACTGCGCTGTAGTCTGGCTCCAGGTCGCGGCCCCTAGGGTCTCACAGCTCACGCTCACGGTTGACTACAGGAGAAGAGGTAGGAGGCAGCAGGCTGGAACAACAAGGAAAGTAAGGGATAAGCCAAATGTCGGGGCCACTAGCAGACAATGATAAACATAACACGCCAAAGGTCAGGGTCACAAGCAGACAGGGATAGTCGAGAACAGGCCAAGGTCGGTAACTGGAATCAGACGTATGAAACACAGCAAGTACACACGAACGCTAACACACAATGGTTGATCAGCAAGGTTGGCTTGCAATGCTCAGGTTAATATAGTGTTCCTAATTAGGGACCAGGGTAGAGCTATGCTGAGGGAAGATTATTTAAACAGTCAGGTGAGGGTGGCTGGCCTCTAAAGGTGAACACAGAAGGAAAGGTGAGCTGACAGACACACATTACTGCATAACCATGACAGTACCCCCCCCTCTTATGAGGCCTCCCCCTCCCCCGCCTGTGCCTAGGCTTAAAGGGAAACTCCAGATGGAACCTCCTCAACAGACAAGGAGCAAAGACCTCAGATGCAGTGATCCAAGACCTCTCCTAAGGACCAAATCCTTTCCAATGTACGAGGTACTGATGAATGCCTTTACGGAGCCGGGAATCCAAAACTTGACTAACCTTGTACTTTAGATTATCCTCAGAGACCGGAACCTAGGTAGGGAGAGGACGACAGGACTTATTGAGGACTAAAGGCTTTTTAGGAATAGGTAAGGGCACGAGAAGACCATCAGGAGTATGAGCAGGGTCCCCCAGACCCTTAAAGATGAGCTGGACATCCAACACAGGACTATCAGACTGGGTAGAGGTCAGTGGATCCCTGAGGTCAGGTTGGTTAGAAGGTGAGGTGTCACAAGAGTTAAGCTGGATAGCTGAAACAAAAACAGAATGCAGAGAGCCCTGAAAAAAAGATTGAAAACCCCACCTGGCTGAATGAGGCAGTCTATCCAAAGGATATATTGAGCCTCTTAAACAGGGTTGAACGGACGTAGTAGCAGTAGGGTGAGGCCAGTTTACA
Source organism: Lithobates clamitans (assembly GCA_037952925.1). Classification (NCBI taxonomy): domain Eukaryota; kingdom Metazoa; phylum Chordata; class Amphibia; order Anura; family Ranidae; genus Lithobates; species Lithobates clamitans. The sequence continues at coordinate 3,598,861 of JBBGZY010000076.1, read as the reverse complement.
GAAGGTCCTGAACAAGAAGCAGGAAGCTCACTGGGCATAGGCTGGACTGGTGCAGAGGCCGACTAAACAGCATCGCCAGGTGCAGCGACCACCAGAATTGCATCGCAGGGCGTAGCGACTGTGGAATTGGTGGATGAGTCAGCCTGGGTGTGTGTCCAAGGGGGTCCAGGGACAGGCAAAGGGAAATGGCCATGCAAACTGGAGTGAATGATCGGCTCAGGTTCACAGGTGCGCTCCTCATCCATAGTGCTACACGACCCAGATACAACATGTACATGTGAGCGCTACAATCAACCAATTTGAAACAGTTAGAACCCCAAAAACACATATATATTGCTCTATTAGAGAGAGGATAAATACTGAAAGGTAGTTACATAACTATGATTAAAAATTAATAGTAAAAAAATGAAACTGTAATAATACAACATGCAGACTCTGAGCTGCTAAAGTACAAACAAAACTAAATTAAACTAAATTATAGTCCATAAGAAGCAACTGTAGAAGGCAGCCCTGTAGATTAGGATGAAGCAATCCTCTGGGTGCTGAAGGAGAAGAACAACAATGGCGCCACTCTAAGTGCAGTATTAAAAATGAGTTTAATATATCTTTAAAATCAAGTACTCACAAAGGTACATGTAAACAGGCGTGTAGAATAAAGTTGATAGTGCCAGGTGTCCCAAATAAGTTGTCCAGTCACATCATACGGTGGCGTTCTGTTTCATATGACAGGCTGCGCTGCTGGATGTTTGCTGTGTCCTGCCGCTGGAACGCACTGTTTTCGATCCGGGGGACAGGGTCACTTCCGGGTCTGTGCAGGGGTAGACTGATTGGCAGACTGATAGGCGACGCGTTTGCGGAGCTACGCTCCTTCCTCAGGCCTAACGTGACCTGTGATTGGTCAAAACTAATATAGTCTAAAACGGGCCTTGATTGGAGGGAAAAAACATCTAACAAACTCAGGCTTAAAGCTGTGTGCTACAACTACGTGCTGACATGTCAAATGAGGAGGTTAATGAAATGGTGTAGATGAGATACCTGATATGCTTAGAAATGAAAAGAATGAAAAATAGGAAAGAAAGAAGAAGGGAGAAGAATAGTGTGTGAATGATGATAAACATGCAATTACAAATAAAGATAATAAACTGAAATTATATTATTACTAAAAATTACTAATGGGAGTGTTACTAATAATGATGATGGAAAAATAAAATAAATTGTTGTATGGTTAGGAAAGTAAAAATTAATATATTAGATCGGTAGAGAGATTAAGTGATAGAAATTATATAAAAAATATATAGAAAATATATATATATATATATATATATATATATATATATATATATATATATATATATATATATAGAGAGAGAGAGAGAGAGAGAGAGAGAGAGAGAGAGAGAAAGTTGTATGTGAATGGGGAATTGTTGGAAAAAATAATAAAAATAAATATAATAAAAATAAAAATAAAGATAAAAATAAATATAAAGATAAAAATAAAATTAAAAATAAAAATAAATGAATATAAAGATGAAAATAAAAATAAAATTAAAAATAAAAATAAAATAAAAATAAAAGTAAAAAATACATACAAAAAATAATACATACAAAAAATAAAATAAATAAAATGAAAATGAAAATAAAAATAAAAATAAAAGTAAGAATAATGATGGGAATAATGGAATTTGTATAAGCATAGGTTTAGAAATTGGATAGGCAATGGGATAACATTGAGTATGCGCATATTCATGAGGAAATGAAAATTAATAATTAAATAGTTATATATAGTAGCTATAAAAATCAGGACTTACCCTAAAGATGGCTAAATGAGATTATACGTAACTAATGCATGATTTGCAGATCATATTTATGCAATAGGGGTTGTACTGGGGGAAATATAAGCGTAATACATATATATACACACACATACACATATATATATGTATACATATACATATATATATGCCCGCCCAAACACATGGACACACTTGTGTATTTCTTAATAAGAGTTGAATAATAGGTAAGAAATAATAGAAAATGATGTACTAGCTGGCTTAAAGGTAGTGCTCGAGTACAACATAATGACAACATCACAGTAGGAAAGAGCATGCAATGTGATAATTCAAGAATGCCCAACACAAACCTAAAAAATTAGAAAGACGAGTATGTTGAAGGTGTTCAACAACCAACGGAAGGGACTAGGGGAGAAGTCAAATGAGACTGCTCGTCTCTATCTCCTCGTTGAGCCCTCCAGGGGCCAGAGAGTCAAGGATATATATCCAGTACGTTTCCCTCTGGCAGAGACGTTTAAAACGCTCTGCCAGTGGGAACGTACCGGGGATGGACTCAATAATCCAGACTCTGAGGCCCAATGAAGAATGATCATGTTTTTTGAGGAAATGGAGGGGAACACTGTGATGGTCATCTCCCGCCTCTATGAGGCGGCGGTGCTCACCAAACCTCTTTCTCAGAGTGCGTATGGTGCGGCCTACATAATATAACCCACATGGACAAGTCAAGCAATAAATAACAAATTCTGTGGAACAGTTGTAAAAGTTGCTGATCTGGTATGTCTGACCTTTGTTAGTGAATTCTTTTTGACCATGATGAACATGACTACAAGTAAGGCACAATTTTTTACGACACTGGTACATTCCAATTAGAGGAATGAGACAGGGTGATATTGTTTTGGAACTTTGTTGGCCTTTGTATTTACTGGGTGCTACCAGATTTTTGATGTTCCTAGTCTTCCGATACGTAAACTTTGGTTTGGGGGTGATTGTGGATTTTAAATGTGGGTCCTGACAAAGAATCGACCAGTGTTTGATGAAGATACGTTCCATGGCTTTATATCTGGAATGGAACTGAGTCACAAACCGAACAGGCTGTGCTTCAGGTTGAATGATAGCACTGGCGGATGTGGATGGTTCTGACAGATAGAAATCGAAGGCTTCGTTTATGAGTTGAGGTGGAAAAGCTTTGTCCATAAACTTTTGTTTTAAAAGGGACCCTTCTGTGATGTAGTCCGATTGTCTGGTGCAATTTCTACGTAGGCGACAAAACTGGCTCTTGGGGATGTTTGTAATCCATTTGGGATGGTGGCAGCTCTGATGGTGCAGAAAGGAGTTGCCAGCTGTCGGCTTAGTGTAATTTTTGGCCAGTATTTTGCCATCTTGGTGGAAAAGTAAAAGATCTAGAAATGCAAGTTGGGACCGATCACGTTCAGAGGTGAAAGTGAGGCCATACTCATTGTTGTTACAATGTGTAATGAAATCTGTGAAGAGGGGCTCTGGGCCATCCCAAATGACGATAATGTCGTCGATATACCTCCCATAAAAAACTATATGGGAGGTAAAGGGGTTATTGAGCCAGATGTAATTGGCCTCCCAGTACCCCATAGTTAGATTGGCGTAGCTGGGTGCGAAGTTGGCACCCATGACTGTGCCCTTTGTTTGGAGGTAAAACTCACCATCGAATTCAAAATAGTTATGGGTCAGGCAGAATTCAGTGGCCTCCAAGATGAACTCTGCCTGACCTGGATTAAGCATGGGATCGGAGGAAAGGAAGCTGGCAATGGCTCTGAGTCCTATGTGGTGTGGAATGGAAGTATACAACGAGCTTACATCCAAGGAGGCCCAGGAGTAGGTGGGCTCCCATGTGTAGTGGTCCAATTGTTGCATAAGATGGAATCCATCACGAATGTAAGAGGGGAGACTGGTTGCGAGTGGCTGTAGGAACTGGTCTATATACTGAGAAAAAGAGCTGGTGATACTATCCATGGCCGCAACTATGGGTCGACCTGGTGGATTCTGGATACTCTTATGTATTTTGGGGATAAGATAAAAATATGGGGTGGAGAAATATGGCCGATTAAAAAAAGCATACTCATGTTTTGAGATGATGTCATTGCTTTTAGCTCTGTCTGTAAGTGTTTTGACTTCTATGGTGAAGCTTGACAAAGGGTCACAGCTCTTTTTCTCAGTATATAGACCAGTTCCTACAGCCACTCGCAACCAGTCTCCCCTCTTACATTTGTGATGGATTCCATCTTATGCAACAATTGGACCACTACACATGGGAGCCCACCTACTCCTGGGCCTCCTTGGATGTAAGCTCATTGTATACTTCCATTCCACACCACATAGGACTCAGAGCCATTGCCAGCTTCCTTTCCTCCGATCCCATGCTTAATCCAGGTCAGGCAGAGTTCATCTTGGAGGCCACTGAATTCTGCCTGACCCATAACTATTTTGAATTCGATGGTGAGTTTTACCTCCAAACAAAGGGCACAGTCATGGGTGCCAACTTCGCACCCAGCTACGCCAATCTAACTATGGGGTACTGGGAGGCCAATTACATCTGGCTCAATAACCCCTTTACCTCCCATATAGTTTTTTATATATCGACGACATTATCGTCATTTGGGATGGCCCAGAGCCCCTCTTCACAGATTTCATTACACATTGTAACAACAATGAGTATGGCCTCACTTTCACCTCTGAACGTGATCGGTCCCAACTTGCATTTCTAGATCTTTTACTTTTCCACCAAGATGGCAAAATACTGGCCAAAAATTACACTAAGCCGACAGCTGGCAACTCCTTTCTGCACCATCAGAGCTGCCACCATCCCAAATGGATTACAAACATCCCCAAGAGCCAGTTTTGTCGCCTACGTAGAAATTGCACCAGACAATCGGACTACATCACAGAAGGGTCCCTTTTAAAACAAAAGTTTATGGACAAAGCTTTTCCACCTCAACTCATAAACGAAGCCTTCGATTTCTATCTGTCAGAACCATCCACATCCGCCAGTGCTATCATTCAACCTGAAGCACAGCCTGTTCGGTTTGTGACTCAGTTCCATTCCAGATATAAAGCCATGGAACGTATCTTCATCAAACACTGGTCGATTCTTTGTCAGGACCCACATTTAAAATCCACAATCACCCCCAAACCAAAGTTTACGTATCGGAAGACTAGGAACATCAAAAATCTGGTAGCACCCAGTAAATACAAAGGCCAACAAAGTTCCAAAACAATATCACCCTGTCTCATTCCTCTAATTGGAATGTACCAGTGTCGTAAAAAATTGTGCCTTACTTGTAGTCATGTTCATCATGGTCAAAAAGAATTCACTAACAAAGGTCAGACATACCAGATCAGCAACTTTTACAACTGTTCCACAGAATTTGTTATTTATTGCTTGACTTGTCCATGTGGGTTATATTATGTAGGCCGCACCATACGCACTCTGAGAAAGAGGTTTGGTGAGCACCGCCGCCTCGTAGAGGCGGGAGATGACCATCACAGTGTTCCCCTCCATTTCCTCAAAAAACATGATCATTCTTCATTGGGCCTCAGAGTCTGGATTATTGAGTCCATCCCCGGTACGTTCCCACTGGCAGAGCGTTTTAAACGTCTCTGCCAGAGGGAAACGTACTGGATATATATCCTTGACTCTCTGGCCCCTGGAGGGCTCAACGAGGAGATAGAGACGAGCAGTCTCATTTGACTTCTCCCCTAGTCCCTTCCGTTGGTTGTTGAACACCTTCAACATACTCGTCTTTCTAATTTTTTAGGTTTGTGTTGGGCATTCTTGAATTATCACATTGCATGCTCTTTCCTACTGTGATGTTGTCATTATGTTGTACTCGAGCACTACCTTTAAGCCAGCTAGTACATCATTTTCTATTATTTCTTACCTATTATTCAACTCTTATTAAGAAATACACAAGTGTGTCCATGTGTTTGGGCGGGCATATATATATGTATATGTATACATATATATATGTGTATGTGTGTGTATATATATGTATTACGCTTATATTTCCCCCAGTACAACCCCTATTGCATAAATATGATCTGCAAATCATGCATTAGTTACGTATAATCTCATTTAGCCATCTTTAGGGTAAGTCCTGATTTTTATAGCTACTATATATAACTATTTAATTATTAATTTTCATTTCCTCATGAATATGCGCATACTCAATGTTATCCCATTGCCTATCCCATTTCTAAACCTATGCTTATACAAATTCCATTATTCCCATCATTATACTTACTTTTATTTTTATTTTTATTTTCATTTTCATTTTATTTATTTTATTTTTTGTATGTATTATTTTTTGTATGTATTTTTTACTTTTATTTTTATTTTATTTTTATTTTTAATTTTATTTTTATTTTCATCTTTATATTCATTTATTTTTATTTTTAATTTTATTTTTATCTTTATATTTATTTTTATCTTTATTTTTATTTTTATTATATTTATTTTTATTATTTTTTCCAACAATTCCCCATTCACATACAACTTTCTCTCTTTCTCTCTCTCTCTCTCTCTCTCTCTCTCTCTATATATATATATATATATATATATATATATATATTCTATATATTTTTTATATAATTTCTATCACTTAATCTCTCTACCGATCTAATATATTAATTTTTACTTTCCTAACCATACAACAATTTATTTTATTTTTCCATCATCATTATTAGTAACACTCCCATTAGTAATTTTTAGTAATAATATAATTTCAGTTTATTATCTTTATTTGTAATTGCATGTTTATCATCATTCACACACTATTCTTCTCCCTTCTTCTTTCTTTCCTATTTTTCATTCTTTTCATTTCTAAGCATATCAGATATCTCATCTACACCATTTCATTAACCTCCTCATTTGACATGTCAGCACGTAGTTGTAGCACACAGCTTTAAGCCTGAGTTTGTTAGATGTTTTTTCCCTCCAATCAAGGCCCGTTTTAGACTATATTAGTTTTGACCAATCACAGGTCACGTTAGGCCTGAGGAAGGAGCGTAGCTCCGCAAACGCGTCGCCTATCAGTCTGCCAATCAGTCTACCCCTGCATGGACCCGGAAGTGACCCTGTCCCCCAGATCGAAAACAGTGCGTTCCAGCGGCAGGACACAGCAAACATCCAGCAGCGCAGCCTGTCATATGAAACAGAACGCCACCGTATGATGTGACTGGACAACTTATTTGGGACACCTGGCACTATCAACTTTATTCTACACGCCTGTTTACATGTACCTTTGTGAGTACTTGATTTTAAAGATATATTAAACTCATTTTTAATACTGCACTTAGAGTGGCGCCATTGTTGTTCTTCTCCTTCCACACGACCCAGAGAGTGCCTCAGCCCGAATATTGCAGGAGACATTCCAGAAATCACTATATGCAGTGGGAAGAGCAGAAGATACTGGGATGGTGGCAACATGAGGTTTCTCTTTTGGGGTAACCTTGAGTAGGCAGGAGGAGGAACAGGAGGAACCCCAAGTCAAGATCTGTCCAGCAGTCCAGTCAACATGTGGAGAATGAAGCCGTAAACAAGGAAGACCTAATATGATAGAAGATGAAGCCTTCGGTAAGACAAGGAAGGATATCCACTCCTAGTGGAGTGTCCCTACCGACATCTTAACAGGGAGGGTCTGGAAGCAGATAGGACCCCCTGGAAGAACAGTGCCATCAATCGCAAAGACCACCAATGGCATTGTGAGAGGCAAAATGGTAAGTCTCATGGAATATGCATTTCCCCAGTCCATGAAATTGCCAGCGGCTCCAGAATCCAGGCATGTGGAGACTGTACGAGGGGAAGCGCCGACATGAAGGAACACAGAAAGGAGAAGACGAGAAGGTGAAGGTGATAGTTCAGGGTCCAATACTCCACCCTCCAGATGTATTAGCCATGAGCGTTTTTCCGGACGAAGAGAACAAGTATCATGAAAATGACTTTTGACGCCACAGTAGAGGCACAGGCCCAGAGTTCTGCGCCTAGCGCGTTCTTCGGGCGATAACTTGGTCCGGCCCAGCTGCATAGGTTCCTCAGCAGGCAGGAGGTGCTCCTCAGAACGAAGAGAAGGGACATGGAGCTCAGGCTGCCTAAAGATTGGGGAGTGCTGGCGTCTTTTTTCCAGGGCCCTTTCATGAAAGCGAATATCGATCTGGTTACACAAGGTGATGACACCATCCAGATCAGCAGGGAGGGATCTTCCTGCAAATTCATCCTTTCACGCTATCAGGCCATGTAAAAAGGTTGCAACTAGGGCCTCATTATTCCAGCTCAGCTGAGCAGTCAAAGTACGAAAATGAAGAGCGTACTGTCCCACAGAAGCAGACTCTTGATGGAGACGTAAAAGGGCGCTGGCTGCTGAGGAGACACAACCCGATTGCTCAAAGATATTCCGAAAAAGTTTCAAGAAATCAGACAGACTAGAAACCACTGGATCATTCAGTTCCCACAGAGGGGCAGCCCAGGCTAACGCCTCGCCGGACAGGAGGGATATAATATAGGCTACCTTAGCCCGATTGGACAGGAAGTTTTGGGGCTGAAGCTCAAAATGAATTGTGCACTGGCTAAGGAACCCCCTGCAGGCCTTGGAGTCCCCAGAGAAACGGGCCGGAGGTGGCAGTTGTAATGAATAAGAAACATAGGTGTGCGCAGCCTATTGCATTAGGGTGTGCACCCTTAAGCTCAAACACATATGAGTGTGTGGGTGTCTACATATATATGACCCTGGCACATTGATCTCCCTGCCGCCACAGTGAAAGAGAAGAGCATAAACACTTCTCTTATGGCAGAGCCGGTAAGAGGGAAATCTTTCCCCTGTTTCTGCTGCCACACAGAGCGATAACACTAATGTGCACGGGGTGATTAGGGTGTGCCTGGGCACACCCAGCACACCCTGTGCGCACGCTTATTATAAGAAACTGAATTCACCAAAGAGTAGTAGGGATGAATAGTGGCGCTAACCCCCAGATGGTGGGGAGATGCCAGACACTCCTATATAACCAATAAACTACAGTGGGTACAGAAGTGATAATAGATAATAGAATGATGTACCTGGAGTGAGCTAACACTGCATGGGTAAGATGATCTTCCCTATTACCCAAAAAATAAATATGACAAGTGATGAACTGAAAATCAAAACATAACACCCTGTGACAGTAGTGTAAAAATAATAACAATATCAATGTAATATGAATATCCACGAGAAAATATCTTGATTATAAAGGAAATTAGGCAAAATCCAAAATATATGTGTTAAAATAATACAAAAATAATAACAGTCCAAATAGATTGTGAAAAAAAATGAAGAAAATCCAAAAAGTGAAGGTGACTCCAAACTAATCAGCTGTGTTTTCAAAACATCCACCACACCTCCATGACGTGATTCCACTCCCTTCTGAAGTTCAAACTCACCAGCTTTTAAGGCCTCCCACTTTCGTGTTTGGCCTGACAGGGCTTTTGACCCACTCTCATGGGGGTCAGCATGCGAGCATACACATCCACTGCTCGATAGACCGGACACCTTCCTTACGTTGGTGGTGTGATATACAAATAAAAGAAGCTCCAATAGTGTATTACCGTTTAATCACACATTAAAAACGCCTTCAATGCACTCACATTTGAAATAAAAACAGTAGGCAAATCACTTCACAGCACATGGGAACTCTCACGGCAAAGCATGCGATGGTAACAGAAAGCACAGCAGACGGCCACGGCGGACCCAGGGAGTGTGTATGCTAGCGTTCGTCTCACCTGTCCGCAGCACTCGTCCCTCCACTGACCCACCGCTCCGTCACCCTTCACTCCTTCCTTTAGCACTCGTGTAGAATTGCAGTGTAGCCACGGGCCGGGGCTGGCAGTAATGAATGTGTGGCTGCGACTGGTGCGATAGGTGCAGCAGCAGATAGCGGTTGAGGTTGTTGAACCGGGGGTCCTAATGAGACCTGAACCTGTTCAAAACGAGAGGCCAAATCCTGAAGGAATCACATCACCTGGGTCTGATGCGATTCCTGGGTCTCAAGTCTGCAGACTATGCCCTGTAATGAATCATCTGCAAGAAGCTGCACGTCAGCCGGGTCCATGGCTGATCAAACTGTCAGGTCACCTGAGACCAGGTGACAGATGCACTCCGTGGAAGTCAGAAGTGCACCACTAAGGTAGTGGACCCTAGGACTGACTGCTGCGGTTTGAACCCTGGGAGGTTCAGGAAGCAGGTCTACTGGAACACTGACACAGATCCCACTGGGAGCTAGAGCATAGATTCCCCAGGGCGTGGAGTCTAAGAGCCAGCAGGTGTTCACCAGAGCCTCTAGTGGTGAGGATGGACTGCGCTGTAGTCTGGCTCCAGGTCGCGGCCCCCAGGGTCTCACAGCTCATGCTCACGGTAGACTACAGGAGAATAGGTAGGAGGCAGCAGGCTGGAACAACAAGGAAAGTAAGGGATAAGCCAAATGTCGGGGTGACTAGCAGACAATGATAAACATAACACGCCAATGGTCAGGGTCACAAGCAGACAGGGATAGACGAGAACAGGCCAAGGTCGGTAACTGGAATCAGACGTTCGAAACACAGCAAGTACACACGAACGCTAACACACAATGGTTGATCAGCAAGGTTGGCTTGCAATGCCCAGGTTAATATAGTGTTCCTAATTAGAGACCAGGGTGGAGCTATGCTGAGGGAAGATTATTTAAACAATCAGGTGAGGGTGGCTGGCCTCTAAAGGTGAACACAGAAGGAAAGGTGAGCTGACAGACACACATTACTGGATAACCATGACAGCTCCCTGGTGGTCTCCGCCGCTTTTCGGAGCCGTCAGTAGCGGCAGAGACAATCAGGTCCTTTCCTCAGAGGGAGATCAAGTTGAGTGAGGGAAAGATGGCCCCAAGTTGTGAGTAACATTTCTACATTACAGAAGTCGTACTATCCCTGAGGAAGGTGTTGTTTTCATTCATACTTTGAAACGCGTTGGATACCCCTATCTGCTGTATTCTTTCCATCAAATTATCATCATGGTGGAATTTACAAGCAAGAAGCTGGGGGATATCGCTTCTAATGCACACCATGTATCTTATTTCATCTTCCCAATATCCTGATACATGTTTTGATGTAATTTGTATGTGGTTGTCTATTGTACACTGTTCTTATATTAACTTTTTTAATGATGTGTTTCCAATAAACTATATTTTTTATTAAATTATGGTTGAATTGCCTTTAAAATCCCAAAAATAAAGATATGTTCAAAATCTATATAAAAGTGATCTCAGGGCTGGACTCAGCCCTTCCTTCCTATTAGCTGGCTGCTCAGCTGTCGGCTAATTGCCAGCTCCTATCTATCCACAGTGACTCACCTGTTGATGATATCCTGCTCGTCAGTCCTGCCTACTTAAGCCATCCAGCCCAGATGATCACTGCCTTCGCCTTGGTCAACATCACAGAGACTATGTCCTGCATTCCTGTTAAAGACTTGCTTGGCTGACATTCCTTCTGGCTACAGATCCTGCTTGCTGTTCCACTTTTAGAAGATGCAGTCAATCCACTTGTTGGTAATATTTTTTTTAGATTGGATGAGCAGGATCACTGCATGGATCAGTTTGCCATGGCATTATGGCATTACAAACACTCCTGAGTTGCACGGCTCTCCTGGAATCTCCCACTGTGGCTGCTCCGGTACAACAGGCCATCTCTTCTTTGCTGTTCCAGTCTCTGTGCAGGCACCCGCCTCGAGTATTACCTCTATAAGAGGTGTGTCTGGTTCTGCTCCACTTCCCCAGCGATTTGGGGGCGATCCAGTCCAATGCAGAGGGTTTCTCAACCAGGTTGAGATATACTTTGAGATACTGTCCCAGGCATTTCCCATGGACAGAAGCAAAGTTGGTTTCATGATATCTTTGCTTTCTGAGAGAGCCTTGGCCTGGGCAAACCCTCTATGGGAGATGCAAAAACCTGTTGGTTTGAGTTACCCTGAGTTTGTGGCTTCTTTTAAAAGGGTATTTGACGTTCCCCCCAAGCTCCACTTCTGTTGTGCCTTTATTGTGGCCAGGCAGGTCACTTTTTGAAGTCTTGTCCTATGCGTCCAGGGAATGCCCGAACCTTGAGGTCCTGTCACAGACAGACCTTAGGTGGCGTTGTTTCATCCCCAGTTATCCAGAAGGATAAGCCCCTGGTCTCGGTAACATCTTCTTGGGCTGAGTCTTCCATCGAGATACAGGCTCTAGTCGACTCTGGGGCTGCAGGCCTGTTCATTGATGCTGCCTTTGTATCGAAGCACTTGATTCTGTTGCAGCCGCGTGACACTTTACTTACCATTGAGGCTCTTGGCGGGAGACCTCTACAACCTGCCCATGTGACTCATGAGACTGTTCCATTGTCCATGGCCGTAGGGTCTCTTCACCATGAGATAATCCAATTCCAAGTTATTTCCTCACCTAAGTTTACGCTGGTTATTTGTTATCCTTGGTTACAGAGGCACAACCCCTCTTTTGATTGGCTCTGTGCTGAGGTTCTATCCTGGTCACCACAATGCAGTAAGACATGCTTCCAGAAGGTAGCCAAGGTCCTGTGCACCTCTTCACTCTCCTCCCTGCCAGAGGAGTACAACAATTTTAGCGATGTCTTTGACAAAGGTCAAGCCAGTAGTTTGCTCCACACCAGTCGTATGATTGTGCAATTGACCTTCAACCTGGTTCCATACCCCCTCATGGCCTTGTTTACCCTTTGTTGGTCTTGGAGGATAAGGCCATGGAGGAGTATGTTGCAGACGCACTTTCTCAAGGTTTTATCCGCAAATCCTCGTCTCCTGCTGATGCTGGTTTCTTCTTTGTGAAGAAGCAGAGTGGTGAACTAAGACCTTGTATTGATTATAGGGGTCTCAATCGTTTCACAATTAAGAATGCCTATCCGATTCCATTGATTATTTGACTGCCTCAAGGGAGCAACGGTTTTCACAAAGCTTAATTTGGGAGGGGCATACAATCTTGTGAGGATTAAGGAGGGCGACGAGTGGAATATTGCGTTTAATACCAGAATAGGCCATTATGAGCACCTTGTAATGCCTTTTGGCCTTTGTAACGCCCAGCAGTTTTTTCTAGGTATGTATTAACAATGTCCTCCGAGATTTGTTGAAGTTATGTGTGGTGGTTTATCTCGACGATATCCTCATATTTTCCAAGTCCCTGTAGAGCCACCACACAGATGTCTGTCGTGTGTTTCAGAAACTAAGAGAGAACAAGCTCTATTGTAAATTGGAGAAGTGCGAATTCCATCGTGAACAGGTTAAATTCCTGGGTTATGTCATTTCCACTGCTGGTTTTTCGATGGACCCAGAGAAACTTTCAGCAGTCCTACAATGGCCCCGACCCGTGGGTTTACGTCCTCTGCAGCATTTTCTTGGCTTTGCCAACTATTATCGGAAGTTTATTCGTAACTTCTTGTTTCTGGTCAAGCCCTTGACTGATATGACCAGAAAGAGCGGTAACCCACAGAGTTGTTCATTAAGGCCATTAAGGCCTTTGAGAGTCTCAAGGTTGCCTTTGTTTCTGCTCCTGTGTTGGCACATCCTGATCCTACGTTACCTTTTATCCTTGAAGTGGATGCTTCTGAGACTGGAGTTGGCACCCTTCTGTTTCAATGTCCTACCTCTTAGAGTGCTATGCATCCTTGTGGCTACTTTTCCAAGAAATTGTCACCTGCGGAGTGCAATTACGAGATTGGTGACAAAGAGCTGTTAGCGATCATTTTAGTCCTGAAAGAATGGAAACATATACTCAAAGGTACCACTGTGCCGGTTCTCGTTCTTACTGACCATAAGGATTTCACATTCTTGTCTGAGTCTAAACGCCTCTCTCCCAGAAGGGAGCGATGGGCTCTTTTCTTGTCAAGTTTAAATTACATTCTCATTCTTACCCGGTACTAAGCATGTAAGGGCTGACGCTTTGTCACGACAATTTTCCTCCACTTCCAAGATGGAGTCGGTTTCCAGTCCCTGTGATTCCTCCTGATCGTATTTTGGCTAAAGTTCGCACCAGTCTCACTACTCCTTTGGGTGACAAAATTCTTGCTGCTCAGGTCCATGCTTCTCCTGAAAAAACCCTGCGACCACTGCTTTGTCCCAGAGAGTCTCCGTACTGCCATGCTTCAGACTTACCATTTGACCAAAGCTGCTGGCCACCCAATAGAGAGAGGCCCTGGACCCACCTGTCTATGGATTTCATTGTGGAGTTACCCAACTCCCAGGGCAACACAGTTATCCTTATAGTGGTTGACCGGTTCTTTGAAATGTCTCATTGTATTCCATTTAAGAAGTTGCCCACTTCTCAGGAACTTGCTTCCATTTTTGCTCGGAAGATCTTTCGTTTACATGGGCTACCCAAGGTGATTGTCTCAGACAGGGGTAGTAAGTTTGTGTCCTGGTTCTGGCGAGCCTTTTGTGCACAGTTGGGAATTCAACTTGCTTTCTCCTCTGCGTATCACCCGCAGTCTAATGGGGCTGCAGAACGAGCCAATCAGTCCTTGAAGCAATTCCTTCAATGCTATATTTCTGACCATCATAACAACTGGTCAGACCTCTTACCGTGGGCGGAGTTTTCTCACAATAGTGCCTTGAATTCTGCTTCCCGATTGTTCTGCAGAGTATTCCTGCTTTAAACGAGCATCTCCATGGTCTTCGTTCCACTTGGGCACAAGTCCAGGAGGCTTTGCGACATGCAAATGATAGGTACAGACTCCATGCTGACCGCAGACGTTTGCCTGAGCCTTCCTACCAGGTTGGGGACAGGGTCTGGCTGTCATCTGTTGTAGAATCTCATATTAGCCAATGTATTTCATATATATATATATATTGATTTGCATATATTTTATTGATAATTATTATTATTATTATTATTATTATTATTCATATTATTATATAGTAGTGGTTTTATCAATATTATTATTCAATAAGTAAAGCAACAATTATTAATCTTTAATAATGTATACTGTGTTTTCCATAGATTTAGAAAGTCTTCATTTATAAGTGTTGAACTTTAAGTGACCTCTGCTTTTTGACAAGTACTTGTACACAGGTGTTCTCGAAAATGTATTAAGATAGTTTACTGGGTGAAAGTTCATTAGGATAGATTCAAGTAATATAGAATTGTCTCAAGTCTAAAATGCATATAAATCAGACACATAAAGATATGAAAACAGGTGGTTTAGAAATAATTAAAGTTATGTACAGTACATTAAATTAAGTTTGACAAGGTCAAACAAAGGTCTGCTTGTGCCCTCATTAAAACTGTTAAAATACATACATATAGTGAGACATATAACACATCTGGTGGGGTTATTGAAAGTTCATTATCTCAGTCGTAAATCTGCAAATCCTTGAAGCTAGTATCAAGATAAGGAGAGTCTGATAACACAGCTGGGTGCCAGACTGTCTCTATACAGGTGTTTTTAATTGGACAAAAACAGTTATAAATCACTTTAATGAACATATAGGAATTTTGGGAATAATTAAGTTTATCTGGTTGTAGAACAAGTGTCAGATTTATGGTTGGTTACTTTGACGTAGATCTTAGTGACCAATCATATGTAAGACAGATAGTTGAGATAAGACTTGTAAAAGAGTATATAAATGCAAGCTCTGCAATTGTTAGACAGACAAGTCAGATAGGAGCTCATAAGGCTGAACTCTGTGTATGCTGCCCTATTGCATGGGTCATAGAGGTCAGAACCAATGGGCAAGTATCTGTCCTAACTTGTCCCCTCAGACAAGTCAGATAGGAGCTCATAAGGCTGAACTCTGTGTATGCTGCCCTATTGCATGGGTCATAGAGGTCAGAACCAATGGGTAAGTACCTGTCCATAACTTGTCTCCTCGTACGAGTCAGAGAAGACTTCTTAACTTGTTCCAGAATGTGGTCTCAGGTGAATTTTCCTCAAGAACTTGGTCGGGCTGGAACCCAGAACTCTGTGAGGGGACCAGACCACCGGCAGATTGACTGGTCCCTATCAGGTGACGGGTTCCCAAGAATTGGCAGTAAAGACTCATTCTGGTTCAAGGTGAGAACAATTCACAATTGTTTAAACTTGGTTAGAGGATAAGAATATTTATATCTAATATGCATGCATTTTAAGAAACTGTATAAATTAGACGTGTATATTGTAATATTTTGAACATAAACCTGTATGTTATCAGCTGTTAATAAACCTGCATTGCTGAAGTTCTGCCTGGTTCGATACTTTACTATTCTACTTCATTTGGTGGCCCGTACGGGGACAGCATAACCTCAACTCCGATCTTGCCTAACTCCATGCTGGTGAGGCACTGAGCTCAACACAATATTGCGCAATATATCAGGTTAGCAGTTACCTATTATTAGTTCTGCATTGTGTTGTGCCGTGTTTTGCTAGCGCTAGGAGGGGCAGGTGGTTGTTGTTGGGGTATCGCTGTCCACCAGGCAGATCTTTGTGATGGTAGGTTGGGTTTTCTCAACTGTGAATGCCTTAAAATGTATTGTACAGGATGAAATACCCTGGGACAAAAAAAAAAAAAAATGGAAATTTTTTTCCAGAGGGGTACCCCTGTAGAAGGCTAGCTACTCTCTGTGTGAACCTACCTTTAACATGCATGTTGGTATCCTAGACTGAATAAATCAGTCTAGAAGAGGTATATTTTGATTGGTATCCTAGACCTACAAAAGGTCTGGACGAGGTTTTGGGGTAAATGTTTTGACCCCTGGAGAACCTACCTTTAACATGCATGTTGGTATCCTAGACTGAGTAAATCAGTCTAGAAGAGGTATATTTTGATTGGTATCCTAGACCTACAAAAGGTCTGGACGAGGTTTTGGGGTAAATGTTTTGACCCCTGGAGAACCTACCTTTAACATGCTTGTTGGTATCCTAGACTGAGTAAATCAGTCTAGAAGAGGTATATTTTGATTGGTATCCTAGACCTACAAGAGGTCTGGACAAGGTTTTGAGGTAAATGTTTTGACCCCTGGAGAACCTACCTTTAACATGCATGTTGGTATCCTAGACTGAATAAATCAGTCTAGAAGAGGTATATTTTGATTGGTATCCTAGACCTACAAGAGGTCTGGATGAGGTTTTGGGGTAAATGTTTTGACCCCTGGAGAACCTACCTTTAACATGCATGTTGGTATCCTAGACTGAGTAAATCGGTCTAGAAGAGGTATATTTTGATTGGTATCCTAGACCTACAAAAGGTCTGGACGAGGTTTTGGGGTAAATGTTTTGACCCCTGGAGAACCTACCTTTAACATGCATGTTGGTATCCTAGACCGAGTAAATCGGTCTAGGAGAGGTTTATTTTTGATTGGTATGCTAGCCCTACAAGAGTTCTGGAAGAATTGGTATCCTAGACTGGTAAGTCCAGTTTGGAAGAGGTTCTTGAGTTGCCTAAATTTACATGCATGTTGGTATCCTGGATTGGCAATCAATCTGGAGGAGGCTTTGGGGTTATCAGACCCCTGGAAAGCCTAAGTTAAAAACAAAAACAGTACTGATATGTAGCTACTAGTAGAAAAAGGTACCTTTGTGGTGTAAAATAATACTCATGAGTTTAGAAGGTTAATGTCAGGAAAGGTAAGTCCTGACAGGTAAATAAGGTGAAGGTTTTGGAGCTCCATTTGTTAACAAAGTTAAAAGGTATGTATCGTCTTTGTGCTATAAGTGTATGTGTTTATATGTATCTGTTATAACGGTCTGTGTACTAACTGAGTTAAGATCAGGTTGAGACATTCCTGATCGCCGTGGCAAGCAGGGCTTGGCGGTTTTTCGTGTCTTGAGACAAGCGTTTTGGTAAGGAGACGTATGCGCATACGGTGCCTATTGGCTTTACTCTGAGCACTGCTGTCCATAAGTAATTACTAACTATCCTGTCAGTTTTAATAATTCTGTGAATATTTGTATATTTATATATAGTCAGGAATTTGTGTTCATATGTATGCATACTCTGCTAGGTGGAGTGACTGTGTATTGCTATATAGAAAACAGAAGATAATGACATTTTGTTAATGAATGTTCACAAATGTAAGTTAATTTATTTGTAATGTTTGTAGACTGTTAGGGAATATTGTATGTGTGAGGGAGACTGATCATCTCCCAAATTAGGTTAGAATAATTCTGTAGTGGTTGTAAAAACATTGGTGTGAAAGGACCCTGTGTGTTAGTTCTATGAGTGAATTGTAAGAAGTATGTAACTGATGCTGAATTCTGCATAGTGTATGATGAATAGGGAAATGGTATGTATCCTCCATACAAATGCAATTAGAACTTTCTGTGTCATATCTTTGATTTCGTGACACTTGTTCTTATTATTTGATAGTAGGATTTATATTTATATGAGTTAAATGTGTGTGTGTGTTTTTTTTTTGTTTTTTTTGTATGAGGTGTAAAATGAATCCCTATGTGATTGTATGTCTTTCGTTGAGAGGCTAATGATTGATAAATCTATGGTGACTGATTGACTTTAGCGTCAAAGTTCTAAATGTTATTGGCAGTGATTGAGTGTGTGTGTGGAAGGCACGATTCATTTTTTATTTTTTATTTATTTATTTTTTTATTTTATTATATTCTTTTGAATATGTACCTCAGCTAGTTAGCACCATTAATGAGCTGAGGGAGTTAGAAGTTATTTAAACTGTAGAAAAAAGAAAGTTGTTTGTTTTAAGTAATTTACGACACAAAGTTCACCCATATTTTTTGTATCCAGCATACTTCTTCTGGAAGGAAAATATCTGTAGATAAATTCAATGCTGCTAATGTAATTAATGTCATGCTTAAAAAGATTTTACAGTTCTAGGTTTTACATGTTAGACAAGATAATGTATTTCTTTCAGTATGAGCGTAGAAAGTTTAGCCACCATTTTAGAAATAGCTGTCTGCACGTATGTGAAAAAACATTAAATCACTCTGTACTAAGATGAAGGAGGCAAGTTTAGGGGAGTTATGTCTGGTGCCTTTAGACAGAAACTGGATGAGCTGACCATAAAAATAAATAAATAAAAAAACATCTCAGAATACATTCTTATTCTTAAACATTTGTTGATTTTTTATTAGAATATAAACTGTAGGTTATTCTGTCTTTTATATTATGGACTGCAGTAGTGCAAGGTGCATTTTATTTTTAGTGTATCACTCTTGTAAGTAGGGTGCTTATTCTTCCTTGTAGCTTTTGTTTATTTTGTCATGTCTCTATCTTATTGTACAGTATTATGTATACTGTCATCTTTATATATTTGCCTATTTAGTAGTATGCACAAAGATAGCAATGGGATTTATTTATTTGGTAACAGGGAACTCCAAATTTATATTTGTTTATTATTTTCTAAAAAGAATAGTGAAGAGTGATGCATGGTAACAGTGCTACCATCTTATTATATGTGCTATATGTAGCACATACAGGGGGGTGAATTAGATAATTAGAGTCTTAATTTTTAATCTTAGCTTGTAAGCTCTGGTGAGCAAGGTCCCTTATTGGTATTGGCTATAACTTATTTTGTCCTACCTGATTGCAATATTTAGTAATCATCAGGTTGATTATTAGTTTGCTTAAATAAATAATTTGTTTCTTTATTCCAGGAGCAGCCAGCACGTTTTCATATGTAAAGTTATACTTTGTAAAATTTCACTACTTTTGATTTTTTATTATTCAAGTTCCTAGTTATGCTACTACAGGTGGCAAAGTCAGTTTTTGGATTAGGGTCACTCTGCATTAATATGATCTAATTAACAATAACATTTGTATATAATTATTCTTAAGGAAGGGACATAGTAATGCACATTTTCTTGACCTCTTTAGATTTAACAGACTGTGCAAGTGACCATGTAATTGTATTTCGATTTCTTTTTAATTATGAACAATCACAATGTAATTTTATTTTGATTTCCTTTTAATTATAATCAATCACAATGTAGTTTCACAAAATGTAGTTCTTCAAAGTCTATTTTGTGTGCTTGTATATAGACTTTATTGCAATGAAAGAACAAAGCTGTAGATATAGATATACTTTAATAAAAGTCTGCTCATTTTTAAAGTAAATCATAGTTTTTCATATGGTCATGCAAATGTATGAGACAACAGCTAAGTATCTGATGTGGGAAATTTTTCCTAGGATTGGAGTGTATACAGCACTGATATCAGATAATTGTACCTATTTTTATGAAAAATCAGTTCCATTTTGCTCTATGCTTGGCATAGACAATAGAACCTTGTGTCCACACTCATATTCATTGGTGGATAGGTTGTATGGGCTGTTGTAGACCAAATTAAATACAATTTTCTGGGCCATATGAAACTTTGGATAGATTTGTCACTAAGTTTAGGAGTTCTAGAGGCAAATGATAGTTGCTTAGACTTCATGCTGTACAGTGGGAGATAAAATTTTCATGTGTTTAAAATAATTAATCAAATTGGTGTAGTTTTGTTTCTAAACAGATCCTTGTTTTAGATGTGATCTCTTGTTCCAATCAAAGCCACTAAAGGAATGTATGTCAGTAACCCTTGATGACTGCAAGTACATTAAAGATCATAAAAGGAAGTGGAAGAATTCACAATTCAAGTGTCCATTTAAATCCACATTTGTGACAGTGACATTTTCCATTTCTATAGTAGTCAAAGTCTGAGTGAGATTACCAAGAGTGTTATTCACATAAGTGCAAGTGGAATACATACAAGAGACTGTTGCAGACAAAGACATTGGAAATATTTCAGTATTGGACATTTCTAATTAATTATATGTGATACTGTGTATGTAGAGACTTACTGTTGTTTTGTTTGTTATATATGTTATAAATATTAATATTTTGAACACCTTAAGGTGGAACTTTGGTCAGAAAATTAATTCCTGCTGGATCACTTGAGGCTGACCCCTTTTGCAGGTGTAGCTCTGAAACACAGTAAAAAATAAGTGCCTATACTGTTTAAAATCCACTGTTCCACCCTGCTCTACACAGGCTCAGTTGTACTCTATTTTTTTGCAATGAATAAAATCTAGAGGCCAGTTTGCTGACAGCCTGAAATTCTACTGCTGCTCAAAGGTCCTGGGCTTCAGTAAAATGGTAGCATAATAATTAATGTGGAATGTATTTTTCTTGCTAATGAACCTTATTTTATCACATTTTTGTGAGTAGAGTTCCACTTTGAGTAAATGTTCAATCATTATAAACAAATAGTTTTATCATTTTTTGAAAAAAAGGTAGGTAGGGAGGTGTAATGTAAGGAGTATGACATTATCGCTTAAGACTGTATGCTATTGATGCTTTATAGGATATGTTATGATATTTGTCATGATTTTGTTTTATAATTCATGTTTTAAGACATAGGAGAGGTAGGCTACTGACTTAGACAGTATAGCAGTGACTGACAGAAGAGACCCATGCTGACTGTTATTGTATAACATTCTGCAGTATAGTATGTGCAGAAATGGACAAAAAGTGAAATGGTTTTGGGTTTAGCAAACTTTGTGGGAAGACTACAAAATTAAAACTAATGAAATTTCTGGACTGACTTTATTGACGGTATGACATGACCGGGGTAATAGTGACTGAAAGATGGAGTCAAGGTTAAGAAATTATAAGAATTTACAAATATTGTATGGGAGATAGTATAGGTTGGGAAATGTAAAAGAATAGTCTATATAAAATACTTTGTAGTGAAAACATGTACTTCAAGGGATTTATAATAATAAAGATTATTAATATTGTAAGAGTATTGTATTATGATAAAACTATATAGATACATGTATATTATTTTAGCGGATGTTGTAGAAGTAAAAGGAAGCCACTAAATTAAGTTATTAGATAAGATGAGAGTGTAAGAGCCATTGCTTTGTAGGTTGCCCTGAAATGCTTGCCAGAGGCCAATTGTATCCTGACACTGACTTTATTTTTATTTTTATTTTTATAACTATATTTTTGAAGTGTATTTTATATCCAGACAAATATCAGGTGATCGCAGAAGACATGATGCAACTTGTTACAAATGGTAATTGCTACAAAGGAAGGATTTCATGCAATAAAGGAACATCTGAGACTTGTACCCTTGCAGAACAGGTATGCACTGAACTTGTGTCTTACAGCATCCAAAGCAGCTTGTGCTATGATACTGGACCAGCAACTGATGATGAAGAAGGAGATCTCTCCAAAAAACATCAAGCACTTGGCTAAGCTGAAAAGACCTATGCAGGAAAAGGCAGAGCCTTATGGGACTGAGTCTGCTGAATGCTCCTTGGAACCACATACTTGGCTTTCATTCACTAACTAAACGGATTGTTCCTCTTCCTTGTTATCCTTGATGTGATGTTGCTGAGTAAATGTTGCCTGTTGCAAGAAGTTTGTGGCAAGAATGATCACAATGCCACTGAGACTGACAACTGTTTTCCGTGCCACATATGGAGAAGGACTTTGCAGCTACAGAAGAAGATGCAGTGTGTTTTTGATTGGACTGATTTATTTATTTTTTATTTTTTGGACTGATTTATTTTTATTTTTTTTGGACAATTTATGTGATCAGTGTTGGGTGCACGGGGTCTCTGAAGAGCATGGTGGGTGATCTGTACTGTAATTGCTGTGAGGCTTATGCCTCAACAGGGGGGAAATGTTGTAGAATCTCATATTAGCCAATGTATTTCATATATATATATATTGATTTGCATATATTTTATTGATAATTATTATTATTATTATTATTATTATTCATATTATTATATAGTAGTGGTTTTATCAATATTATTATTCAATAAGTAAAGCAACAATTATTAATCTTTAATAATGTATACTGTGTTTTCCATAGATTTAGAAAGTCTTCATTTATAAGTGTTGAACTTTAAGTGACCTCTGCTTTATGACAAGTACTTGTACACAGGTGTTCTCGAAAATGTATTAAGATAGTTTACTGGGTGAAAGTTCATTAGGATAGATTCAAGTAATATAGAATTGTCTCAAGTCTAAAATGCATATAAATCAGACACATAAAGATATGAAAACAGGTGGTTTAGAAATAATTAAAGTTATGTACAGTACATTAAATTAAGTTTGACAAGGTCAAACAAAGGTCTGCTTGTGCCCTCATTAAAACTGTTAAAATACATACATATAGTGAGACATATAACACATCTGGTGGGGTTATTGAAAGTTCATTGTCTCAGTCGTAAATCTGCAAATCCTTGAAGCTAGTATCAAGATAAGGAGAGTCTGATAACACAGCTGGGTGCCAGACTGTCTCTATACAGGTGTTTTTAATTGGACAAAAACAGTTATAAATCACTTTAATGAACATATAGGAATTTTGGGAATAATTAAGTTTATCTGGTTGTAGAACAAGTGTCAGATTTATGGTTGGTTACTTTGACGTAGATCTTAGTGACCAATCATATGTAAGACAGATAGTTGAGATAAGACTTGTAAAAGAGTATATAAATGCAAGCTCTGCAATTGTTAGACAGACAAGTCAGATAGGAGCTCATAAGGCTGAACTCTGTGTTTGCTGCCCTATTGCATGGGTCATAGAGGTCAGAACCAATGGGCAAGTATCTGTCCTAACTTGTCCCCTCGGACAAGTCAGATAGGAGCTCATAAGGCTGAACTCTGTGTATGCTGCCCTATTGCACGGGTCATAGAGGTCAGAACCAATGGGCAAGTATCTGTCCATAACTTGTCTCCTCGTACGAATCAGAGAAGACTTCTCAACTTGTTCCAGAATGTGGTCTCAGGTGAATTTTCCTCAAGAACTTGGTCGGGCTGGAACCCAGAACTCTGTGAGGGGACCAGACCACCGGCAGATTGACTGGTCCCTATCAGGTGACGGGTTCCCAAGAATTGGCAGTAAAGACTCATTCTGGTTCAAGGTGAGAACAATTCACAATTGTTTAAACTTGGTTAGAGGATAAGAATATTTATATCTAATATGCATGCATTTTAAGAAACTGTATAAATTAGACCTGTATATTGTAATATTTTGAACATAAACCTGTATGTTATCAGCTGTTAATAAACCTGCATTGCTGAAGTTCTGCCTGGTTCGATACTTTACTATTCTACTTCACATCTGGCAACCACCGACTTCATGTCCCCTCTCTGAAGTTCGCACCTTGGTTTATTGGGCCTTTCCATATTCTTCGCAGGATTAACCCAGTGGCTTACGCATTAGACCTTCCTTCTAATATGCGTATCTCTAATGTATTTCATGTCTCCTTATTAAAACCTTTGGTCTGCAACCGCTTTACCGCCTCAATGTCACGTCCTCACCCTGTACAGGTTGAGAACTATGAGGAGTATGAAGTGCAGTCCCCGTAGGGGATACTGTACTGTATGCGCCCAGGTACCTGCATTGGAAAGGGTATGGTCCGGAGGAATGCTCTTGGGTCTCGTCCTCGGATGTACATGCCCTTGTCCACCTCCGTGATTTCCATAGACATTTTCCCCCCAAGCCTGGTGGTCCTCCGAGGGGGAGGGGTCGCTAAGGAGGTGGTACTGTCAGGGCTGGGCTCAGCCATTCCTTTCTCTGAACTGGCCACTCAACTGTCGTCTAATTGCCAGCTCCTATCTCTCCACAGTGACTCACTTGTTGATGATATCCTGCTTGTCAGTCCTGCCTACTTAAGCCATCCAGCCCAGATGATTTCTGCCTTCGCCTTGGTCAACATCACAGAGACTATCTCCTGCATTCCTGTTAAAGAATTGCTTGGCTGACATTTCTTCTGGCTCCAGATCCTGCTTGTTGTTCCACTATGCTGATCTCTGGCTTCCTGACTTTCTGGCTTGTCTGACTATCTGTTCCGGTTACTGAACTTTGGCTATGTTTTGACTACGTTTCTTCTATTTACTTTTATTATTAAACAAGTGTGATTTAGCTGTACTTCTGTCTTGGTCTGATTCATGGTTTCTGACACAGGATGATGGCAATTACACCCACAGTCACCATCTCTCTTTAAAAAACATGAGAGATTCTATCCTAAATGCAGACTTGTTGTACTTCATGCACTAAATTAGATTTATTAAAATTATTTAAAATTATTAAAGGAGGTACATTATTAGGGGAAGGTGTAACTCTGAAGTGTATAGCTAGATAAATGGAAGCGCCTCTATATAGCAATGAAGTACATGATGGAATTACGCAATCCCATGTATGTCTAATATGATGAAACCGACATAGTAATCAATGTAAATTAAAATTAAAAATTAAAAATCACTAAAAAAACAGTTTTTATTTTTGCGGTTTCCCCCTCCAATGTCTTTTATATGGTTCTATACCCCAGAATTTCAAGTGGGTGGAATCTCTTTGGTGTACTTTAGCAAAATGTTTTTATACGCTATGACAAACAAAAGGGGGAGGGGGAACCACAAAATTAGGACCCTCAGTCAGCTTGAATCCAAATGGATATTCCTTATGAATACCTTCACGCCACGTGGACTAAACATAGAATTTGGTCTTAACTGTTTTTTAGTGATTTTTAATTTTAATTTACATCAGGAACATTGATTACTATGATCCTTTAATCATATTAGACATGGATAGGATTACGTAATTCCATCATGTACTTCATTGCTATATAGAGGCACTTCCATTTATCTAGCTATACACTTCAGATTTATACCTTCCCCTGATAATTTACCTCCTTTAATAATTTTAAATCATTTTATTAAATCTACTGTATTTATTGGTGTATAACACTCACTTTTTCACCACGAAAATCGCAATCAAATATCGTGTGCGTGTTATACGCCAATACTTCAATTTTTGGCTGCCTCGGAGGGGACAGGGAGGGGGGCAGGACAAGTGCCGTCAGATTACATACAGTGAGGATCTCCTGTTATAGGAAGTCCCGTCTCCTGGGCCACCATTGGACCACTGTTCTGTCTATCATAAGAGATCTCACTGTATGTAATCTGTCGGCGCTTGTCCCGCCCCTCTCACTGTCCCCTCTGGGCTGCAGATGAGCATCAATCAGGCTGCACTGATGGCAATGGTGAGACTGCTGCATTGATGGCAATGGTGAGGCTGCTGAATTGAGGCAATGGTGAGGCTGCTGCATTGATGGCAATGATGAGGCTGCATTGATGGCATTTGTGAGGCTGCAGATGGGCATTGATCAGGCTGCATTAATGGCAATGGCAATGCATTGATGGCAATGGTGTGGCTGCAGATGGGCACTGACCCTTATTTTGCTTCAAAGTTCCTTATTTAAAATGTAAGTATTTTTCCTGAAACTTCCCTCTTAAAATGAATGTGCGTGTTATACGCTGATAAATATGGTAATTTGGTGCATGCAGTACAATAAGTCTGCATTCAGGATAGAATCTATCATGTTATTCCCAATTTCATTATATTTTATAATTTTTTTTATATATTTTTTTAAATATATCTTTTAATTCATGTTGGAAATTCATTCAGTCATTCATTCATTCATATTGGAAATTCATGATCTGTTGTTTTGATGTTGATCCCGGTATTTCTTGGCTCCAGTTCCATATTTAAACATCAGTCTCACCGCTAACATCTATTATTTATATTTATATATTGTGGAGATGCGACCCCGTGTCACAGGTGCATATGAGCAGTGTATGCCTGATTTTGGTAGGCTTGCTAATTGTACACCTGTGTGCTGGCTTCTTACTCATCCCAGGAATAGAGGTCAGTGCTCAGACTTGGAGACAGCTCCGCCTGGCAGACAGGAAGTCTGGCCTGGGAGGTCGGGAGGGTCCCAGTAGGAGACGGCTCCAGGAGAAAGAGACAGGGGGTTTCGGAGTCTAAGGCTGCAGGCACAGCCTGTGTGTGCGTGTCTGTAGCAGGCAAATGTGGCCCGCGACCAAAACAGCACGAACCTGACAGTGAGTAAGCCAGGAGACTAGAGTTTGTGTTTATACAGTGATGGTGGAACCCCCCTGTGAGGGAAGATTACTGTTTGTTTGGAATTTTTTGTTACCATTAAATAAAAGTGGTCCGCCATGCCCTAAAAACGCAGTCTGGAGAGGCACGTTTCTGGAAACCTGCATGTACCACTTGAACCTAATCACCCCGGATCGTCGCAATATATATATCCCTATTTGGAATCCCAGACACAATATTTAATATAGTCTACATGAAAATGTCCGACTAGGGCTTACAGGTCACCAGAAATATGGCGACTAGTCAGACTTATCCTGATCCACTATAAAATGGCCGCCATGATATATTGTCTTTTTACACAAGACTTGGGGAAAATGGCAGTTGTCATTAATTAATGCACACTATTTAAGGACACTTCTCATACCCCCTATAGCCCCCTGAACAAGTCACGTGGGCATGATGTAAGGCGTAGGGTGCAAGCGGAGGTATACTGGAAGTGACGCTAGTAAGGATACGAGTTCGGCACTTGTGAATTTTTGCTTGTTTTCCACTTTTAAATGTGAGTTTTAGCTGTTTGTTTGATAATAAACTTGTTTGAATATTAATACACCACAAGAGTATTCTCCTTTATACATGCATACCTGGAGGATTTAGGAAAGGACCCCATAGGAACACTGCAGAATCTACACTGCCATTTCAAAGAGCAGAGTGTTGGGAAAATATACAGAGGACCCCAGAGGTGACCCAACCACATTACATCACTTCTGAGAGATACCAATACATGCTGTATATCAAGCATATCTCAGGTGAGAGGCTAGAGAGCACAGAGGTGACACAGGAAGAAAGGGGAAGAAATCACCCATTATTATGGACATTCACAAGCAATGGTGAAGGGATACATCACAAATATTCATTATAAACTATAATAAGGATGCATACTATTGAAGGAATTGTATATTTATTTCACAGATATTGATATTGTTTTCTAGCTTGTGTGTTTATTTGTGTCCATCCTTGAGATACATGGGAATATTGTATATTGTATTGAATATTTAAAGCTGATATTATTGTTTTAGTTGACATGCAGCTCAATACTACTCATCTTTCAAATATCAGACACTTTATCATGCTTTTCTAAACCCTGTAATTGGGGATCAATTTGATATGTTAAGAGGCTCATATGCAGTGGGTGGCACCAGTGTCTTGGAATGATTTTTATACACAATTTTTCACACTGCCGATGGAAGCAGGAATTTGCATATTCCATTTAGTGGATGGGCTTTTTTCTTTTGTTTGATTTATTGTCTCTGGTGAAGGACGGTCATGACAGACATGGTGGATTCAATACAGAAATTTTAGAACTGAATGAATGCCATCAGAGAGATCCAAGATGGGGTGTGTGCCACTTTTGATTCTGTAACTGTGAAAAGGTTGGAAACAAAAATCTCTGAAAACTTTCCCAAATCGGAACTAAAGACAAGAAGACTCACAAGGGTTGCATAAAGGTCTGCTTATCTGTGCAGTGACAGAGGAAGTTTGGAAGATATAAAGCAATAAGGGCATTGGGAGTTGAATTCTAATTTGTAGCCCACAAAACCACTTCCTATAACCAGGCATCTGAAATGATGTGTGTCCAATTACCTGTAAAGTTTAACAGATGTCCACCCACTTGGAAAGTGAGGGTGCCCCATCATACCGAAGATGACTTACTTGTCTGCAAGTTTGGGCAATTTAGGCCCTGGGTTTGTGGTTATAATGGGTTCCTTTTTTAGGTTTGGCCTTGGAGGCTGAAGCCTGAAAATAATGAAAGGACCCCTTCTTTGCCTCAGAAGAAGGTTGATTCTTCTTCACTTCATGTCTAGACTTTGCCTAGAGTAACATACTTGATGAGGATGTCCAAAGCAGCTCTGAAGAGATGTTTACTCTTGGATAGCATGCATGGCAAACAGTTGTTTGCAAATAATTTTATGCATGTTCACTGATACGGACTGATACAGTAAATAGGACAGGAGACATCCACTAACCAATATACTTAATAGTGCAGGGCTGTAGGTATGAACTTTAAAGGCATCAGAAATTATTATGAAGTAAAGCTGGATCCCTTGCTATGAGTTTATTCCATTCCTCCAATGTTTGACAGGTTAACATCACAGCCATGAAGGGTTGCAATGCAGGTGAGATGGGAGACTGCGAGGTCAACTGTCCATTTCTTCAAAAAGACATCCTTTTAACAGGTATTGGACCACAAATAATTTGGGAGGTAAAAACAATGTATCAGTTTTCCAGTCACCATACAGAATGTCTTGAAATAATGTGTGCATTGTAAAAAGATTTAATAGCAGAAGCTACAGACTGTGCTTCAATTATTTAAATTGACACACACTGCAAAATGGCCTCTCAAAGCTTGGGAGTTTTGGCAGGTGCCTGCCTCAGGAACATCTATTTCCTGCAAGGATTTTGTAAACTCCTCATTAGATAGAAACTCCACAAATGAAGGCTCAGAGGCTGCATGCAGATCAAATATCTCTACAGGGGAAAACACAAAGGTAAATGTATGTTCCCTGCAAATTTGGCCCGCAAAATTGCTGTGAAATCCTCCAGGGTAAAATCTGAGGAGGAGGCCACACCAATGAGCCAAGGGGGACTCAGGAATGTAAGGACTTCAGCATTGGACAGCGTTCCAAGCTGTTGGCATCAGTTCCTTAAGAGGGAACATTGTAGTTCACCCAAGAACTATTAGTGCATCTTGAGCTGACCCAATTCAGCTTGACTGCTCATTTTGTTTCTGTTATCCGACACGTTGCACCTCAGATGGGAACAACTTACCTCTAATACAAGGTAGAAACCTCAAGCACATATGAACCTACTGCTGGAAGTATTAGAGGTCCAAAAGGACAGAGGTGACCAGGTCACTGTAGGTGGCAGCAAGGACTAACTTAGGTGAAGCCTCATGTCTCTTGTGATAAGGACTGTGATAGAACCACTTTGGCACCCCGCTTGGGTGGTTCCTTCCTGCCCTCCAAACCATTCCAAGCAGACCAAGAGCTAATACCAGCCCTTTTTACCCCAAGCATCATACACAAGACAATATGTTGGGATAGAACCAAAGGAATGACTCTTTATGGAACAGAAATACAGATTTGTATACATTTCAAAAGTATCCTTCAAGAGTTAGCCAAACTAGCCAACAGACAGAAACAATAGGTAACTCAATTAACACAATTAACAATAGGAATGTACCCCTAGGAGGCACATAATGAGAGAGACACAAACTTGTGTATTCTGTCCACTAGACAAGTCATCAGAAGACAAACAATGTTCCAGCAGTCTGATAAAGTGGAATTAATTTATCTTTGTAGATCTCTTGAGGGATCTTTTTGATAAATATTTCTGCCCCAAGTGAAGGAGCCTTTCCAACCCAGTCTGCAGGAGGGCCGGCCACTATATTCCCTCTGGCGATTACCCTGTACAAAATTA
The DNA here is from genome assembly GCA_037952925.1 of Lithobates clamitans. NCBI lineage: Eukaryota > Metazoa > Chordata > Amphibia > Anura > Ranidae > Lithobates > Lithobates clamitans. Next base: position 3,568,731 of record JBBGZY010000076.1, on the reverse strand, counting down.
TTATTACACCTTTCCATCCACTCCAGAAGGGAAGCTTTATTGTCTTCAGAGAATTAATCCAAGCCTCGCTCTCAGTGTCCATTACATTGTTGTCCATTACAGACTGATCTGCTCTCTCCATGGGCTATAATCAGTGGGTAAGAGGCGTGCCCCTAATCCTTTCCAAAAGCCCTGTCCTGGTTGGGTCTGTCACATTTCTTGCCCATCATAAGTAGACTAGCAAGGTCCCAGACCTCCACCTGGTCTGGACCTGCGTTAGCCGGGCAGAGTGAACCCACATACAGTGGGGAGAACAAGTATTTGATACACTGCCGATTTTGCAGGTTTTCCTACTTACAAAGCATGTAAAGGTCTGTAATTTTTATCATAGGTACTCTTCAACTGTGAGAGACGGAATCTAAAACAAAAATCCAGAAAATCACATTGTATGATTTTTAAGTAATTAATTAGCATTTTATTGCATGACATAAGTATTTGATACATCAGAAAAGCAGAACTTAATATTTGGTACAGAGACCTTTGTTTGCAATTACAGAGATCATATGTTTCCTGTAGTTCTTGACTAGATATGCACACACTACAGGGATTTTGGCCCACTCCTCCATACAGACCTTCTCCAGATCCTTCAGGTTTCGGGGCTGTCGCTGGGCAATACGGAATTTCAGCTCCCTCCAAAAATTTTCTATTGGGTTCAGGTCTGTAGGGCCACTCCAGGACCTTGAGATGCTTCTTACAGAGCCACTCCTTAGTTGCCCTGGCTGTGTGTTTTGGGTCGTTGTCATGCTGGAAGACCCAGCCACGACCCATCTTCAATGCTCTTACTGAGGGAAGGAGGTTGTTGGCCAAGATCTTGCGATACATGGCCCCATCCATCCTCCCCTCAATATGCTGCAGTCGTCCTGTCCCCTTTGCAGAAAAGCAGTCCCAAAGAATGATGTTTGCACTTCCATGCTTCACGGTTGGGATAGTGTTCTTGGGGTTGTACTCATCCTTCTTCTTCCTCCAAACACGGCGAGTGGAGTTATACCAAAAAGCTCCATTTTTGTCTTATCAGATCACATGACCTTCTCCCATCATCCAGATGGTCATTAGCAAACTTCAGACAGGCCTGGACATGGGCTGGCTTGAGCAGGGGGACCTTGCGTGCGCTGCAGGATTTTGATCCATGACAGGGTAGTGTGTTACTAATGGTTTTCTTTGAGACTGTGGCCCCAGCTCTCTTCAGGTCATTGACCAGGTCCTGCTGTGTAGTTCTGGGCTGATCCCTCACCTTTCTCATGATCATTGATGCCCCACGAGGTGAGATCTTGCATAGAGCCCCAGACCGAGAGATTGACCGTCATCTTGAACTTCTTCCATTTTCTAATAATTGCGCCAACAGTTGTTGCCTTCTCACCAAGCTGCTTGCCTATTGTCCTGTAGCCCATCCCAGCCTTGTGCAGGTCTACAATTTTGCCCCTGATGTCCTTGGCCATTGTGGAGAGGCTGAAGTCTATTTGATTGGGTGTGTGGACAGGTGTCTTTTATACAAGTAACAAGTTCAAACAGGTGAAGTTAATACAGGTAATGAGTGGAGAACAGGAGGGCTTCTTAAAGAAAAAATAACAGGTCTGTGAGAGACGGAATTCTTACTGGTTGGTAGGTGAGCAAATACTTATGTCATGCAATAAAATGCTAATTAATTTAAAAATCATACAATGTGGTTTTCTGGATTTTTGTTTAAGATTCCATCTCTCACAGTTGAAGAGTACCTATCATAAAAATTACAGACCTCCTACATGCTTTGTAAGTAGGAAAACCTGCAAGATCGGCAGTGTATCAAATACTTGTTCTCCCTTCTGTAGGTGGTCAGAATGATTTCCATTCTTGGCCGCAGGGAAGGGTTGTCGTCAGTAGGTGTGGGACAGAGGTCATGAACCCTCTGTCTGGCTGCCACAGCTTCAGCTGGGTGGTCTTTACCATTCCAGGGCTCAGTCTGCTGCTGGAGAGAGGGGCCAACTGCCCCGGCTCCCTAGAGCCATGAATACACATGAGTTGCTAGGCAGAGGCCAGTAGCACTCTGCCCTGTTGCCAGTGCTTCAGCTGGGTGGTCTTTACCATTGCGGGGCTTGGTTTGCTGCTGGGGACAGGGGCCAACTGCCCCAGCTCTGGAGACATTGTAGATGCTAGACAGAAGCCAGAGCTGGGAGTAGGAGCTTCACTACATCAGATTATCACTGGGGAGAGAGGCCATCTACCCAAGGTCCCTGGATCTCCAGAGTTGTTGCCAGTGCTCGGCTGACCTGATGCCAGCACTTCTGCTGGGGACCCCACATTATCCGCTCTGGCTAACTGTTGGGGAGGGAGGACAGCTTGCTCCACTCCTGGACTGTGGATCTGCCACTGGCGAGGGAGTACGACCACCTCCTTTCCTATCCTATGGATCTGCGGCTAGGGAGTGAGGATGGCTTCATCTCCTCCTCCCTGGTCCTTAAACTGCTGCTGGGGAGAGTAGCCGGCTGCTCCATCTCCCGTACACTCATCCAGCTGCTGGGAAGACATTTCTCTGGTACTGTATCCCAGGTGCATGGATCCTTGCTAGGGAGGAAAACTGTTTCCTCCATTCTGGCTGACTGTTGGGGAAGGAGGATGACCATCTCCTCTCCTGAACTGTGGATCTTCTGCTGGGTAAGAAGAACCGCCACCTTGTCACCCTGGGCCTCCAGAGCTGCCATGGTTGTGGGGCAGAGATCTGTAGCACTCTGCCCTTGAAGCCAGCTCTTCTGCTGTGGAGCAAAATGAAAAGTCGGTGACCTTGCACAAATACTCCAGGACCACCGATTGTAGCAGGCAGACATCAGCAGCACTCTGCCTTGATGCCAGCTCTTCTGCTGGAGGCTCACTGGGTTGTTTCTCCTCAGCAGAAAAGTCTATTAAATCCCTAGTCTCTAGAACTGGTGGTGGGGGATTGAGGTTCACCTTCTCTTCTCCCTGGAGCCACTGAAGGTGCTGGGCAGAGGTTGGTAAAGCTCTGCCCCGATGCCAGCACTTCAGTTGAAAGCTCAGTAAATGTTACATCCTCAGATGAAAAGTCAATTAAATCCATGTTTTCTGTGATCTGTGGCTGAGGTGTGAGGATGGTTTCTCTCCTCCCTCATCCTTGAACTGCCGCTGGGGAGAGGAGTCAGCTGCTACACCTCCTGTACCCTTATCCAGCAGCTGGACGGACGCATTCCTCCATCTAAGCTCACCCTGTGCAGAAACAGGTTAGTCAAGAAGAGTCAGCAATTTCTGCATTTGCCATAAGAGCTCTGTTTCCAAAGCTGTGATTGGAGGTGAGCAAAGCACACTGGTACTCTGCCCCACTGCCAACATTTCAGCCGGGATTTCAGAGCTGTTGACTGGTACTTCCTGATTGTCCCAGGCAAAGGGACCTCAGCCCTGCTGCTAAGCAGAGTCTAGCAGCCATCTGTAGGCGATCTCCAGCTCCCAGTCCCGAACAGCTCAAAACTCCAAATCTTCCTGTGCTCAGAACACTTTCGAGACATTCAGCCTCCGCTCTCTGTACTCCATGATTTCCTCTAAATGCCACTCCAGAACGCTCCCAAAATCAGGATCCTCGGACAGCCCCCCATTCAACAGCCTCAGGCCTCCAAAGCCAAAGCTTTCCATTGGCTGTCGTCCTCTGTCCACGGGCACACTTGGGCTACATACTAGTGGAGGGCTCTGTAGCTCTTGTACAACTGCATCTCTGCCTGGACCAGCCTGCTTAACTCAGCTGCCCACTCCTTGTGCGGTTGTTTCTCCAATAAAAGCATTTACACTTCATACTCTGACCAGTACCTTTTCTAGATGGAAAGGAGAATTTTTCCCTGGTGGCGCTACTCATGATTCCTGAGGAGCATATGGCACCCACAACAGTGTATTGTCTAGGGGCGACAAGTATTTTTATGCAGTTCAGGTAAGGAGTCCAGCTTTTAAAGTATTCCAAGACTAAAGCCAGCCATAGATGGTTTGAATCTTCTATGGGAAGGCTGATTGTACCCACGTTTATCCATCGATCGACTTGGGTACAACCAGCATGTCGAATTTTAAATGTGATTATTGCCAGTGGCTATAGCTGCTAGCAATAATCACTGTATTCACCTGGCAGGGGCGGCTCCCTCCCCCTGGATAACACAATAGCTCAGCAGGAGGGAATCGAGGCAATTATTTGTGGTTGCAGGAAAGAAAATTGCATTATCTATGATCTATCTTATTAGAAAGGGAACTGCTTAACCTCAAAGATAAAATCAGTAAATTCTCTAGGTCTAATTTAGGCAAATCAGATCAGACAGCCATTCAGGATTTAGGACAAAGCACATACATTGTCATCAGAGGGCTGACAAGGTGGGGGGAGGGGGGTGCTGTGGTGATCTTGAGACAAGAAAAATATTGAGATAAGGTAAAATTTAGTCAGCTAAATTATCATCTCACTTATCAGCTACTCAAAATAAATCCGACAAATGAGTTTAAATGTAAGCTCCTTGATTTACCTAACAAAGGAAAGGAGATGGAGGTATTAAAGCGGAGTTCCAACTACAATATATATATATATATATATATAATTTTTTAAAACCTTTTACAAGCATTTAAAAAGGTGTTTTAACACTCACGTCTTCTGTTTTATTTCTCCCCCGATGTCTGCTTTCATCTGTTTAACCACTTGCCGACCGCCTCACGCATATATACGTGAACAGAGCGGCACGGGCAGGCAAAATCACGTACCTGGTACGTGATTGCCTTCCCGCGGGCGGGGGGTCCGATCAGACCCCCCCCCGGTGCCAGCGGCGGTCGGCTTTTGTCTGGGAGCGATCAGAGATGAGGGGGAGGCCATCCGATCGTGGCCCCCCCTCGCGATCACTCCCAGCCAATGAGAAACTTCCCCTGCCTTTGTGTAGTACACAGAGGCAGAGGATGTGATGTCATCTCTCCTCGGCTCGGCAGTTTCCGTTCCGGCGCCGAGGAGAGAAGAAATGTGAGTGCACAAAACATACACACACACACACAGTAGAACATGCCAGGCACACTTTACACCCCTGATCCCCCCCGATCGCCCCCCAATCACCCCTCCCCCCGTCACACTGACACCAAGCAGTGTTTTCTTTTCCTGATTACTGCATGGTGTCAGTTTGTGGCAGTTAGAAGTGGTAGGGCAGTTAGTGTTAGCCCCCTGTGGGTCTAGGATACCCCCCTAACCCCCCCTAATAAAGTTTTAACCCCTTGATCACCCCCCTGTCGCCAGTGTCACTAAGCGATCATTTTTCTGATCGCTGTATTAGTGTGGCTGGTGACGCTAGTTAGGGACGTAAATATTTAGGTTCGCCGTCAGTGTTTTATAGCTACAGGGACCCCCATATACTACCTGATAAATGTTTTAACCCCTTGATTGCCCCCTAGTTAACCCTTTCACCACTGATCACCGTTACTGGTGACGCTGGTTAGTTTGTTTATTTTTTTATAGTGTCAGGGCACCCGCCGTTTATGACCGAATAAAGGTTTAGCCCCCTGATCGCCCGGCGGTGATATGCGTCGCCCCAGGCAGCGTCAGATTAGTGCCAGTACCGCTAACACCCACGCACACAGCATACGCCTCCCTTAGAGGTATAGTATCTGTACGGATCAATATCTGATCCGATCAGATCTATACTAGCGTCCCCAGCAGTTTAGGGTTCCCAAAAACGCAGTGTTAGCGGGATCAGCCCAGATACCTGCTAGCACCTGCGTTTTGCCCCTCCGCCCGGCCCGGCCCAGCCCACCCAAGTGCAGTATCGATCGATCACTGTCACTTACAAAACACTAAACGCATAACTGCAGCGTTCGCAGAGTCAGGCCTGATCCCTGCGATCGCTAACAGTTTTTTTGGTAGCGTTTTGGTGAACTGGCAAGCACCTGCCCCAGGCAGCGTCAGGTTAGTGCCAGTACCGCTAACACCCACGCACACACCGTACACCTCTCTTAGTGGTATAGTATCTGAACGGATCAATATCTGATCCGATCAGATCTATACTGGCGTCCCCAGAAGTTTAGGGTTCCCAAAAACGCAGTGTTAGCGGGATCAGCCCAGATACCTGCTAGCACCTGCATTTTGCCCCTCCGCCTGGCCCAGCCCAGCCCACCCAAGTGCAGTATCGATCGATCACTGTCACTTACAAAACACTAAACGCATAACTGCAGCGTTCGCAGAGTCAGGCCTGATCCCTTCGATCGCTAACAGTTTTTTTTGGTAGCCTTTTGGTGAACTGGCAAGCACCAGTGGCCTAGTACACCCCGGTTGTAGTCAAACCAGCACTGCAGTAACACTTGGTGACGTGGCGAGTCCCATAAGAGCAGTTTAAGCTGGTGAGGTGGCAAGCACAAGTAGTGTCCCGCTGCCACCAAAAAGAAAACACAGGCCCGTCGTGCCCATAATGCCCTTCCTGCTGCATTCGCCAATCCTAATTGGGAACCCACCGCTTCTGCAGCGCCCGTAATTCCCCCATTCACATTCCCAACCAAATGCAGTCAGCTGCATGAGAGGCATTTTCTTTATGTCCTCCCGAGTACCCCTACCCAACGAACCCCCCCAAAAAAGATGTTGTGTCTGCAGCAAGCGCGGATATAGGCGTGACACCCGCTATTATTGTCCCTCCTGTCCTGATAATCCTGGTCTTTGCATTGGTGAATGTTTTGAACGCTACCATTCACTAGTTGAGTATTAGCGTAGGGTACAGCATTGCACAGACTAGGCACACTTTCACAGGGTCTCCCAAGATGCCATCGAATTTTGAGAGACCCGAACCTGGAACCGGTTACAGTTACAAAAGTTACAGTTACAAAAAAAAGTGTAAAAAAAAAACCAAAAACAAAAATATAAAATAAAAAAAAATAGTTGTCGTTTTATTGTTCTCTCTCTCTCTATTCTCTCTATTGTTCTGCTCTTTTTTACTGTATTCTATTCTGCAATGTTTTATTGTTATTATGTTTTATCATGTTTGCTTTTCAGGTATGCAATTTTTTATACTTTACCGTTTACTGTGCTTTATTGTTAACCATTTTTTTGTCTTCAGGTACGCCATTCACGACTTTGAGTGGTTATACCAGAATGATCCCTGCAGGTTTAGATATCATCTTGGTATCATTCTTTTCAGCCAGCGGTCGGCTTTCATGTAAAAGCAATCCTAGTGGCTAATTAGCCTCTAGACTGCTTTTACAAGCAGTGGGAGGGAATGCCCCCCCCCCCACCATCTTCCGTGTTTTTCTCTGGCTCTCCTGTCTCAACAGGGAACCTGAGAATGCAGCTGGTGATTCAGCCAGCTGACCATAGAGCTGATCAGAGACCAGAGTGGCTCCAAACATCTCTATGGCCTAAGAAACCGGAAGCTACGAGCATTTTATGACTTAGATTTCGTCGGATGTAAACAGCACCATTGGGAAATTGGGAAAGCATTTTATCACACCGATCTTGGTGTGGTCAGATGCTTTGAGGGCAGAGGAGAAATCTAGGGTCTAATAGACCCCAATTTTTTCAAAAAAGAGTACCTGTCACTACCTATTGCTATCATAGGGGATATTTACATTCCCTGAGATAACAATAAAAATGATTTAAAAAAAAATGAAAGGAACAGTTAAAAAATAAGATAAAAAAGCAAAAAAATAATAAAGAAAAAAAAAAAAAAAGCACCCCTGTGTCCCCTGCTCTCACGTTAAGGCGAACGCAAGCGTCGGTCTGGAGTCAAATGTAGCAGCAATTGCACCATGCATGTAAGGTATCACCGCGAAGGTCAGATCGAGGGCAGTAATTTTAGCAGTAGACCTCCTCTGTAAATCTAAAGTGGTAACCTTTAAAGGCTTTTAAAAATGTATTTAGTTTGTCGCTACTGCACGTTTGTGTGCAATTTTAAAGCATGTCATGTTTGGTATCCATGTACTCGGCCTAAGATCATATTTTTTATTTCATCAAACATTTGGGCAATATAGTGTGTTTTAGTGCAATAAAGTTTAAAAAAGTGTGTTTTTTCCCCAAAAAATGTGTTTGAAAAATCGCTGCGCAAATACTGTGTGAAAAAAAAAAATGAAACACCCACCATTTAAATCTGTAGGGCATTTGTTTTAAAAAAAATATATAATGTTTGGGGGTTCAAAGTAATTTTCTTGCAAAAAAAATAGTTTTTTCATGTAATCAAAAAGTGTCAGAAAGGGCTTTGTCTTTAAGTGGTTAGAAGAGTGGGTGATGTGTGACATAAGCTTCTAAATGTTGTGCATAAAATGCCAGGACAGTTCAAACCCCCCCCCAAATGACCCCATTTTGGAAAGAGTCCATGGAATATTTTATATTGTGACACAAGTTGCAGGAAAGAGACAATTTTTTTTTTCTTTGCACAAAGTTGTCACTAAATGATATATTGCTCAAACATGCCATGGGAATATGTGAAATTACACCCCAAAATACATTCTGTTGCTTCTCCTGAGTATGGGGATACCACATGTGTGGGACTTTTTGGGAGCCTAGCCGCGTATGGGACCCCAAAAACCAAGCACCGCCTTCAGGCTTTCTAAGGGCGTAAATTTTTGATTTCACTCTTCACTGTCTATCACAATTTCGGAGGCCATGGAATGCCCAGGTGGCAAAAAAAAAACCCCCAAATGACCCCATTTTGGAAAGTAGACACCCCAAGCTATTTGCTGAGCGGTATAGTGAGTATTTTGCAGACCTCACTTTTTGTCACAAAGTTTTGAAAATTGAAAAAAGAAAAAAAAATTTTCTTCTTGTCTTTCTTCATTTTCAAAAACAAATGAGAGCTGCAAAATACTCACCATGGCTTTCAGCAAATAGCTTGGGGTGTCTACTTTCCAAAATGGGGTCATTTGGGGGGGGGGGGTTTGTGCCACCTGGGCATTCCATGGCCTCCGAAACTGTGATAGGCAGTGAAGAGTGAAATAAAAAATTTACACCCTTAGAAATCCTGAAGGTGGTGATTGGTTTTCGGGGCCCCGTACGTGGCTAGGCTCCTAAAAAGTCCCACACATGTGGTATCCCCATACTCAGCAGAAGCAGCTAAATGTATTTTGGGGTGCAATTCCACATATGCCCATGGCCTGTGTGAGCAATATATCATTTAGTGACAACTTTGTGCAAAAAAAAAAAAAATGTGTCACTTTCCCGCAACTTGTGTCAAAATATAAAATATTCCATGGACTCAACATGCCTCAAAGCAAATAGCTTGGGGTGTCTACTTTCCAAAATGGGGTCATCTGGGGGGGGTTTTATGCCATCTGGGCATTTTATGGCCTTCAAAACTGTGATAGGTAGTGAGGAGTAAAATCAAAAATTTACGCCCTTAGAAATCCTGAAGGCAGTGATTGGTTTTCGGGGCCCCGTACGCGGCTAGGCTCCCAAAAAGTCCCACACATGTGGTATCCCTATATCAGGAGAAGCAGCTAAATGTATTTTGGGGTGCAATTCCACATATGCCCATGGCCTGTGTGAGCAATATATCATTTAGTGACAACTTTTTGTAATTTTTTTTTGTCATTATTCAATCACTTGGGACAAAAAAAATGAATATTCAATGGGCTCAACATGCCTCTCAGCAATTTCCTTGGGGTGTCTACTTTCCAAAATGGGGTCACTTGTGGGGGTTTTGTACTGCCCTGCCATTTTAGCACCTCAAGAAACGACATAGGCAGTCATAAATTAAAGGCTGTGTAAATTCCAGAAAATGTACCCTAGTTTGTAGGCGCTATAACTTTTGCGCAAACCAATAAATATACACTTATTGACATTTTTTTTACCAAAGACATGTGGCCGAATACATTTTGGCCTAAATGTATGACTAAAATTGAGTTTATTGGATTTTTTTTAGAACAAAAAGTAGAAAATATCATTTTTAAAAAAATGTTTCGGTCTTTTCCCGTGTATAGCGCAAAAAATAAAAACGGCAGAGGTGATCAAATACCCTCAAAAGAAAGCACTATTTGTGGGAAGAAAAGGATGCAAATTTCGTTTGGGTACTGCATTGCATGACCGCGCAATTAGCAGTTAAAGCGACGCAGTGCCAAATTGTAAAAAGTGCTCTGGTCAGGAAGGGGGTAAATCCTTCCGGGGCTGAAGTGGTTAAATAACTTTGATCTTGGTGTTCTGTTCGTTCTCATGTTGCTTGTGGGAATGTGAAGCCCACATGCATCCTGTTCCGGGATACGGTGCTGATGCTGGACCAGCATGCACCGTCCCGTTCTCGCGCATGCGCAGTAATGCGCCATAGCGGCGCTGTAAAGTATACAGGTTGCCATTACAACGGGCGTCGTCGGAAGTGCCCGCCCCATTGTTATGGCAACCTAGCCCTTGGCACAGCCCACTGACTCCTGGGAAATGATGACACACATCTCCCAGGAGCAGTAGCGAGTGGAGGAGCCGAGGGAAGTGATGCCAGGAGCCCAAGGTGATGAAGGAGGTAGATTTTAAGGGACCACATAGCAACAGGCATAAAAAGGTAAGTAAAAAAAAATGTTCTCCAAATATTTTTTTTTTATTTATTTCATGCACATTAATGACATTTTTTTTTTGGGGTGAAACTCCACTTAGAGTAACAAGACAGTGTAATATTTGATGATGAATGATATTATAACTCCCAGCACCTTTTAAAAATCTATAAAAAGGAGAGTCCAGTATAGGGCTGTCCAATAGTGGCTGGAATTGGGCCACTTTTGGAACACCATGCCCCCTTTCACACTGAGGTGCTTTGCAGGAGCTAAAGTGCTAAAAATAGTGCCTGCAAAGCGCCCTGAAAGAGACGCTCAATGCACTCCAATGTGAAAGCCCTGAGGGCTTTCACACTGGAGTGGTGCGCTTGCAGGGCGGTCTAAAAAGTCCTGCAAGCTGCATCTTTGGAGTGCTGTAGGAGCGGTGTATTTACTGCTCCTAAAGCGCCCCTTCCAATTGAAAACAATGGGGCAGCGCTCCAAACCCTTTGAGGGCGGTTTTAACCCATTTTCGTCCGTTAGCGGGGGTTAAAACTGCCCCGCTAGCGGCCAAATAGCGCCGCTAAAACGTCAGTAAAGCGTCGCTAAATATATAAATATAAATAATTTATGCAAGCGCCCGCAACACTTCAGTGTGAAAGTAGCCTTGAGGGCAATGGGTAGACCTACGTCCCCAACTTGGTCATCAGGCTCCCAGGATACTGAGATGGTACTGGCATACATCCAGGATATCAAATGGCAGCTAGGATATTTGTGGCCACACTGGATTTCAGAACATTTTAATGTTGCATACCTCAACATTTAGCCTATCTTGCTCCTAAAGCGGTGGTAAAGTCTTCCATCCAGGTTTACGGACTCCGGCTGTCTGACTGGCCGAACCACCAGTCAGAATTTATGTCACTTTCACATGTGTTTTATTTTTGGAATAAAGGACTAAATTCGATATTGAGGGGTTGTTGTCATTTTTGAGTAGAAAGGCTCCAACTTTGGGTGCTCTACTTTTTCCTAATCTTTTCAGTTTGAGTAGCCAAAATCATACCTGGTTATCCATTGTGGGGTCTTATCATTGTGGCACAAACATGTGTAGATATTGTAGGGTACACAGGAGGAGTATAAACTTCAAGTCTTTAATCACAAGTCAAACACCTCCTATTTGAAGGAATATAAACTGTAATTCTAAATATGTGATATATCTGATCGAGTGCAGTGTGTGCTCCCTCGTTTACATAGGGTGTACAATGTGACCCTTGGAGATTCATATTGGGAGGCACTATTGCAACTCTATAAATGTTAACGTGAAACAAATATCTAAAAATTCAAGGATGTGCCCAAGGGGAATATGAGCTCTCTTTCCTTTGGTGTACTAGTATGAAAAGTGACCAGTAGCATAAAATAATAAAGCGGGTAGGTATTCACAAGAATGGCCAATAATCCTAACCAGTGATGAGATGTTAATTTGTATATGAAGTGAAGTATTTGTATCAGTTCCCCAGTAGATTGTCCCCGGGATGTTGGTTAATCTGTATAATAATATGTGGGTATCAGTTTCGCTGTACATTTCCCTGGTTAGTTTGAAAGGGCTATAGTGGGTGGAGGTGCTTATAAATATACGTCTTAAGACCAGGAATTGTTTTTTTTTGTATGCATTTGGGACTATCCATTTATAATTACTTTGGGTCGCTACTGCTCCTAGTGACTGAATCCTTCTGACCTTATTTTTATTTGAAAAATTCATACATTTTAATACATCTGTCATGTGCAGCCCCACCAATTCCCATGTTTGGGGGGTGGCAGGGCAATTTAACAGGGTTCTAGTAGTTTAGTGTTTAATGATTAAGGCTTGACAGCTGAAATGCATAAGTCCATAGTATTGTCTTGATTTTACTATGTGAAACAAAATAAGGTGCTTAACCACTTCAGCCCTGGAAGGATTTACCCCCTTCATGAACAAGCCATTTTTTACAATACGGCACTGCGTCGCTTTAATTTACAATTGCACGGTCGTGCTAAGTTGTACCCAAACAAAATGTATGTCCTTTTTTTCCCACAAATAGAGGTTTCTTTTGGTGGTATTTGATCACCTCTGCGGTTTTTATATTTTGCCCTATAAACAAGAAGAATGATAATTTTGAAAAAAACACAATATTTTTAACTTTTTGCTATAATAAATATCCCAATTTAAAAAAAAAAAATTTCTTCATCAGTTTAGGCTGATATATATTCTTCTACATAGTTTTGGTAAAAATTTTTTGCAATAAGCGTATATTGATTGGTTTGAGCAAAAGTTATAGCGTCTACAAAATAGGGGATAGATTTATGGCATTTTTTTTTTTTTTTTTTACTAGTAATGGCGGCAAGCTGTGAATTTTATAGGGACTGCGACATTGCGGCGGACAGATCGGTTACTTTTGACACTTTTTGTTCCCTCACTGTGTTTTCTAACTGTGGGGGTTTGGAACTGACTTGGGGAGGAGACCAATCGTTGTTCCTATATACTAGGAAAACACGATCTGTCTCCTCTCCCCTGACAGGATGTGGATTTGTGTGTTTACACACACACAAATCCCCGTTCTCGCTCTGTCAGGAGTGATTGCAGGTACCCGGCGGTCAATCGAGGGCGGGCAGTCGGCAAGTGGTTAAAGTGTCGTTAAACCTGCATCATTAAAAACTATCAATAAATGCTGTAATACATGTTGTGCATACTTACTCAGTCACTAAGGGTTTTCTGTGTTCTGCAAAAAACCTGGTTGATCCTGCCGTTTTCTATCTCCCTCTTTTGTTCATGTCCCCACTGCAGTTTGCTTTTTGATTTTGCAGAAGAGTGTTGGAAGCTAGTGCACATATTCAGTTTTCAGTGAGTTTCTATGCTGAGTGTTTCCTCCTTGGTCACATCTGAGCAGCCCATGTGACTGTAAAGTCATATTTATATGACAATTTAAAACAGTTTATTGATATTAATTATTTCTTTTTACTCTGTATCCCAAAGCCTGTTTTTTATTTTTAATTTGTACATATGACCAGTAGTAGAAGACTAGAAGCTCCTCCTGCCAACATTTTCCTAGAGACAGGCTGGGAGAGAGCTGGGTCATGTAACAGCTGTATGTCGATTAGGAAAAAAGATACATATAATAATAATTACAATGCCATCGCCCACATACAGAAAGAGAAGGGATACTGTAAATTAAACAGTGTGCATTAGTATCACTTTAATATGGAAGATTTTACTGGGTTGCCAGCAGTGGTGGCCCATAATGCAGGGCGCACAAGCACAGCCCCCCATTCATATCTCTGGCCCCCTAACTGACATGCAGAGTGCTGGATGCATGGATTTCATTCAGGGTTTTTTTTAAGCACATGATTAGAGCCAGAGACTCTAATAGGCTTCAAAAAAGGGTGGGCTCGGGGCACAGAGCACTGCCCCCTGAGCCCACCCAGTTGTGTGACAATAGTGAATGAATATTCGCTATTGTCACACTGATTCTCCTCCCTCTGAGACCTTTTCCAATTGTCCATAAGGAGAAGCGTTTCAATCAGCCTAGGAGGAGACACACGGCGGAAGCTGCCGCCTCTCATCCTGGAGGGAAGTGCTGCCCCCGCCATAAATGTGGTAAGTGCCAGGTTCGTAACCGACCCTGGGGGGGGGTTCAGATAACTAGACCAGCCGGACCAGGGCGGGTGGCTGTAGGTGCACTGTTTAACACCAGCTGCCACTGGTTACCAGCTTTTCTACTATCAGAGAGTTGATGTTACATGGGTTTACAGAAACTCCAGCCTGAGCACCAGTGTCTCTCATCATATAGCTTGGAGGTTAAGCATAGCCATTTGCTTTGGGAGTTTACTTCCTAGCACACCTCTATGCAGGTTGTGGGACTCATTGTTGTCTCCTTCATATCAGTTCCCTATGCACAGCATATCAGGACCATGCAAAAGGAGAATATTTCCAAATCAGACAAGCTTCTGGAGTTATTGGATATCCATCTATCCCATCAGACTAGAACGTGGTTAATGATTTGGCAGTTAAAAGCCTGGTGTTAAAGGATAGGGGCCTCTCTTTGGGGATGATCTCTACCATACGGCGAGTTTGTAAGTCTAGTTCACTGATGATCTAATAGGCTACTTTCACACTGTGCTTTTTGGCCGCTAGTGGGGCGCTTTAAACCCCCCGCTAGCGGCCGAAGAAAGGGTTAAAAGTGCCTGCTTCGGCAGCGCTGCCCATTCATTTCAATGGGCAGGGCATTTTGGGAGCAGTGTATACACCGCTCCCAAACCGCCCCAATGATGCTGCTTGCAGGACTTTTCTGAACGTTCCGCAATTGCACCTCCCCTGTGTGAAAAGTCACACTGAAATTAAAGGGGAGGCGGTTTTCAGGCATTAGTTATAGGTTATTTCTAGAGCTAAAATGCCTGAAAACCGCCTCAGTGTGAAATCCAAAGAAATCTCGCTCAGAGAAATAATTGAAGCAGCTGGCACATCAATCAATATAAATTGATAATATAAGTCAAAAGTGCAGCGCTAATGAAACAATGATCAACAGTTGACATAAATCATAATGTAAATGAGTCCAGATAAATATATGCAGAAACCAGTGACAATTCCAGATTGATAAATAAAATCTTCATTTACACTTCATCAGATAACAATTCATAAATAGCGACACCGCAGTGATCCACCACCTTATATTCAATAAAGAGTCAAATTTTCCTTGCGTATCCATATGGTCCCTGCCTGGGATAATGTGCACCTCCTCTGGGTCCAATTATACCCTCATGGAAGCCTTGTCTTTCAACATGTAATGCTTGGCCATTAAGCAAAGAGAGAGACAAAGGAGCCACATAGTGTAAAACCACAATCAAAAGTTTATTAAAAATATACTATTTATTCACAGTATTTAAAATGTATAAGCACTTAACAAACATATGAAGGGCTGCTTTCTAGGATTCTGGTGCCAGACAGAGCTAACGCTTGTGACGTCATCACTCACCTCGATCCTAGGAATCGAGGATCTGATTCCCGGAACCGGCTTATGTTTGTTAAGCACTTATACATTTTAATACTGTTAGTAATTAGTACTTTTTTTTTTATCCCCAAGAGGTTTTTATTGAAAAATAAAACATTTACATGTTCCAGAGAAATTACAACATAACCATAAAGTAGTTCCATATTCCAACAATGTCATATCAACACATAATACAAAATCCACAGTTATGACAGTGCAGCCTGAATCTATCCAAGATTAAATCAACTGGGGATAGCCCTGGCGTATCCAGCCAGGGGGATCATCATTTATGTCATTTGCCAGGGCACCCTCTATGTTGAAAAATGTATTTTTCAAGACGTAATGTATGACCCATTTGGTTCATCCACTTCTTCAACGAGGGTGGATCACCTGATTTCCAATGTCTGAGAATCTGTTTACAGGCTTGAAAGAGGGCCCTGGCTCTTGCTTGTTTAGAGACATCTTCCACCTGAAGATTGTCCAGGACACCCAAGAGGCAAGGTTTAGGGTCATCATATATGTTAACCTGGAATACCCTATTAGGAGGGCAAAGGTTTTCCTCCAGTAAAGGTGAAATTTAGAGCAGATTTAATCACCATGGTCCCTAGAACATCTGGTACACATAGGGTCCTCTCTCACCCCCATTTTAAATAACCTTGCTGGTGTAAGGTGGACCCTGAGGAGAATATAAAGCTGTGAAAGCCGCTGTGTAACTTTGAGGGAACAGACTTGCACTGCCTGTAGCCCCTCCTCCCACTGCTCCTCCTCAAACTCTCCCACCTGCCCTCGATGGGGAAGTCCTTCAAAAAAATAATCAACAACATAGATTAGCATCTGGTTATAAAACCCATATAAAAATCCACCTCTGGCATGTAATTGAATATAGGAGTGGGCGACTGCACCCAAAGGTCAATTCCGGACTGTGCCCTAATAGCATGTTGCAGTTGCAGGTAATAGAAGTACACAGATTGTGAGAGGTGAAAGTTAGCTTGAAGAAACACAGTTTACCATTATCAAAAATGTGGAAAAAATGTGTAATGCCATACTGTTTCCATTTAACCCCATATTGTAAATACCCCAGCTCCGGATAGTGTCCATTTCCCCACATTGGGCTAAATCTAGTGAAGTCAGCAACATCCTGCATCTGCCTCACCTTATTCCATACTTTTTTGCATAAAAACATACGTGGGAAAAGCTTATTAGACATTACTAAAGGCTAACGCTTCCAGCCCCATAGAAACATTGCTCACTCCTGTTACAAAATGCAGTAAATTAGTGGTGGGGTCTGTATTATCACCTTCTGGGGGCGTGGCTCGAGCAAAATGCTCTGGCCGGGCTGCAAGGTAATAGAGCCATGGGTTGGGTAGATCCAGGCCGTCCTTATCTTTAGGTCTTTGGAGTTGTTCCAATTTAACTCTGGGGGGCTTAGTGTGCCTATTAAATTATCAAAAAAATTGAGTTAATAATGCAAAACATTTTTAATAATGCAACTATCGGGGAGTTGTGTAGTATATAGAGACACTGTGGCAAAAAAAATCATTTTTATAAGGTTGATTTTCATCACCACAGAAAGTTTAAGTCTAGTCCATACCTTAACCCTATCTTGGCAAGTAGGGAAGACAGATTGAGGTGGGCATAATCAAGTGGCCTTGGTGTGACATATATACCTAAGTATTTAAAGGAAGGAGAGACAGGGATATTATGTAGGGCAGGCACTGGGCTACTAGGAGTATTGTCCAGGAGCATAATTGAGGATTTGGACCAATTAATGATGAGGCCTGAATATACCCCAAAATTGGTAATAACTGTCATGGCTTAACTTAGAGACATATTAGTGTCACCCAAAAGGAGCATAGTATCATCTGCATAAAGCATAAGTTTTTATTCTGCGTTTCCCCATATTTAACCTCTTCCCGTTCGCGCAATAGCCGAATGACGGCTACAGCGCGGACCTACATTGCCGGCAGGCCGTCAATAGATGTCCTCCCCTTTCTTGGCTCCCCACGTGCCCCCATGCACGGCGCGCTCTGTGATCACAGAGTCAATGAGACTCAGGTGATCACAGATCGAAGTAAGGGGCCGATCCTGGCCCCTTACCACGTGATCAGCTGTCAGCCAATAACAGCTGATCACGTGATGTAAACAGAAGCACGGTAATCGTTTTTTTCTCCTCGCGCTGACAGTGTGAGGACAAAAAAAAGCCGATCACCGGCTTCTGTTGAAGGGACATCGGTCCGGAAGAGGCATAACCGCCTCATCTGTGCCAACCAGTACCGCCTGCCAGTGCCACCTGCCAGTGCCCACAGTGCCATCAATCGGTGCCCACCAGTTAATATCAGTGCCACCAATCAGTGCCACCTATCAATGCCCACCAGTGATGCCAATCAGTGCCTCATCAGTGCCATCTAGCAGTGCTGCCTATCAGTGTCACCTTCCAGTGCCCACCAGTGCCCATCAGTGCCAGCTATCAATGCCCTTCATTGCCACCTATCAATGCCCCTCAGTTTTGCCCATCTGTGCCACCCATCTGTGCCACCCATCTGTGCCACCTCTCAGTGCCCACCAGTGCCTCCTCATCAGAGCCCACCAGTGCCACATATCAATGCTGCTTTATCAGTGCCCATCAGTGCCGCCTTATTAGTACCCATCAGTGCCGCATATTAGTGGCCATCAGTCTAGCCTCATCAGCGTACATCAATGAAGGAGAAAAATTACCTGTTTGCAAAATTTTATAACAAAATCTAAAACCGTTTTGTTTTCAAAATTTTCTGTCTTTTTTCTTTTTTTTTAACAAAAAATAAAAAACCCAGAGGTGCTCAAATACCACCAAAAGAAAGCTCTATTTGTGGGGAAAAAATTATAAAAGTTTCATTTGGGTACAGTGTTACATGACTGCGCAATTGTCATTCAAAGAGTGAGAGCGCTGAAAGCTGAAAATTGGTCTGGGCAGGAGGAGGGTTTAAGTGCCCAGTAAGCAAGTGGTTAAATCTGCATATGGACGGGTTAGAGTGGATCAGAGCAGCTAATGGCTTAATGGCTATGGCAAAATGTAATGTGGACAGTGGGAACCCCAGACGGGTACCTCTACGTAATGAGAAAGTGGGTGAGATTCATCCTGCTTCTCTGATGGCCGCTTGAGGGGAACTGTACAGTAGCTGGACTCATGAGAGAAATGATGCTCCAAAGCCAAATTTTTCCATTGTTACCCTTAGATACTGGCATTTAATGCTGTTGAAAGCCTTATGGGCATCTAACGACAGCAATGCCATATCACCCATGTTGTCCACCTGGGACTGCAGATTGAGGAATAGCCTGTGGAAGTTAATTGCAGTGGATTTTTGGAGAATAAACCCAGACTGGACCAAGTGAATTATTTAATCCCATAGCCAATACCCTAGCAAGATTTTTTATATCTCTTTGTAGAAGGGTGATAGGCCTGTATGAGCCTGGGTCTAGCAGGAATTAGTACATTTTTAATAAACCTTTGAATGCGGTTTTACACTATGTGCCTCCTTTGGCTTTCTCCTTGCTTTATTATTTTTTTATTATTATTCAGGATTTATATAGCGCCAACAGTTTACGCAGCGCTTTACAATATAAAAGGGAGACAATACAGTTATAATACAATACAATACAAGAGGATTAAGAGGGCCCTGCTCAGAAGAGCTTACAATCTAATAGGGTGGGGCAGGTGGTACAAAAGGTTGTAACTGTGGGGAATGAGCTGGTGGAAGTGGTAGGAGATTAGTTGGAGACGTGATAGGCTTTCCTGAAGAGATGAGTTCCAGAGGATGGTAGAGGCTCTGGAGAAATCCTGGGGATGAGCATGGGAGGAGGAGATGAGAGAGCTTGAAAGCAGGAGGTCTTGAGAGGAGCGGAGAGGTCGATTTGGGTGATATCTGGAGACAAGATTAGTGATGTAGCTCGGGGCAGAGTTGTGAATGGCTTTGTATGTTGTGGTTAGTATTTTGAATTGAATTCGCTGGGTGATTGGGAGCCAGTGTAGGGATTGGAGTAGAGGGTTGGCAGACACTGAGCGGTTGGTAAGGTGGATAAGTCTGGCAGCAGCATTCATGATAGACTGAAGAGGGGATAGCCTATGGAGAGGTAAGCCAATGAGAAGGGAGTTAGTCAAGGCGAGAGATAACAAGGGAGTGAATGAGAAGCTTGGTGGTTTCATTTGTTAAAAAGGGGCGAATTTTAGAGATGTTATGGAGGTGAATTCAAACAAACTTTTGACAACGATTGGATTTGAGGCTGAAATGACAAGTCAGAGTCTAGGATTACACCTAGTACCCTGGCATGAGGAGAGGGACTGATGGTTGCATTGTTGATTTTGATGGAAATTTTGATGGCTTTATGGCCGAGTAAGTTGAAGGATGAGGCTTCCATGAGGGTGTAATTGGATCCAAACGAGGTGCACATTATCCCAGACGTGGGTCATATGGATACACAAGCGAATTTTGAACAGAATAAAGAAGAAATTGAAAAGCAGACTTTTGCCGCCCCCCATATAGCAATATGACGGCGGCAAAGTGGTTTCGATAACCTGACCCGACGTCATATGATGTCACCTGGATATTAAGCCGCTGCGCGTTCCAGGGGCGCGCATCGCGGCGTTTGATGTTGCGGTGTGTCAGTCTGACACACCGCAACACCGATCTAGATAAAGGTCTCTGATGGAGACTCTTTACCATGTGATCAGCCGTGTAAACAGAAAGAGCTGTTGATCCGCTTTTCCTCACTTGCGTCTGTCAGACGTGAGTAGAGGAGAGCTGATCGGCTGTTCCTCTTCCTCTGATTGTTTATCAGTGCAGCCCCCCTGAGGATGTTCACAGTGGACCACCAGGGATGCCACCAAGACCACCAGGGATGTCACCACTAGGTATGCCACCCTAGACCACCAGGGATGACAATCAGTGCCCACAATGGATGCCAATCAGTGCCCACAATAGGCATCACTGATTGGCAGGCATTATTGTTTGGCACTGATTGGCATCCATCCCTACCATCAATTAGTGTACATCAGTGCCACCTATCAGTGCCTATCTATGCCCATCTGTGCCACCTATAAGTGCCCATCCATGCCTCCTATCAGTGCCCATCTATGCCCATCCGTGCCACCTATCAGTGCCCATCCGTGCCGCCTATAAGTGCCATCTATCAGTGTCGCATATTAGTGCCCATCATCAGTGCTCATCGGTGCCACCTCATCGGTACCCATCAGTGCCGCCTTATCAGTGCACGTCAGTGCAGCCCCATCAGTGAAGGAGAAAACGTACTTATTTACAAAGTTTTGTAAAAGAAATTTTCGGTCTTTTTTTTTATTTGTTTAGCAGAAAATAAAAATCCCACAGGTGATCAAATACCACCAAAAGAAAGCTCTATTTGTGGGAACAAAATGATAAAAATTGAGTTTGGGTACAGTGTAGCATGATCGCGCAATTGTCATTCAAAGTGCGAAAGCGCTGAAAGCTGAAAATTGGTCTGGGCAGGAAGGTGTATAAGTGCCCTGTATTGAAGTGGTTAAGGCTGCCACTATAAACCCAGTAGGGAAGGAAAAGTGATAAAAGTGTATATACCTCGCTCCAAAAATTCATGTGAAAAATTTAATAAAAGCTGCTAACCCCCAATGTGTATGGTGGGGGGCGCTAAGTCTATATTTACTGTTAGCTGTAATGTATAAAAATGTGAAACCCAACAGCAATTTTTTAAATATACATCAATGTGCTATACAAAAAAGCTATATGTATATAACATTACGTGCAAATAAAACATATTAGAAAGGGATAACATCCATGCCGTTTGAGCATGTATTGGAAAATAATGTCCTTTGTGAAAAAAACAAAATAGAAAAAGTCCACATGTGATTTCAAAAGGTTAGAGAAATAAACCAAATAGGTGATTCTTCCACTGATTAGATGAACAACCTTCACCAACAGTGTTATACACCCAAAGTGCTCTATGTATGGATGTCCGCTTACCAGAAGTTGTTGACCTTTTTAATTAAAAAAAAAAGATCAAATGGACTTTTAGCAAGAAATGACTTGCTGTAATGATATGGATAAGCCGTGCTGGGTAGCCTTTTCCTCTCCCCCGGTAGAGTATCAGGAAATATGCATAAGGATACAAGAAGGGCTACAATAGTGTAATCCCATTTATTAATAAAAACAATTAAAAACAAAAAGCCAAATGGTTGCTTACATATCGGGTGCCTTCGCCCGGCACTGAGGCTGTACCGCCCGTAAGGGGCTAGGAGCTCCGCTCTGCGCATGGTGACTGGCGTGCGTTCCACCATCAGCCGCCGACAACCACAGGAACCGGAATTGGAAATTGTGAAATTGCGTAACCAGGCACGCTTCGACGTACGTTTCGTTTCCCGTCTTCAGGAGGCGTGCCTGGTTGAAGACCCTCTCAATATCTTTGTATTGTCTGTGAAAATTAGAAACAAAAGCTAAACCTCCTTCAATTGAAGAGGACTTCTTTTTACTGGTCAATAATTAATTTCTATTTTTTTGGAGCACCTGATTTTTGGTTGTAATAAGTCATTGTTGGAAATATCGTTTTTCCTGAAATCTATGGATAAGTATCTCAGCTTGTGTATGAAAATCTGTAAGATTATCGCAATTGCGCCAAACTTGCATTAATTGGCTTTTTGATATCTCCCCCAACCACTGAGGGTGATGACAGCTATGAGTTGGTACAAACCCATTTCTGTCTGTCACCTTGAAATCGGGGTGCATTTGCCGGGCGCTGAGGCTGTACCACTTGTAAGGGGCTAGGAGCTCCGTTCTGCACGTGGTGACTGGCGTACGTTCCACCATCAGCCGCCGACAACCACAGGAACCGGAATTGGAAATCGTGAAATTGCGTAACCAGGCACGCTTCGACGTACGTTTCATTTCCCGTCTTCAGGAGGCGTACCTGGTTACTAAAAGCTCATACTGAAATAGTCAAGCGATTGGCCAATGAAAATTTGAGTTGTATAGTTGCTAGGCAGATTAGATGTTCTGGAGGTTAAGCCAATACAAATTGAACCTGGATAGTAGCTAGGCAGTATGACAGCCTCAGTGTCAGTGATAAACATGATTGGACAACACAGTTAGCATGCTTCTCTATGAACACCAAAGCAGTACATATACAGGCAAAAGACTAAGTAAATTACCTCCTCTCATAACCAATCCATGCATAATGTCAGGAGGACAGTAGATTATGATATATACATTGTACTATAAAAATTATATATGAATGCAGATAAAAATATATGACAATAATATAAAAATAATATAAAAATTTAAAAATATGAAAAATTGCTATTAGCACAATGCCAATAAAAATAGATCAATAAGAAACATCAGTGGATACTCTTTTTTTGCCGAAAGTGACGAAAGAGAAGTTCTAAATAGTTGGTACAATATACATTTTGTAAACCTCCTCTATTTAATATTAACCCCCACTTTACTCATTGGTCAGGAAGCAATTTAGATCTAATTCTATATTGAGTCCCAGTGGCTGCATCGAACTAAGACGGTACAGCCACTGGGTCTCATTTTGAGAAGTTGCTTTCTTGAGATCTGTACCTCTCCAATTGGGGGTGACTCTATCTATACCATAAAAAGTAAGGAGACTAGAATCCCTATTGTGAAAAAGTCGGAAATGTCTGGAGACACTATGGTTCAAAAAACCTTTGGTGACATTGGTCACATGTTCGTTGATTCGTACCCTTAATTCTCGTGTAGTCCTCCCCACATATTGTAGGGAGCATGGACACTCCAACACATAAGTTACGTGTTTAGAATGACACATTATTAAAGGTTTAATATTGAACTTATGGGTAACATTAGATTGAAATTTGGTGACTTTTTTTTAGTCTGTCATTTGGTAGTACGACAGGCTTTGCATCGGGTACAGTAGCAAAATCCCGACCCATCAAGGAACGTTAAAGGCTTTCTTGAGGGGTCTGGTAAATAGGGCGCTATGATGTTTCTGAGGCCTGGGGCTCTCCTATAGATAAATTTAGGGCCAACTGCTAATATATTTTGCAAATCTTTATCTTTTAATAATATAGGCCAATATTTCTTGAAGACCCTCTCAATATCTTTGTATTGCCTGTGAAAATTAGAAACAAAAGCTAATCCAGGCACTCATATGCATATATGGTGGTCCTGTCCGACGGTACAAACATTTTGGGGAAAAATATTTGAAATTGCCTCCAGAATGTTTGAACTAAAATTGCAACCAGATCCTGTCATAGCCTTACTCAACTTAAAACCAGATTGTCTCACACATAATCAATTTAAACTCTTTACTCAACTCCTCACTGCTGCAAAACAGACGATTGCAAAGGCATGGAGGTCTGCCAACTTGGAAATACTGAGACCAAACACAGATTAAACACTTTCATGTCACATGCCAAAATTCTGGCAATAGAAAGAGACCAAATTCCTATATTTGAAAAAAACTTAGAACCCTTGGATTAAGTATCATTTATCGCCAATATTTGATAATTCAATTCTTAAACCGTGGTAGCTAAGGAAACTCTTCACCCCATTATTATAATAATATAGCGTTCTTAATATAAACAAAATCATGCCATGTTACCTGGATCAATCCTGTGGACTCTTTCTCTTCTATTTCTATCTTTCCTACTATTCTTTCCTTTCCTCTTTCTTACATCTTAAACTCATTTTTACTGTATTTTACCCATGTAATGATTTAATAAAACAATATCTCCAAAGCTCTGGTCCAACAAATAAGACAATTTATTTTAACATAAAATCTCCTTCATTCCCTTGGTCAGACATTAACCAAATGTTAAATGGAAGATATTGTATTGATTACCTGGTTGTAATGAATTAATAAGCCAATGAGTTGTACCATTTATCATTTCTGTCATAATATATTATTAGTACTTATTGTACCTAATTGTATTAAACTTTTATGCTCAACTAATAAAAACCTTTTTGACAAGGAAGAAACAAAAGCTAAACCTCCTTCAATTGAGGAGGACTTCTTTTTACTGGTCAATAATTCATTTCTATTAATTTGGAGCACCTGATTTTTGGTTGTAATAAGTGATTGTTGGGAATATCCTTTTTCCTGAAATCTATGGATAAGTATCTCAGCTTGTGTATGAAAATCTGTAAGATTATCGCAATTGCGCCAAACTCACATTATTTGGCTTTTTGGTATCCCCCAACCACTGAGGGTGATGACAGCTATGAGTTGGTACAAACCCATTTCTGTCTGTCACCTTGAAATAGGTCTTTGTACTAATTCTATTGATGTTTTTTGTCAGAGTGAGATCCAAAAAGTTGATGATATCCAAACTGATATCTGCTGTGAATTTGAGGCCATATTTGTTGATATTCATATCTGCTAGGAACATTCCCAATTTGTCATATGGACCTCCCCATAATAGAGTAATGTCATCGATGTAACTTTTATACAGTATTGACTTATTGGATGTTTTGTAGATGGTTTCCCTTTCCCACTTGTTGAGCACTATATTGGCCACACTGGGGGCATACCTAGCCCCCATGGCTACTCCATTAATTTGGTTAAAGTACGTATCCTGAGCCCAAAAATAATTATTACCCATAGCTAATTGTAACCCTTCCACCAGAAAATCAATTTGTAGTGTGTTTAATCCGGATTCTTCCATAAGGGCCAGTTTGACTGCTAAGAAGAGCATCTGACTGTCTAATGTTGGTGTAAAGTGATTCAATGTCCACTGTAACCAGTATAGTATGCTCGTATACCTTGATGTTTTGAAGCAATTTAATAAGTTCATGGCTGTCTTTCAAGTATGATCTGCCCTGAATGACCAGGGGCTGAAGATGTATGTCAAGATACTCACCCAAGCAAGAATAGAGAGACTCTATCCTACTAATGATGGGCCGAACCGGTGGGTTTTCCTTGTTTTTATGAATCTTGGGCACTATATATAGTACTGAGATATGGGGAACTTGTGGAACAAGATATTTGGCCTCCTTACTATCTAGGATGTTATTAGTACTACTCTTTTTCACCCAATCTATTCATTCTGATTTTAGTTGAACTGTGGCATCTATCCTCAGAGGCTTATAGGTAGTTGTACCCTTTAACAATCTATGGATCTCTTTATTATAATTGTCTTTAGTAAGTATCACTACCCCTCCCCCCTTGTCCGCTGGTCGAACTACTATTTCTTTGTTGGATTCTAACTTCTTAATTCCCTCCCATATTGTATGGTTACTCTTACTTTTTTTTACATATAGTGTTTTGATTTCATCCTGTACCATGTTCTTAGAAAACTCAATATGGTGGTGGGTACCCTTATTTGGATTGAAGACTGAATTGTTCTTCAAGCCACTATGTAAATAAATGGTGGTTGGTTTTGGTGGTCGTGAACTTGATAACTGTGACGCAAAATGTTTTTTAATATTCAGTTTGCGAATGTATTTTTCAATATCTATAAATAACTCAAATTTGTTTATTATATTATTATCAGGTGCAAATTTTAAACCTTGGTAGAGCTACTGATTACCGTGTATCTACCTGTTTTATCAAGAATTTCAAGTTATTATATATTTCATACCCCCACAGGCTCAGTGAGGCCATAGGTCATGCAGGTCATATCCTTTCAAACATTGCTATACACTCATATGTCATGGTGAACCTGGGAATTTTAAATATTTCTACTATATGAAACTACCATTTTAGTACCTATTTATGGTTATTACCTTGTTTTTTGCATACTTTTGTTGTCACCAGTTTATGTACCATGAACTGTGCTCATTGGTTCTATTACCTTATGTATGTTATTTATCTATGCTACCTGGTAATATGTATGTACAATATATGCTTAATAAAATTCCTTTTATTCACCCAATTACCCTTTTGCTGCCATATTCACACAAAGTCCCACATCTTCTGTATATGTATATATACTTTTTTCCTTCCGATATGTAAGCAGCCATTTGGCTTTTTGTTTTCAATTGTTTTTATTAATAAATGGGATTACACTATTGTAGCCCTTCTTGTATCCTTATGCATATTTCCTGATACTCTACCGGGGGAGAGGAAAAGGCTACCCAGCATGGCTTATCCATATCATTAGAGCAAGTCATTTCTTGCTAAAAGCCCATTTGATCTTTTTTTAATTAAAAAGGTCAACAACTTCTGGTAAGAGGACATCCATACACAGAGCACTTTGGGTGTATAACACTGTTGGTGAAGGTTGTTCATCTAATCAGCGGAAGAATCACCTATTTGGTTTATTTCTCTAACCTTTTTAAATCACACGTGGACTTTTTCTATTTTGTTTTTTTCACAAAGGACATTATTTTCCAATACATGCTCAAATGGCATGGATGTTATCCCTTTCTAATATGTTTTATTTGCACGTAATATTATATACATATAGCTTTTTTGTATAACACATTGATGTATATTTAAAAAATTGCTGTTGGGTTTTACCTTTTTTTACATTTACAGCTAACAGTAAATATAGACTTAGCGCCCCCCACCATACACATTCTCTCAGGAAACGAAAAGTACTCAAAGGTAAAATAAAATATCAAAATGTATTAAATATCATTGTTAAAACATGCAGCAAAGGTGAATACATGAGTATGCCATAGTATGTACATTCTCCCATATAAGACCGATATGGCTGGACAAGGAAACCTGAGAATTATTGAGTATGCTGTCATAACAGTAATCTTCTATCTGAAGACCAGCCGATGGGATCACAATACCAGCACCAATGGATCACTACACGTTTCGCTGTTAGCTTCCTCAGGAAATCCTATTGGTACTGGGAGGTACATTGAAATTAATACACAAACTTGCAGATATTTGTACATCACATGCATGCATATTCACTTATTACATGATGGCAATACAGATCAAACATTATAGTAAATTTAATTTCAAAAGTCTTTGTAATCAAGAGTGGATATTTTTGAAATACATACCGTGATGGAAACATCTGGGAGGTATGGAATATCCAAATCACCATGAGGTAGAGACGAATAAAGGGGGGAGGGAGGAAGGGGAAGGGAATATAAAAGAGCTGGCTCCGATGGTAATGGAAGGAGGTACTAAACAGCCTATTGAAGAGCCTCATTCATGTGTGGCAGCCTTCCAAAAAGTAAGTAATTCAAAGTTGACTTTAGTGGATCTGACATATCTTTGTTATTAATTAATTATTTGTTCCTTATCTCTCCATGACTACTATTCCACATGACACTACATAGTGTGTGGAAAAAGAGATAACAATACGAATAGCAAAGATGTAAACATAAATATATGTGTGAAAAGCCATCAAAAAATTATTATATAAATAATATTTTTTTTTATGTGTAATATTATATTTGATAAATGGCAAAGAGGGGGAAAAAATAACAATGATCGATATGTGTATTGAGGTGTTTATGATGGATATGGATGTAAATAATAATTATGTTAAATGGTTGGATATAATATACTGAAATGTATTGTGTTCCAAACAGGAAAACTTCACCCACACTGCATTCCTACGTGTCCCCATATATATACAAATGCACAGGAATATATAAACACATAAAAAACCACGTAGGATTAAAGTTATAAGCATAGAAACGAGACTCACTTTTGAATGATGCTCTGGGATAGGAATTGGATAATGGATTTAATGATGGATAAAAAAACTCTATTTATTCCCTTAGACTAAACAGGATGCACGGTGTGATGTATCCTATTTAAGTATTCCTAATGGAAATATTCAGAGGCATTGTCCTGTGAGTACAAAGGGAAAAGAGGGGAAAACAATTCACGATGGTGAAAAAAATCAGGGTATTACTCCCCAGATCAAAAAAACCCCACTCAGAGCGAGTGTTCTGTTAACTAACCTCTGTGGTAGAGCCTACATGCCCCCGGGTGTCGGTCCTCAGTATCAGGGTCACCCCTGCCACAGGGTGAATAAGACGTCCGTTTGGATCATCTCATCATCCCCTCATATGAGCCAAACATGGCTGTTGTGAAAAAGGCCCCACACTGCGCCTGCCACGTATGGATTGCGATGGTGGAAGTTGCGGGTGGGTACGTTTCCCGATTCCGCGCGACGAAGAAACAAAACTACCCATGTCCGAAAATGGTGGGGAGGGTCTGAATGGGCTCCTCATTGCGTAGCCAGGGGACAGGTGCTGGCAACAGAGATGCATGTGATCAGCGTGCAAACACACCTCCCCCGCACTTGTAGTGGGTGGGGAAGAATTGTGAGGGGCAAAACGGCCCCACCCCGCCAAGAGTCATATCTTAAGAGCCGCAATCACATATACTCATACACACATTCACAGGGAAAGTCCATGGGGAAACAAGGACATCCCTCCATAGACTCAGCCACATACAGTGCCTTGCAAAGTATTCACCCCCTTGGCATTTTTCGTGTTTTGTCGCCTCACAACCTGGAATTAACATGAACTGTTTGAGGGTTTGCATCATTTAATTTACAAAAAATCCTCACAACTTTGAAGATTTTTTTTTATTGTGAGGCAAACAATAAATAGGACAAAAATAACTGAAAAAGTCAATGTGCATAACTATTCACCCCCCTAAACTCAATACTTTGTAGAGCCACCTTTTGCGGCTATCACAGCTCCAAGTCGCTTTGGATAAGTCTCTATGAGCTTGCCACATCTTACCACTGGGATTTTTGCCCATTCCTCCTTGAAAAACTGCTCCAGCTCCTTCAAGTTGGATGGTTTGCGCTTGTGAACAGCAATCTTTAAGTCTGACCACAGATTTTCTATTGGATTGAGGTCTGGGCTTTGACTAGGCCATTCCAACACATTTACATGTTTCCCCTTAAACCACACAAGTGTTGCTTTAGCAGTGTGTTTGGGGTCATTGTCCTACTGGAAGGTGAACCTCCGTCCTAGCCTCAAATCACACACAGAGTGGTACAGGTTTTGCTCAAGAATATTCCTGTATTTAGCACTATCCATCTTTCCCTCAACTCTGACCAGTTTCCCAGTCCTGACTGCTGAAAAACATCCCCACAGCATGATGCTGCCACCACCATATTTCACTGTTGGGATGGTGTTCTTTGGGTGATGTGATGTGTTGGGTTTGCGCCAGACATAGCATTTTCTTTGATGGCCAAAAAGTAACATTTTAGTCTCATCAGACGAGAGCACCTTCCTCCATACATTTTGGGAGTCTCCCACATGCCTTTTCACAAACTTAAATGTAGTTTTTTGCTGAAAGTAATGGCTTTCTTCTGGCCGCTCTGCCATAAAGCCCAACTCTATGGAGCGTAAGGCTTATTGTCGTCCTATGTACAGATACTCCAGTCTCTGCCGTGAAACTCTGCACCTCCTCCAGGGTTACCTTAGGTCTCTGTGCTGCCTCTCTGATTAATGCCTTCCTTGCCCGGTCTGTGAGTTTTGGTGTGTGGACGTCTCTTGGCAGGTTTGCTGTTGTGCCATGTTCTTTCCATTTGGTTATGATAGACTTGATGGTGCTCCTTAGGGATGAGCCGAACACCCCCCGGTTCGGTTCGCACCAGAACCCGCGAACGGACCGCAAGTTCGCACGAACGTTAGAACCCCATTGACGTCTATGGGACTCGAACGTTCGAAATCAAAAGTGCTCATTTTAAAGGCTAATTTGCATGGTATTGTCCTAAAAAGGGTGTGGGGACCCGGGTCCTACCCCAGGGGACATGTATCAATGCAAAAAAAACTTTTAAAAACGGCCGTTTTTTCGGGAGCAGTGATTTTAATGATGCTTAAAGTAAAAAAAAAAAAGTGAAATATTCCTTTAAATATCGTACCTGGGGGGTGTCTATAGTATGCCTGTAAAGTGACGCGTGTTTCCCATGTTTAGAACAGTTCCTGCACCAAATGTCATTTTTAAAGGAAAAAATCTCATTTAAAACTGCTTGCGGGTTTAATGTCATGTCGGGTCATGGCAATATGGATGAAAATCAGTGAGACAAACGGCATGGGTACCCCCCAGTCCATTACCAGGCCCTTTGGGTCTTGTATGGATATTAAGGGGAACCCCGCACCCAAATTAAAATAAGGAAAGGTCCCTATATACTCTGAACAGCAGTATACAGGCGGTGCAAACAAGACAGGGACTGTAGGTTTGTTGTTAAGTAGAATCTGTTTGTAATTTTGAACATTTTTAACGTGTTTAGCTCCAGCCAAAAAATCTTTTCTAAGCTTTTTGGAAAACATAGGGAAGGGTTATCACCCCTGTGACATCTGTTTTGCGTCTTTCCTCCTCTTCAGAAGATTTCACCTCACTTTTTTGTCCCAATGAAAAATGTTTTTTGAAAATTTGGGTTTTTTTGTGGAACAAGGATTGGAAAGCATCAGTGGAAAGGAGAAATTGTTTTCCCATATTAACTCTTACAGGAGAGAATTTCCCTTCCTAGGGGTAGATTTCATCTCACTTCCTGTTGTCTCCTTCCGTTTGCAAGTAGGAGTCGTTTGTAAGTTAGATGTTTGAAAGTAGGGTCCTGCCCTATATACTCAGCAGAAATTTGGGCCTTAGGTGTTGCTGTGGCCAAAACACTGTAAGCCCTCACAGGGCCCTGCTGTGAAATATTAGATCAAGAATTGTAATTACATGCCCCTGTTGAACAGGAGCTGAAAAATTAGGCCTTAGGCACTGGTGCTGGTGCCACAACACTGCAACCCCTCACAGACACTCTAGTTGGAACGCAGGAACGAGCCCTGCTGCAAAGAAATGCATCAAAAATTGTAATTACACGCCCCTGTTAGACAGGGGCAGAAAAATTGGGTCTTAGGCACTGGTGCTGGTGCCACAACACTGCAACCCCTCACAGACACTCTAGTTGGAACGCAGGAACGAGCCCTGCTGCAAAGTATTGCATCAAAAATTGTAATTACACGCCCCTGTTAGACAGGGGCAGAAAAATTGGGCCTTAGGCACTGGTGCTGGTGCCACAACACTGCAACCCCTCACAGACACTCTAGTTGGAATGCAGGAACGAGCCCTGCTGCAAAGTATTACATCAAAAATTGTAATTACACGCCCCTGTTAAACAGGGGCTGAAAAATTGTGCCTTAGGCACTGGTGGTGGCGCCCAGAACCAAAAATGTTCTTACAAGCTATCAGCGTGATGATTGAGGAGGAAGAGGATAATTACTCAGGGATAGTCACTCAGCATCAGCATAGGCAGTCTTTGAAGGGATCTGAAAAAAATTATTCAGTTACATCAGCATCAGGTGCTTGGTAGCTGGTGGTGATCCAAGACTGATTCATTTTTATGAAGGTCAGCCGATCGACCGAGTCAGTGGACAGACGCACCCTGTGATCGGTTACCACGCCTCCAGCAGCACTGAATGTGCGTTCCGAAAGAACGCTGGATGCAGGACAGGCCAGTAGCTCAATTGCATACTGTGCAAGCTCTGGCCAGTGATCCATCCTCAAGACCCAGTAACCCAGAGGATTTTCGGTGGGAAAGGTGTCCAAGTCTGATCTTGCCCCTAGGTATTCCTGCACCATGTAAAACAGAGGCTGGCGATGGTTGCTGGAACCGATCATACCTTGGGGCTGCGGACCAAAAAATTGTCTGAACGCATCGGTCAGACGGCCACCTTCTCCACCGCTCCTTCTTTGACTGACCGAAGCCTCAGCAACATGTTGTCCAGAAGCAGGAGTTTGTAACCTCCCAGTCTCTGGGAACGCGTTGCACAGACCTTTCTGCAAGGCCTCCCGAAGATGTTTCATCCTCTGCTCCCTCTGCGATGGCAAGATAAGGTCCGCAACCTTACCCTTGTAACGTGGATCAAGGAGGGTTGCCAGCCAGTATTGGTCCTTCTCCTTGATACCACGAATACGAGGATCCTTACGCAGGCTTTGCAGGATCAGGGAGGCCATGCAGCGTAGGTTTGCTGAGGCATTCGGTCCGGAGTCCTCTGGGTCACTAAGGACAACAACGTCCGCAGCCACCTCCTCCCAGCCACGTACAAGCCCATGTGTTCCTTGGGACTGATCCCTTAAAGACTGCTGATGCTGAGTGCCAGGCTCCACCTCCATACTGACACAATCTTCCTCCTCCTCCTCCTCCTCCTCGTCCTCTTCCTGTGTGATCGGCGAGCACGCAGGAACACTGTCTGGATAAAGGGGGCCTTGAGAGCTAAGGAAGTCCTCCTCTTCCTGCCTCTGTTCTGCCTCAAGTGCCCTGTCCATTATTCCACGCAGCGTGTGCTCCAACAGGTGGACAAGGGGGACAGTGTCACTGATGCATGCACTGTCAGTGCTCACCATCCTCGTGGCCTCCTCGAATGGTGACAGGACAGTGCATGCATCCCTGATCATGGCCCACTGGCGTGGGGAAAAAAAACCAAGGTCCCCTGACCCTGTCCTGGTGCCATAGTCGCACAGGTACTCATTGATGGCCCTCTGCTGCGTGTGCAGCCGCTGCAGCATGGCCAATGTCGAGTTCCACCTGGTGGGCATGTCACAGATTAGGCGGTTCTTGGGCAGGTTAAACTCCTTTTGGAGGTCCGTCAGCCGAGCACTGGCATTATATGACCGGCGGAAATGCACACAGACTTTCCTGGCCTGCCTCAGGACATCCTGTAAGCCCGGGTACCTGCCCAAGAACCGCTGCACCACCAAGTTAAGGACGTGAGCCAAACAGGGCACATGGGTCAGTTGTCCCTGTCGGAGGGCAGAGAGGAGGTTGGTGCCATTGTCGCAAACCACCATTCCTGCCTTAAGTTGGCGTGGCGTCAACCACCTCTGAACCTGCCCCTGCAGAGCTGACAGAACCTCTGCCCCAGTGTGGCTCCTGTCCCCCAAGCACACCAGCTCAAGCACCGCATGGCATCTTTTGGCCTGCGTACTTGTGTAGCCCCTTGAACGCCTACGGAGCACCGCTGGTTCCGAGGAAGAGGCCATGGAGGAAGAAGAAGAGGAGGGGGTGGAGGAGAGAGGTGTGTCACAATCAGCATTTTGGAGGCGTGGTGGCGGAACAACCTCCAACACTACTGCACCTTGTCCTGCATCCTTCCCAGCTGCCAGCAGAGTCACCCAATGCGCCGTGAAACTTAAGTAACGTCCCTGTCCATGCCTGCTGGACCATGAGTCAGCGGTAATATGCACCTTACCGCTGACCGCCCTGTCCAGCGAGGCATGGACATTGCCTTCCACATGCCGGTAGAGAGCCGGAATCGCCTTCCGTGAGAAAAAGTGGCGTTTGGGTACCTGCCACTGAGGAACCGCACATTCCACAAACTCACGGAAGGGGGCAGAGTCTACCAACTGAAAAGGCAGCAGTTGAAGTGCTAGCAATTTTGCCAAGCTAGCATTCAACCGCTGGGCATGTGGATGGCTGGGAGCAAACTTCTTTCGGCGGTGCAGCAGCTGGGGCAGGGAAATTTGCCTGGTACAATCTGACGTCGGTGTACCAAAAGCAGATTGCCCACAAGTACTTGGCTGTGACACACCTAATTCTACACCTTCATTCCTCTCACTGCAGGTCTCAGAGAGGACTGAAGGTCTAGTGGGGTTGGAAATCTCAGCTGATGAGGAGCAAGGAGAGATCCTCTTTGTTCTTTGGTGTGGGTCTTTTAGATATGCTTGCCAACGAACTGCATGGCAGGTCAAACATATGTCTGGTCAAGCATGTGGTACCCAAGCGGGAGATGTTTTGGCCACGCGAGATACGCTTGAGACATATGTTGCAAATAGCAGCGGTGCGATCTGATGCACTAGTCTCAAAAAAGGCCCACACCAAAGAACTTTTTGAATAACGCGCAGAGACTGCAGCGCCCTGCACATGTGGAGCTTTGGGGTGTGATGCAGTCAATGTGCTGCCCTTAGGCTGGCCCCTGGAGGGCATCCTGCCTCGTTGGTGATGTGCCGCCTCCTCCTCCTCCTCCTCCTCCTCTCTCCTATCAGGCACCCACGTTGAGTCAGTGACCTCATCATCCCCTCCCTCCTCATCACTGGAGCAAACCTGGCAGTATGCTGCAGCAGGGGGAGCATGACTGCCAGATTGCTGTCCTTCTTGGGCACCCCCTCTGTCCGTGCTCATGTTACTGCCTTCATCGAGCTCAGTATCATCATCAGAGCCTTCCAAACGCTGGGCATCCTCCTGGAGCATGTACCCAACACTGTGGTCAAACAGTTCGAGGGAATCCTCAGGAGGACATGGTGGAGCTAGGGAAGGAGTCACTGATGACATTGAGCTGAGGGAAGAGGCCGCTGCTTTGCCAGACAAAGCACCCTGGGCATGGGTGAGAGAGGATGAGGAGGATGAGGACGGCTTGGTCATCCACTCGACCAAGTTTTCTGCATGTTGCGGCTCAACACGGCCAGCTGCCGAAAAAAAGGCCAAGCGTGTCCCATGGCCACGGGCTGATGAGGATGCACCGTCTCCATGACCAGCACTAGACACAGAGCCTGCTTGCCCTCTCTTATTGGCTTGTGACTGTCTGCCTCTCCTTCTTGGCCTTCCAGACATACTAATGGCCTGTAGCTGCACTAAGCTGGGATAGAACACCTGTAATTTTCTTCAGGTAGCTTTATATACTGTAACCAGACAAGCCTGCCTGTCAGTAGGAAGATAACAGGAACGGATCTAGCTGAACACTGTGAGCAGGACGCACTGACTGCACTAAATGTAAATAGCAGGAACAGATCTAGCTGAACACTGTGAGCAGGACGCACTGACTGCACTAAATGTAAATAGCAGGAACGGATCTAGCTGAACACTGTGAGCAGGACGCACTGACTGCACTAAATGTAAATAGCAGGAACGGATCTAGCTGAACACTGTGAGCAGGACGCACTGCACTAAATGTAAATAGCAGGAACAGATCTAGCTGAACACTGTGAGCAGGACGCACTGCACTAAATGTAAATAGCAGGAACGGATCTAGCTGAACACTGTGAGCAGGACGCACTGCACTAAATGTAAATAGCAGGAACGGATCTAGCTGAACACTGTGAGCAGGACGAACTGCACTAAATGTAAATAGCAGGAACAGATCTAGCTGAACACTGTGAGCAGGACGCACTGCACTAAATGTAAATAGCAGGAACAGATCTAGCTGAACACTGTGAGCAGGACGCACTGACTGCACTAAATGTAAATAGCAGGAACAGATCTAGCTGAACACTGTGAGCAGGACGCACTGCACTCAATGTAAATAGCAGGAACGGATCTAGCTGAACACTGTGAGCAGGACGAACTGCACTAAATGTAAATAGCAGGAACAGATCTAGCTGAACACTGTGAGCAGGACGCACTGCACTAAATGTAAATAGCAGGAACGGATCTAGCTGAACACTGTGAGCAGGACGCACTGACTGCACTAAATGTAAATAGCAGGAACGGATCTAGCTGAACACTGTGAGCAGGACGCACTGCATTAAATGTAAATAGCAGGAACAGATCTAGCCTAATCTAGCTAACTCAAATCAAATGACACTGTCTGTCTCTCTCTCTATCAGCACACCGGAACACACTACACAGGGCCGCCGTGCAGGCGGCCTTATATAGTGTGGGGCGTGTACTAAATCCCCTGAGCCATAATTGGCCAAAGCCACCCTGGCTTTGGCCAATTACAGCTCTCTCTACTGACGGCGCTGTGATTGGCCAAGCATGCGGGTCATAGTGCATGCTTGGCCAATCATCAGCCAGCAATGCACTGCGATGCCGCAGTGAATTATGGGCCGTGACGCGCCACACGAATTTGGCGCGAACGGCCCATAACGTTCGCAATTCGACGGACGGTCGAACAGCCGATGTTCGAGTCGAACATGGGTTCGACTCGAACACGAAGCTCATCCCTAGTGCTCCTAGGAATCATCAAAGATTTGGATATTTTTTTTATAACCTAACCCTGACTTGTACTTCTCAACAACATTGTCCCTTACTTGTTTGGAGAGTTCCTTGGTCTTCATGGCAGTGTTTGATTAGTGGTGCCTCTTGCTTAGGTGTTGCAGCCTCTGGGGCCTTTCAAAAAGGTGTGTATATGTAATGACAGATCATGTGACACTTAGATTGCACACAGTTGGATATCATTTCACTAATTATGTGACTTCTGATGGTAATTGGTTGCACCAGAGCTTTTTATGGGCTTCATAACAAAGGGGGTGAATACATATGCACATGCCAATTATCATTTTTTTATTTCTGAAAAATAGTTTTATGTATATATTTTTCTAACTTTACTTCACCAACTTAGACTATTGTGTTCTTATCCATCACATATAATTCAGATTAAAAAAACATTGAACTAAAGGCTGTAATGTAACAAAATACGTAAAAAGCCAAGGGGTGTGAATACTTTTGCAAGGCACTGCAACAACATCCCCAATGCATGACACATCCACGGCCGGTAGATAAGTCTCTCGTACCTTGTGGCTAAAAGAATAATCTCTAAATGAAATATTATGATAAGGAAAATGGAGAAAATGCTTGCCAACATAGAACATTGTCCTTTAAACAAATTGTGTATGATATGTATAACTCATAACTATCTCATACCATATGCAAGTATGGGTAGACTTATATCCACATTTGTGAATGTTGTTAATAGCGCTTACTTTTTTTGCTAAAGGTGTGCTGCCGTTGAGTACTGGTAGGTGTTCAGAGCCCTAACCCTGGGCACCTGTTTGGTAGTAATCACCCCTCACAAACTTGAGAAATAAGTATAATTATTATTACCATGTGTTTTTGATAAGGAAAAAAATGTTTGTTTTTTTTATAAAGTTATTTCGGGTGATGTTTGTAATGTATCTCATGTCCTGAAAAGCAAAGTGGAACTCTGTACAGAATCATTACGCACATAACTATAGCTTCTACAATTGCAAATATGCTATATTTATCCACTGCAGACTGTACATGGATGTAATGGGGAAGGGCTGCTGACCTGATTAATATACCCGAGTGGACTGTATCTATTTTAAACTGTGGGTTACATCAGATCAAATGACACAGCTTATCTCCTTCAAACACAAGATGCCAGTGGAGCTTTATTTAAATCACAGACACCATGAATCAGCATTTTGTTTGAGGAATATTCCTTTTAACCAAAAAAAAAAAACGTTTGAACAAACTGTGAAAGAGAGTAACAGCATTCATAATGATTAATATTAAAGATGTGAAGTATTTGTGTCAGGGTCTTTGGGAAGTAATTTGACACTGGATATAGAAAGCAGGCTTTATTTCCACGAATAATATAAGAAGCCAGGATTTATAATTAGTAACAGAAAGCAAACCAGTATTGCCAGTATTTCATTTCTTTCAAAGAATCAGCAAAACTATTTATTCTCATGGACGTTTTTCTACTTTTTGAAGGAGAAAACTATTTTATTTCAAAACCACTCCCTAAGCTGAGCTTAAAATTAAATTCTTATGGTATTATGAAGGGCTTGATAGATAATATAATGCTATACATTTTTTAGATTTTAATTATAGGTCTTTCAACGCTGCTTGCCTTTAGTGTCATGCAGATTGTAGGTTCTTTTAAACA
Source organism: Lithobates clamitans (assembly GCA_037952925.1). Taxonomy (NCBI): domain Eukaryota; kingdom Metazoa; phylum Chordata; class Amphibia; order Anura; family Ranidae; genus Lithobates; species Lithobates clamitans. The sequence goes on along the minus strand of JBBGZY010000076.1, from coordinate 3,530,762 downwards.
GTTTTTTTGCCTTTTGTCTAAAAATAAATAAATTAGCTGATTTAACCCCATCAGCACCTTTTAAGAGCATTCCTAGCTTAAAATGAAAACTATTACCTTTATCAGTATTCACATTAATATAAATTGTCTTGATAAACACAAATGTACATTTTATTTAAAAAATTGTAATTCTAGAGAATTCATTAATTTCATTTAACACTATAAAATATATTAATTAATGAATCCCAAAATATGGAAACCATATCAATAAGGATTGACTGTAAGTGCTCATTTAGATGATACTTGGATGGTCTATAGGATTTGATGGACACCTTTAAAGTTTATAGCCAAAGCTTTTGGTTTAGTTTTAACCCATTTCATGTCTTTGGTTTGTTTGTTTTTTTCCTACACACACAGGACACAACAGTAAGTGAAAGGAAATCTCTCCAAAGTGAAGGGACAATGGTAACTAGGACAAAAATGAGGGCGAATCTTTCAAAAGATTTGGAGGTTCAAAAGATTTTCAACTCTTTCAAAACTTAAAAAAATCTTATATACTGTATATATGCAACTTTAAAATTTGAAATTTTAATACCTTGTATCTAAAAAGACAATAGTCTTTTGTTACAGTATTATGCTAAACGTATAAGGAAACTAGGCATGGTGATAAGAACCCTATGCAGTAAATGCAGCAGGTGCATACAGCAGAATTTAACAGCATCAACAGGTACCACATGTAGCTTTGAGAGTGTACATACATTCATTTCTATGGGGTTGATTTGCCAAGGCAGTTAATTTAAACTGAGAAAGGGTATCTGTATTATCTTAATGCCTCCAAGCTGGTGGCTTCCATTGGTGCAGTGTAAAAAGTCTTAAATAGAACAGCTGCTAACACTGGTCATAAATATCTATGCAGATCCCTCATGTACTATAGTGTAGCAAGTCATTAGCTGAAGTGGTTGTATTAGTTTCTTTTTAGCTCTTTTATTTTTATTTTCATGGCGTAAACATGTGAAGACCAGCAACCAGAGCAGTCTCTTAGTCCATGCTAGAGAACTCAACTCCAGGATACCTGTTCTCTGTCCAGTTTTCTTTCAACCCTCACCTGCTTTAACATACATCCTGATAAATGGTGATCAGTTAAGCCCCTGAAATAAGCCAGCTATCTTTTTTACTCTTATGCCGCGTACACACTTATGTACACACTTTTTACTCTTATGCATGTGGATTTTTCGATGGACTTGGTCCGGTGGACTTTTCGACGGACTTTACAACGGACTTTACGATGGACTTTTGAATGAACGGACTTGCCTACACACAGTCAACCAAAGTCCGACAGATTCGTACGTGATGACGTACGACCGGACTAAAATAAGGAAGTTCACAGCCAGTAGCCAATAGCTGCCCTAGCGTCGGTTTTTGTGCGTCGGACTAGCATACAGACGAGCGGACTTTTCGACCTGACTCGAGTCCGTCGGAAAGATTTGAAACATGTGTAATTTCTAGGTCCTTCGAACTTTTGGGGAAAAAAAGTCAGCTGGAGCCCACACACCATTGAATTATCCGACGGAGTCCAGTCTGCCGGACCAAGTCTGCCGTAAAGTCCCCTCGTATGTACGCGGCTAGGGATGAGCTTCGTGTTCGAGTCGAACCCATGTCTGACTCGAACATCGTCTGTTCACCCATTCGCTAAATTGCGCACGATATGGGCCGTCCGTGCCAAATTTGTGTGGCGCGTCACGACCCATAATTCACTGCGGCATCGCAGTGCATTGCTGGCTGATGATTGGCCAAGCATGCACTATGACCCGCATGCTTGGCCAATCACAGTGCCGTCTGGACAAAGAGCCGTAATTGGCCAAAGCCAAGGAGGCTTTGGCCAATTATGGCTCAGGGGATTTAGTACACGCCCCACACTATATAAGGCCGCCTGCACGGCGGCCCTGTCTAGTGTGTGTTCCGGCGTTGAAAGAGATAGACAGAGAGACAGTGTTATTTGATGTAAGTTAGATAGATTAGGCAGGACAGTCAGTGAGATAGCTGCACTTACAGTGTATTGTGTATATATATGCATCCCAGGTGTTGTGTATATATATATATATATATATATATATATATATATATATATATATATACACTTTATTCAGTTTAGCTACATCCGTTCCTGTTATCTTCCTACTGACAGGCAGGCTTGTCTTGTTACAGTATTTACAGCTACCTGAAGAAAATTGCTGGTGTTCTTTTGATCCTATTAGTACCACAGTCAGGCAGCTAGACTATTTACAGTTAGTGTAGTGCGTCCTCCTCACAGTGTTCAGTTAAAGCTACAAGTTAGTGTAGTGCGTCCTCTGAACAGTGTTCAGCTAAAGCTACAAGTTAGTGTAGTGCGTCCTCCTCACGGTGTTCAGCTAAAACTACAAGTTAGTGTAGTGCGAGCTCTGCACAGTGTTCAGCTAAAGCTACCTGTAGAAGGTTGGTGGTGTTTTCCTGATCCTATCACTACTGCAGGCAGCTGAATAAGCTACAAGTTAGTTTTTTGCGAGCTCTGCACAGTGTTCACCTAAAGCTACCTGTAGAAGGTTGATGGTGTTTTCCTGATCTTATCACTACCGCAGGCAGCTAAATAAGCTACAAGTTATTTTTTTGCGAGCTCTGCACAGTGTTCAGCTAAAACTACAAGTTAGTGTAGTGCAAGCTCTGCACAGTGTTCACCTAAAGCTACCTCTAGAAGGTTGGTGGTGTTTTCCTGATCCTATCACTACCGCAGGCAGCTAAATAAGCTACAAGTTAGTTTTTTGAAAGCTCTGCACAGTGTTCAGCTAAAGCTACCTGTAGAAAGTTGGTGGTGTTTTCCTGATCCTATCACTACCGCAGGCAGCTAAATAAGCTACAAGTTAGTTTTTTGCGAGCTCTGCACAGTGTTCAGCTAAAGCTACCTGTAGAAGGTTGGTGGCATTCTCATACTACAGGCAGGCAGTTGATTTTGCTAGCTGCAGTATCAGTATATATATATATATATATATATATATATATATATATATATATATATATATATATCCCAGCTTAGTGCAGCTACAGGCCATTAGTATGTCTGGAAGGCCAACAAGGAGAAGCAGACAGTCACAATAAAAGAGGGCAAGCAGGCTCTGTATCTAGAGGCAACAGTGCTGGTCGTGGAGACGGTGCATCCTCATCAGCACATGGCCGTGGGACACGCTTGGCCTTTTTTTTGGTAGCTGGCCGTGTTGAGCCGCAACATGCGGAAGACTTGGTCGAGTGGATGACCAAGCCGTCCTCATCCTCCTCATCCTCTCTCACCCATGCTTAGGGTACTTTATATGGCAAAGCAGCTGCCAACGCCGCCTCTTCCCTTGGCTCAATGGCATCAATGACTCCTTCCCTAGCCCCACCATGTCCTCTTGAGGAGTCCCTCAAACTGTTTGACCACAGTGTTGGGTACATGCTCCAGGAGGATGCCTAGCGTTTAGAAGGCTCTGATGATGATACTGAGCACGGACAGAGGGGGTGCCTAAGAAGGACAGCAATCTGGCAGTCATGCTCCCCCTGCTGCAGCATACTGCCAGGTTTGCTCCAGTGATGAGGAGGGAGGGGATGATGAGGTCACTGACTCAACGTGGGTGCCTGATAGGAGGGAGGAGGAGGAGGCACATCACCAACGAGGCAGGATGCCTTCCAGGGGCCAGCCTAAGGGCAGCACACTGACTGCATCACACCCCAAAGCCCGCATGTGCAGGGCGCTGCTGTCTCTGCACATTATTTCAAAAGTTCTTTGGTGTGGGCCTTTTTTGAGACGAGTGCATCAGATCGCACCGCTGCTATTTGCACCATATGTCTCAAGCGTATCTCGCGTGGCCAAAACATCTCCCGCTTGGGCACCCCATGCTTGCCCAGACATATGTTGACCTGCCATGCAGTTCATTGGCAAGCGTATCTAAAAGACCCAAACAAAAATGTGGGGTTCTTGCGAGCCACAAGTGGACCAATGCCTCTAAGGCGTAAGTCAACTAATTATAAGCAGCAAACACTTCACCACGTTTCATCCCATGTATTAAAATATATAACCAATTGTGCCTGCGCTAAAAAATATGAACTAAGTAGAAAAAATCGTGCAGAAATATTAAATTAAAACCGTAATTAATATGCTAATAAAGATATATATATATATAAATATACATATAATGTGCAATCCTTATATATGAAAAACCTCAAAGTGCATACACAAAAAAGTGCAATCCTTATATATAAAATACTCAAAGTGCATCATGCATGGATATAAACATAAAATCTAAGTGCAAATCCTGTGGCAATCAAGTGTCCAATCAGAATACGATCGGCTAATAAAAACCAAAACAAAAAAGTGCAAGTATTCAGTGTCCATAAATTAAGTGTCCATCATGCTTCTCCTGAATGGTGTCCAAATCACAACAAGCTTAATGTGCTCTCCCGTGATCCCCCACTTGTGCTTCCTCTCACCTCTATTCGTGTGACACGTAATTAAACAGTGTCTAACACGCATTGGGGCCACTCCTGGGCTCATTTAGGGTACATTGATGTATATTCAATCCTCTCAGGTAAAGCCAAATATCATTCATAAAAAAGAAGAAGAGAGCTCCATGGTGTAATATAGTAAGGGATTTATTTAAAGTAAAATATATTCCTCCAGGATGGTACTCACAATATGCGGGTGCTACAGTGCACCAGACTTTCCAGGTATAATTCGTTAACCACGGCTCGTATGGCGTGCGGTGTGGTGTGTGTTCACCTCCTTCCCTGCTGACAGCTCCGTCCTACCCCTCCCCGACGCGTATTCGGCACAGGGATCACGTGCCTTCCTCTGGGCGCTATCCCCCAGAGGAAGGCACGTGATCCCTGTGCCGAATACGCGTCGGGGAGGGGTAGGACGGAGCTGTCAGCAGGGAAGGAGGTGAACACACACTGCACGCCATACGAGCCGTGGTTAACAAATTATACCTGGAAAATCTGGTGCACTGTAGCACCCGCATATTGTGAGTACCCTCCTGGAGGAATATCTTTTACTTTAAATAAATCCCTTACTATATTACACCATGGAGCTCTCTTCTTCTTTTTTATGAATGATATTTGGCTTTACCTGAGAGGATTGAATATACATCAATGTACCCTGAATGAGCCCAGGAGTGGCCCCAATGCGCATTAGACACTGTTTAATTACCGTGTCACACGAATAGAGGTGAGCGCAAGCACAAGTGGGGGATCACGGGAGAGCACATTAAGCTTGTTGTGATTTGGACACCATTCAGGAGAAGCATGATGGACACTTAATTTATGGACACTGAATACTTGCACTTTTTTGTTTTGGTTTTAATTAGCCGATCGTATTCTGATTGGACACTTGATTGCCACAGGATTTGCACTTAGATTTTATGTTTATATCCATGCATGATGCACTTTGAGTATTTTATATATAAGGATTGCACTTTTTTGTGTATGCACTTTGAGGTTTTTTCATATATAAGGATTGCACATTATATGTATATTTATATATATATATCTTTATTAGCATATTAATTACGGTTTTAATTTAATATTTCTGCATGATTTTTCTACTTAGTTCATATTTTTTAGCGCAGGCACAATTGGTTATGTATATCTAAAAGACCCACACCAAAGAACAAAGAGGACCTCTCCTTGCTCCTCATCAGCTGAGATCTCCAACCCCACTATACCTTCAGTCCTCTCTGAGACCTGTACTGAGAGGAATGAAGGTGTAGAATTAGGTGTGTCACAGCCAAGTACTTGTGGGCAATCTGTTTTCGGTACACCGACGTCAGATTGTACCAGGCAAATTTCCCTGCCCCAGCTGCTGCACCGCCGAAAGAAATTCGCTCCCAGCCATCCACATGCCCAGCGGTTAAATGCTAGCTTTGCAAAATTGCTAGCACTTCAACTGCTGCCTTTTTAGTTGGTAGACTCTGCCCCCTTCCGTGAGTTTGTGGAATGTGCGGTTCCTCAGTGGCAGGTACCCAAACGCCACTTTTTCTCATGGAAGGCGATTCCGGCTTTCTACCGGCATGTGGAAGGCAATGTCCATGCCTCGCTGGACAGGGCGGTCAGCGGTAAGGTGCATATTACCGCTGACTCATGGTCCAGCAGGCATGGACAGGGACGTTACGTAAGTTTCACCGCGCATTGGGTGACTCTGCTGGCAGCTGGGAAGGATGCAGGACAAGGTGCAGTAGTGTTGGAGGTTGTTCCACCACCATGCCTCCAAAATGCCACTACTAATGATTGTGACACACCTCTCTCCTCCACTCCCTCCTCTTCTTCTTCCTCCATGGCCTCTTCCTGTGCTTTGTCCTCGGAACCAGCGGTGCTCCGTAGCCGTTCAAGGGGCTACGCAAGTATGCAGGCCAAAAGGTGCCATGCGGTGCTTGAGCTGGTGTGCTTGGGGGACAGGAGCCACACTGGGGCAGAGGTTCTGTCAGCTCTGCAGGGGCAGGTTCAGAGGTGGTTGACGCCACGCCAACTTAAGGCAGAAATGGTGGTTTGCGACAATGGCACCAACCTCCTCTCTGCCCTCCGACAGGGACAAATGACCCATGTGCCCTGTTTGGCTCACGTCCTTAACTTGGTGGTGCAGCGGTTCTTGGGCAGGTACCCAGGCTTACAGGATGTCCTGAGGCAGGCCAGGAAAGTCTGTGTGCATTTTCGCCAGTCATATAATGCCAGTGCTCGGCTGGCAGACCTCCAAAAGGAGTTTAACCTGCCCAAGAACCGCCTAATCTGTGACATGCCCACCAGGTGGAACTCAACGTTGGCCATGCTGCAGCGGCTGCACACGCAGCAGAGGGCCATCAATGAGTACCTATGCGACTATGGCACCAGGACAGGGTCAGGGGAGCTTGTTTTTTTTTCCCCACTCCAGTGGGCCATGATCAGGGATGCATGCACTGTCCTGTCACCATTTGAGGAGGCCATTAGGATGGTGCGCAGTGACAGTGCATGCATCAGTGACACTGTCCCCCTTGTCCACCTGTTGGAGCACACGCTGCATGGAATAATGGACAGGGCACTTGAAGCAGAACAGAGGCAGGAAGAGGAGGACTTCCTTAGCTCTCAAGGCCCCCTTTATCCAGACAGTGTTCCTGCGTGCCCGCCGATCACACAGGAAGAGGACGAGGTGGAGGAGGAGGAGGATTGTGTCAGTATGGAGGTGGAGCCTGGCACTCAACATCAGCAGCAGTCTTTAAGGGATCAGTCCCAAGAAACACATGGACTTGTACGTGGCTGGGAGGAGGTGGCTGCGGACCATGTCGTCCTTAGTGACCCAGAGGACTCCGGACCGAATGCCTCAGCAAACCTACGCTGCATGGCCTCCCTGATCCTGCAAAGCCTGCGGAAGGATCCTCATATTCTTGGTATCAAGGAGAAGGACCAATACTGGCTGGCAATCCTCCTTGATCCACGTTACAAGGGTAAGGTTGCGGACCTTATCTTGCCATCGCAGAGGGAGCAGAGGATGAAACATCTTCGGGAGGCCTTGCAGAAAGGTCTGTGCAACGCGTTCCCAGAGACTGGGAGGTTACAAACTCCTGTTTCTGGACAACGTGTTGCTGAGGCTTCGGTCAGTCAAAGAAGGAGCGGTGGAGAAGGTGGCTGTCTGACTGATGCGTTCAGACAATTTTTTGGTCCGCAGCCCCAAGGTATGATCGGTTCCAGCAACCATCGCCAGCGTCTGTTTTACATGGTGCAGGAATACCTAGGGGCAAGATCTGACTTGGACACCTTTCCCACCGAAAATCCTCTGGGTTACTGGGTCTTGAGGATGGATCACTGGCCAGAGCTTGCACAGTATAAAATTGAGCTACTGGCCTGTCCTGCATCCAGCCTTCTTTCGGAACGCACATTCAGTGCTGCTGGAGGCTTTGTAACTGATCACAGGGTGCGTCTGTCCACCGACTCGGACGATCGACTGACCTTCATAAAAATGAATCAGTCTTGGATCACCACCAGCTACCAAGCACCTGATGCTGATGTAATACAATAATTTTTTTTGAAATCTCAGATCCCTTCAAAGACTGTCTATGCTGATGCTGAGTGACTATCCTGAGTAATTATCCTCTTCCTCCTCAATGATCACGCTGATAGCTTGTAAGAACATTTTTGGTTCTGGGCGCCACCACCAGTGCCTAAGGCCCAATTTTTCAGCCCCTGTTTACCAGGGGCGTGTAAATACAATTTTTGATTCAATACTTTGCAGCAGGGCTCGTTCCTGCGTTCCAACTAGAGTATCTGTGAGGGGTTGCAGTGTTGTGACACCAGCACTAGTGCCTAAGGCCCAATTTTTCAGCCCCTGTTTAACAGGGGCGTGTAATTACAATTTTTGATGCAATACTTTGCAGCAGGGCTCGTTTCTGCGTTCCAACTAGAGTATCTGTGAGGGGTTGCAGTGTTGTGGCACCAGCACCAGTGCCTAAGGCCCAATTTTTCAGCCCCTGTTTACCAGGGGCGTGTAATTACAATTTTTGATGCAATACTTTGCAGCAGGGCTCGTTCCTGCATTCCAACTAGAGTATCTGTGAGGGATTGCAGTGTTGTGGCACCAGCACCAGTGCCTAAGGCCCAATTTTTCATCCCCTGTTCAACAGGGGCATGTAATTACAATTCTTGATCTAATATTTCACAGCAGGGCCCATTTCTGTGCCCACCAAGAGCAAATGAGGACTTACAGTGTTGTGGCACCAGCACCACCACAACCACCAAATGCCCAATTTTTCAGCCCCTGTTTAACAGGGGCATGTGATTACAATTCTTGATCTAATATTTCACAGTAGGGCCCTGTGAGGGCTTACAGTGTTGTGGCCACAACAACACCTAAGGCCCAAATTTCTGCTGAGTATATAGGGCAGGCCCCTACTTTCAAACATCCAACTTACAAACGACTCCTACTTGCAAACGGAAGGAGACAACAGGAAGTGAGATGAAATCTACCCCTAGGAAGGGAAATTCTCTCCTGTAAGAGTTAAAGCGGGGGTCCACCTATCTATCGTTTTTTTTTTTTTGAGTTCATTCACAAACTTTTCTTCTCAGCATTACATACTCACATATTGTGTGTAATATGTCCGCCTGTGTCAGATTTCGTCGGAAAGAATAACTTATATTATTCACTGCAGGCGGTTTCCATCTTCATTGTGGGCATTTGAATCCCACAAGCATTTATTTCCTGGATGTGGTGAATGCTGTGCTCCCAGCATTCACCGCTCGTTCCCGCACATGCTCAGTGGCATCCTGGGAAGCCTGAGACTAGCTCCCAGGAGTCTGGGAGAGGCTAGAAACACGCCTACTCCCACGGGAGGAGAACCAGGAAGTGCAAAGAAGAATAGAAAAATAAAAGGTAATTACGGCGATTTAAATTTTTTTAAAAGGCATGTCAGCATCTAGGCAAGGAAGAGAATACATACAGATATTGTTCAAAATTTGGGTGGAACCCCGCTTTAATATGAGAAAAACATTTCTCCTTTCCACTGATGCTTTATCACCAATCCTTGTTTCACAAAAAAACTAATTTTCAAAAAACATTTGTCATTGGGACAAAAAGTGAGCTGAAATCTTTTGAAGAGGAGCACAGACAGCAAAACAAATGTCACAGGGGTGATAACCCTTTCCTATGTTTTCCAAAAAGTTTAAAATAGATTTTTTGGCTGGAGCTAAACACGTTAAAAATGTACCAGTTCAAAATTACAAACAGATTCTACTTAACAACAAACCTACAGTCCCTGTCTTGTTTGCACCGCCAGTATACTGCTGTTCAGAGTACAGAGCCTGTATACTGCTGTCCTTTTTTAATTTGGGTGCGGGGTTCCCCTTAATATCGATACAAGACCCAAAGGGCCTAGTAATGGACTGGGGGGTACCCATGCCGTTTGTCTCACTGATTTTCATCCATATTGCCAGGACCCGACATTACATTAACTACTTGTTTACTGGGCACTTAAACCCCCCTCCTGTCCAGACCAATTTTCAGCTTTTAGCGCTGTCGCACTTTGGATGACAATTGTGCGGTCATACAACACTGTACTCAAATGAAATTTTTATCATTTTTTTCCTACAAATAGAGCTTTCTTTTGATGGTATTTGATCACCTCTGCGGTTTTTAGTTTTTGTTAAAAAAAATGAAAAAGACAGAATTTTAAATTATTTCTTAAATATTTTGTTAGAAAATTTAGCAAACAGGTAATTTTTCTCCTTCGTTGATGTACGCTGATGAGGCGGCACTGATGGGCACCGATAGATGGCAGTGATGGGCACTGATGTGTGGCGGTGATGGGCACTGATGGGTGGCGGTGATGGGCACTGATTGTGCACTGATTGATGGCAGCACTGCTAGGTGGCACTGATTGGCACCACTGGTGGGCATTGATAGGTGGCACTTGTGGGCATTGATAGGTGGCACTTGTGGGCATTGACAGGTGGCACTTGTGGGCACTATAGGCAGTGGCAGGTGGAAATGACAGATGGCACCTGTTGGCACAGATGAGGCATATGTCCCTTTGACATAAGCCGATGATCGGCTTGTTTTTCCTCCTCACGCTGTCAGCGTGAGGAGAAAACGAAATCGATCACCGAGGTTTTGTTTACATCATGTGATCAGCTGTAATTGGCTGACAGTTGATCACATGGTAAGGGGCCGGGACTGGCCCCTTACTCGGATCTGTGATCATCCGAGTCTCCTTGACTCAGTGATCACAGCACGCACACCGCGTGCCCTGCAGGGTGCGCGCAGTGCGCGTGCACAGGGGAGGACGTCCCATGACGGCCTCCCGGAAATTGAGGTCCGCGCTGTAGCCATCATTCGGCTATGGCCCGGGCCTCAAGTGGTTAAAGCCGCAAGCAGTTTTAAATGACTTTTTTTCCTCTAAAAATTTTGTGCAGGGAATGTTCTAAGCACGGGAAACACGCGCCACTTTACAGGCATACTATAAACACCCCCCAGGTACAATATTTAAAGGAATATTTTACTTTAAGCATCATTGAAATCGCTGCTCCTGAAAAAACGGATGTTTTTTAAAGTTTTTTTTGCATTGATATATGTCCCCTGGGGCAGGACCCGGGTCCCCAAACCCTTTTTAGGACAATACCATACAAATTAGCCTTTAAAATGAGCACTTTTGATTTTGAATGTTCGAGTCCCATAGACGTCAATGGGGTTCTAACGTTTGTGTGAATTTTCGGTCTGTTTGCAGGTTCTGGTGCGAACCGGGGGGTGTTCGGCTCATCCCTATACGCGGCATTAGGCTCCATGCACACTAGTCTACACTGGCAGCTCCTGAACTTGAGTTTAGGAGCTTTTGGTTTTATTTGTCAATGTACGGATAGGCTTTAAGCAGAGTTTAGGAGCTGCAGTATTTAGGTGAGCTTGAACCTCTCTCTCTCTCCTAAATGTGGAAGAATTGCTTTCAGGATAGGAAATTTTTGACCACCGGCCATGGGAAAATGTAAAACGCGGCAAAATCGTGCCTCAATTTTGCAACGTTTTGCATTTTCCTGCAGATGCAGTAAATGTACCCAAGTGTACATGAAGCCTTGGATGAATAATTATTGTTTTTATATACAGTAATTATTTAAAATATTGAAGTATGAATAAAAATTGAATTAGACTCGCAACTATATATTTGTTGCACTCTATCTTCCCAAAAATGTTATATATTGCAGCTTACCAGTTTCTATGGTAGCTGCATTAGGTTTATTTTTCATGCATTTTATCTTTATTTTTACTCTGTAAATTTGAAAAAAACACATTTCCTGTCGCTGGTTAGCTACACTCACTCATTCGACTGTATCAATGGATGGAGTCACGGATGTCACCCAGGTTAGGCTTTAAACATGTCTTCCGCTATTTATTTCTATTCTATGGGGGTTGAATCTATCATCTAAGGACTGGTAGGCTGCAATATACAACATTTTTGTTCTTGGGCTAGGATAACCTTTAATAATGTAAAATTTGACAATAGATAAACTTTAACAAGAATATCCAACAGTCTGGCTGGCTACGTTCCACATCCTCCCTTCAATCTGTAAAAAGCATTCATTGTTAAATGATACTTCATGTATTGTTGTGATTTTGTTGACTGATCAGCTCAGTTCCACTTTAACAAGAAAATGTGTGCATTTTGCTGTGGAATTCTATTTTAATAATGAATGCTATGAACATTGCTTTTAGCTTCAGAAAAATTCTAAAAAAAAAATCAAAGAAAAGTAAGAAAAAGAATGATCCTATTTACATAGAAAAGGAGTTGTTCAGAAAACTAGTTCAAATAGGAAACTTTCCCTCCAGCCGGAAGTGATATTAAACCCTCAGTTTTTTAAGCAATTTAATCTGCTGATTTAATTACTTACTGAGTATGCAGCTTTTTTCTTTAATAAAGTGGAAGGTTAGGCAAAAACTAACTTACTCTAATTCTACTCTATGCCACATTCTAATGCCCCGTACACACGGTCGGATTTTCCGACGGAAAATGTGTGATAGGATCTTGTTGTCGGAAATTCCGACCGTGTGTAGGCTCCATCACACATTTTCCATCGGATTTTCCGACACACAAAGTTTTAGAGCAGGCTATAAAATTTTCCGACAACAAAATCCGTTGTCGGAAATTCCGATCGTGTGTACACAAATCCGACAGACAAAGCCACGCATGCTCAGAATAAATAAAGAGATGAAAGCTATTGGCCACTGCCCCGTTTATAGTCCCGACGTACGTGTTTTACGTCACCGCGTTCAGAATGATCAGATTTTCCAACAACTTTGTGTGACCATGAGTATGCAAGACAAGTTTGAGCCAACATCCGTCGGAAAAAATCCTAGGATTTTGTTGTCGGAATGTCCGAACAAAGTCCGACCGTGTGTACGGGGCATAAGACTAATCTATCTAGCCCTGTAAAGCAAAAATCGCTGTACTTACCTGTTCTGCAGCCGCTGTGGTCCAGTCTCCAGCAGCAGATTCTGTGTGCAAGAGAGACGCTGAGCTGTCAGCGGCGGCTTCACAGTGTAGGCATGTGCAGGAGAGGCAGCCAACAATGGAAGCCCCATAGTAATTCTATGGGTGACATCACTTACCAGGCATTTCCCAGCCATTGTCATTTCTCTCCTGAACACAGTATCTACTGCTGGAGACTGGATCGGATCAGCTGCAGAATAGGTAAGTACAGCAATCTTTGCTTTACAGGGCTAGATAGATTAGTCTTAAGGCCCGTACACATGATCAGACTTTTTGACAACAAACATGCAAATTAGCTGTTTTGGAGCAACATCCGACCGTGTGTACGCTCCATCGGACAAACTTTTCTGTTTCCATCGGACTTTTGTTGGCTGTGCGAACGCACAAACTTTCCGGCAACAAAAGTCAGATGGAGCAAAGTCTGATCGTGTGTACACAAAAGCATCGGACTTTTGTACAAACTACAGTACGCAGCCGCGAGAATGTTTCCAGCGCGATCTCGGCGACAGGGTACTATACCTCTCGCACTGGCTGCAATAGGAAAAACACATTTTCCTACTGCAGTGGGCACGAGGGGGAATTTCCCTCTGGGGGAATACCAGGCCATTCGGTCTGGTACGGATTTTAAGGGGAACCCCCTACGCCAAAAAACGGTGTGGGGCCCCCCCAAAATCCATACCAGACCCTTCTCTGAGCACACAGCCTGGCCGGTCAGGAAAGGGGGTGGGGACGAGCGAGCGCCCCCCCCTCCTGAACCGTGCCCGGCCGCATGCCCTCAACATGGGGGGTTATTTGTGCTATTCCTCATGAAAAATACATACTAACGCGCAAAAGAGTGCTTTATGTGCATTGATTCTGTACCATTTTTTTGTGCCTTTGTCTAAGAAATACACTCTGAACTATATTTCACAATAAAACCTACATCCTGTCTCCCTCTGTGATTGCAGCCTAGTGAACCCGCTTACATGATGTGCAGCAAGTCTGTATTATAAGTCAATATTTTTAACTGTCTCAGACATACTACACTCTAATATTTATTTAATGACTAAACCTGCTTCATCTCTTGATCTTCACTTGTATCTTCAAAATGTAAAACTGCTTATATAATATGCAGAGAATCTGTAGAAAATTACTGGCTGTTGCCTCTTTTATTTCATGATAAATACTATCTTGTCACTCCCTCTTACATTGCAGCCCAATCAAGTTTATGTACTGTCCAGCCACTGTACTATATAGTCTGGCTAAAATCTCTGCAATAGGGCACTTTAATTTTTATTGTGGTATAACAACTGCATCATCTCTGGAATCTGGGGTTGTGGTTTGGAAGTGTTTTTGGGCACTCTGTGTTAACATTTTATTAAACTTTTTTAGACAATACAGTATAGGACTGCACTAAAAGAAGATCACAAGTGATGCTATGACATTGTTTTGCCACTGTTTGGCAAGTGATACTAAGTTGAGAGTTTAGGCTTTAGAAATATGTTGTGATTGCTACTTCTACCACTCTATTCTGGCATATTTCTGCTAAATTCTTCTTATTCTAAGTTTAAATAAATCATATCCACATACTATAATTGTATTGAAAGCAATTGTAAAGGCTTTTTTGTTTTTTTTTGCTAAAATTAAAAAAGGTGTTATATTTACCTGCTTGATATTGTACAGAGTGGCTCCTTACCTCCTCTTCTGGAGTCCCCCACAAACACTGTGTGCTCCTTCTTCCTCCTGGTACCCCCATAGAAAGACGTGCTATGGGGGCACCCATGCAGGGGAGCGCTAGGAAGGGGTTCTGTGCGTCCATAGACACACATAGTGCAGCTACACCCCCACTCATTCCACACAGGATTTGCCCTACAGGATTTGCCCAGGATTTGTGTCTACTGTGATGCTAGGAAGAGAGAGTAGTGGCCCTGCAGCGCTGGAGCATGAGAGGACTCGGGTAAGTGTCTAGGGATGGGGAGGGAATAGATATTGGAAGATTTTTTTACCTTAATGCAGAGAATGCCTTAACATAAAGAGCATTTTGAGTTTAGAACCCCTTTAAAACAAGCAATAATGTAAAAGTAGCATGCTAAAAGTGATGTAAGAATAAGGTGTCGTTGACACTGTTCTGTAACAACACATACAGCTTAACGGCATCTCCCAATCATGTAATTTAAAGGATAGCCGCCTCTCCCATGTTGCCCTCAAAGTATAAAACAGAGGGCCCTCTTGTGCTACTAAACACTATTGTTTTTCCATTGGCACGTGTCCTCAATGACACTGCACAGCTCTCCACATCCTTTGATGACAATCCCTGCCTATTAGCCTTTAAAATTGACAGAATTTATTTTTAACCCCCCCCCCCCCCCATTGACTTTAATGAAATACAATTTCTGGAATTGATGATGTGTTCAGTGAATGTAAATCCAACCCAGGCACATTCATTCATCGCTAGATATAGCTTTGCTGTTGATTGTAAAATATACCTCATGGTATTTATAAACATTTGAATTGTAATCTTTGCCAAACAATTTTGGGGCCCAGCAGTGGGTGGAAACTTTTAGATATATTCTTCACACTTAAAGAGGTTCTTCACTCTAGAACAATCTAGATCCAGTGCTGGCCTTAACTGGACTAGTCCTTCACTAGAACCTTTGGCTTCCTGGGTCTGGCATCTTAACTGTGGGCAGCTGACTGTGCTGCTTGCATGTTTACAGCTGGCTGCTTACTGCGCATGCATGAGCCACGCTCCGCTTTGTGAATGATACTGGAGTTTTCTTGGGACCTGTGAAGTGTCCCACAAGACTGTGGGGAGGGAGGTTGAGAGGAAACCCCCCCCCCCCAAAAAAAAATGGTCATGCCAAATGTGCCAGAATAGGGGGGAAGGAGGACTTTAAGCAGAACTTCCCCTTTTGGGTGATGTTCCAATTTAAGTTGTAATATCATATACCAGAAGGTCTTTTAGAAATCAACCATTGCTTAATGTAAACCTGCACTTGCTTATTCAAAAAAAAAGTAAGAGGTTCACTTAACAGAAGGAATAAAAAGTAACATGTGCATACCTTTGTCATGTTCCATCACCTCAATCTGCTGTCAATTCCTTTGTATTTCATCAAGCTGAGAAATGTCCAAGATTGCATACTGACTGTGTACACTGTTCTTAGTAGATACAGTGGCATCTCTCACTGCAAACTACTTTACAGGTAGGCTCTATGTCTGAAAAACAATGTAAACACCACTACTGTCTTTGCTTATGTTGGACTTTTCTTGCTCTAGAGTTAAGAGATATAAAGCAAGGGGGAATGCCTCCAAATGAGTAAGGGACAGCAATCATAAACTTGGTATAAGTCTTCTTATTCTATTCAAGACTTAACTAAAACTTTTTGCTGGAGTTGGGCTTTAATAAAGCAAAACACAGACAGCAACTATGGATACAAGAAACAGAGGGGTTTTTTTTTTGCATAATTTTTAATAATTAGATTCCTGCAAGT
Source organism: Lithobates clamitans (assembly GCA_037952925.1). Taxonomy (NCBI): domain Eukaryota; kingdom Metazoa; phylum Chordata; class Amphibia; order Anura; family Ranidae; genus Lithobates; species Lithobates clamitans. The sequence continues at coordinate 3,514,318 of JBBGZY010000076.1, read as the reverse complement.
TGTAGCAATCTTTGATGGATTAGACCTTCAAAAATAGACAGATTTAAAAAACACACTTTATAAAGAATTTCCAAAAGGAAACACATTTGGAAACCACTAGCTTGTTTGGAATGAATGTTGTGGTCAAAATTGAAGAAAGACGGCTAAACACATGTTGTCTGCTTCTCAATTAATTTTTCCGGCTAGTCCTCTTACACATATGCAAGGAATACAGATAGAAAAATTTCTTATGCAATCCACATAAAAAGGTCTTATCCTCCTTTTCGATTAAATTTAAACCCCTGCTGCGTCAAATAGCAGGTGACGAATCCAAATGGACCCTTAAATTATTCTAATTTTTAGGCCGCAGTGCCATAATTAAAATGACCATCCCCCCAGGGTGTTGTATTATTTTCACATGCTACCAGTTGTGGTGCCCTTAAGTTTCTTCAAACAACTAGATGCTATAATACAGAAAATTTCTTTGGATGGGAAAGAAACCCTGCATTAGTTTGCGCTACCTGACAGTACCCAAAGAAAAGGGAGGTATAGGTTTTCCGAACTTCTGGAATTATTATTTTGCTATGCACCTGGCTCGCAAAGTAGCACCAAAAAAGACTTGGTCCATTTGGAAGAACTCTCTAGAGTGACACCACCACCCTACACGGCCTGGATAGTACGGTCAAAATGTCTTAAAAGGTATTAAACACCATGTGACAGACCTAGCCGGGACAGGGCCTTTTGGAGAGAACTGGGAAACCTTTGTTTCAGTCCCCCCATGTCCCTCATGTGTAAGTCATCCTGTGTCTATTAAGGGCACAGGGTGACCAAGAAAATAATGGACAACTACTTAATGGACACTGAGAATGCGGTTTGAGTTACTGCAGATGGGACAGTAATATGTATCAACAATATCCCTCAAAAAATCTATGATACATTAATTCCACTGTATCAAAATGATGGAACATTGTATAAGCTTTGCCTCAGACTATTGTAGGTAGGAGACGAACAGTCTGCTACTGGGGTCTCCTCCTATTGTCTGAAGGTGTGCTGTGTTTATACTTATGATAATGTGCATTGTAATGTGTGAGCTCGCTGACGGCAAGTCTGACCTGAATAGTCTGGGTGGGCACTGAGTCATCCAGGTGGCTAATTAAGGTCATGTTTGTATTATATGTCTGTTGTAATTACAGTGGGGACGGAAAGTATTCAGACCCCCTTAAATTTTTCACTCTTTGTTATATTGCAGCCATTTGCTAAAATCATTTAAGTTAATTTTTTTCCTCATTAATGTACACACAGCACCCCATATTGGGTTCTTCTTTACCTCTCTCACCAAGGCTCTTCACCCCCGATAGCTCAGTTTGGCCAGATGCCCAGCTCTAGGAAGTCATCTGGTCATCCCAAACATCTTCCATTTAAGGATTATGGAGGCCACTGTGCTCTTAGGAACCTTAAGTGCAGCAGAACATTTTTTGTATCCTTGGCCAGATCTGTGCTTTGCCACAATTCTGTCTCTGAGCTCTTCAGGCAGTTCCTTTTGACCTCATGATTCTCATCTGCTCTGACATGCACTGTGAGCTGTAAGGTCTTATATAGACAGGTTTGTGGCTTTCCTAAGCAGTCAAATGAAGGTGTAGAACCATCTCACGATGATCAGAAGAAATGGACAGCACCTGAGTTAAATATATGAGCGTCACAGCAAAGGGTCTGAATACTTAGGACCATGTGATATTTCAGTTTTTCTTTTTTAATAAATCTGCAAAAATGTCAACAATTCTGTGTTTTTCTGTCAATATGGGGTGCTGTATGTACATTAATGAGGAAAAAAATGAACTTAAATGATTTTAGCAAACGGCTACAATATAACAAAGAGTGAAAAATTTGAGGGGGTCTGAATACTTTCCGTCCCCACTGTATATTCCTGTGTGCAGGTTGTACTGTTAGGGTAATATGATCAGGAGGGGGATGTCCTCCTGGGGTGTATAAAAGCCTGTATTCTTGTTCAAATAAACAGTTCCTATTCTGGTTTACTCGAAAACTGGTGTTGCCTAGTTCTTGGGCTAACTATAGCCAGATTCACTGATCTCGTGTTCCAGAGCTTGGGAAGCAACGTCTTGGCGGAGATACCCAGTTAGGGTGTCCGAGAGTCTGTCACACACCACCCATTGATTTGAGGATGCCCAGGACAGGGCCCAGCCAGGTAGGCTGTATGGGGCCCCATGATCTCTAATGGCGGTCATTCCCACCTCCAACCCTGATGCTGTTGCCAACCCTGAACTCCTTCTCACAGGACCAGGACAAGGAGGGGGCAGAAAGTGAATATGCCCTAAGTACAGTGTCTCCATGTAGAGACACAGGCATACTTGAAGCTCCAGCAGCTCTTTTCTGCCTTTTCTTGTAAGAGTAGCTAAGCAAACAAATGCACAAAATTATAATGTTAAATAAAGTAAATCTTCTCACATGGTAACAGAACTTTGACTGCACACAGCCTTATTTACTGTCTTTTGTATCTCCATCTCCAGTCTAGGAATGTTCACTACACACTGACAGTCAGCCCAGCAGTAAAAAAGACTGAGCTAGAATCTGTAGTGAACTTTAATCTCTGCTTGGCGGACTTGTCAGCATGGACTGGAGATTGAGATACACAGACTGGCAGTAACCAAGGCTGTCTGCAGTGAAAGTTCTGTTATCAGTTGAGAAGACTTTCTTTGTTTTAACACATTACTTCTGTGCATTTATTTGCTTGGCTACTCTTGGAAGCGCCTCCGTCCTTTTATCTTTCATTCTTGTTGTCTATAATTGAATTTTGCACTTCTGAACACTACTTTCTGGGGGACTTTGAGGACCCTCAGGTAAGTTGGGGAGTCTGGTGACCCTGATGTAAAAGGGTATCTCTGGGGACCTGATGTAACTACAAGAAATTTGGGGACCCTCATGTAATGAGGAGAACTCTAGGGACCCTGACATAATTGAGGTGACTCTAGGGACCCTGATGTTGAGGGGTGACTCTGGGGAGCGTGATGTAAGGAGGAGGGCTCTTAGGACCTTGTTGTAAGAAGGAGGGGGGCCCTGATGTAAAGGGGTACTCTGGGCACCTGATGTAACTAAGGAAACTCTGGGAAGCTTCCTTTAAGGGAGTGACTCTGGGGACCCTGATGTAAGAGAGGGTGACTCTAGGGATCCTGATGTTGAAGGGAAGACTCTGGGGACCCTGATACAAGGTGGATGACTCTGGGGACCCTGATGTAAGGTAGGGGTCTCTGGGGACCCTAATGTAAGGGAGTGACTTTGGGGACCCTGAGGTAAGGGGGAGGAACCCTGGGGACCCTGATGTAAGGGGTGCTCTGTAGACCCTGAGGTAAGGGGGAGTGACTCTTGGGACCCTGATGTAAGTGGGTGACTTTGGGCACCCTGATGTAAAGAAGGGGGCTATGGGGACCCTGATGTAAGGAGTGCTTTGGGAACCCTGACTTAAAAGAGAGGGCGCTTGGGACCCTGATTAAAGGGGGGACTCTGATGTAAAGGGAGGGGGCTCTCTGGACTCTGTTTGAGGGGGAACTCTGATGGGGATTCTTAATATAAGGTTAGATCTGATGTGAACAGGTGGGTTTGTCCTGATGCTGCACTCTATATGTTGTTTTGTATGTTACTTACTCCTGACTCCTGCACTCTATACATTATATTGTAGATTACATAGTCCTGGCCAAGGTGTTCATTGTCTCAATGGTTGTTGATTTTAATGTTCTTCTTTAAGGTAGGTTCAGACAGACAAAGTGAACATTTTTTTGTGCAGAAAAGCATATGGGATGGAAATGTTTAAATATTTAAAAACGATCCTTCCGTATAAAGTTTTATGTCTCTGCGGGACTGTCACTTATGACATAGTAAGTAGAAGTACTTTCTGGGTACGAAGACTGGATGTGCAGTGTATACAGCGACTAGGCACAGATTGTAAAATATCAGTGAAAGGATATCGCTCATGTAGAAAAGATAAACCGTTTTTTTTTTTGCATCCTTTTTTAATATTTTTATTAAGCACCATGAGCTGTTGCTATTAATAAAATAAGTCCATGTACATCTTATACCAAAAGACACTATTGATCATTTCAGCATTAGCAGCACTCTCCCAGTACTTTACACACTGCACGCTTAAAGCAGTTCAATATGTGTCAATCCTTATAAGAGTTCGTATCCCAGAGATGGGTCTTAACACATGCATCCACTTAAGAGTGTTTAGGAAAGATAGGATCCTTGAATTCTATCACTACCACACCACGTGAGATCCACTCCCCTAAGGTTATGAACGCACCACAACTGAAAAAGCAATACGTCTTGTATCTTCAATCTCTTTGATTTTCATGTAGTGGGATCTTCCTCCAATCACAGTTATCCAAACACCATGAAAAGAGTAGGGACAAACTACAAAGCGTAATCTTGTTTTTAAAATTTTATTACCAATCTCTCCCATGGTTAAAATGTAAAATAAAAAGACAACTCGTATTAAGTATCACAAAGTAGTACTGTTTAGCCCGCATGTGTACTCTCATCTCTCCCTGGTAATCCTTATCGCGGTGATGCCCGGGTCGAGTCACAAGCTGCCGTCAGTATGGAAAAGCTGCATGGTCTTTTCCAAACTCTTACAAGGAGTGACACATATTGAACCGTTTTAAGCATGCAGTGTGTATAGCACTGGGAGAGCACTGCTAATGCAGAAATGATCAATAGTGTTTTTTAGCATATGATGTATAGGCACAGAATCTATTAATCACCCACCTTTAAGTCCCTCCCACTGTCAGTCAAAATCTGTCCTCTGCAGCACTTACTACCGACCTCGGAACTTTGCCTCATCTACTACTGACCCTGTCCTCCACCCTGCCTTACAAACCAATGGCCTCTGTACACTGTCCTACAAACTGCTGACCCTATTCTCTGTCCTGCTTACCCCCTGTACACTGCCCCAGTGACCTCCCATCCTCTACCCCCCTGACATTTTTTACTGCACCTCCACATCAGATGAGCTAGATCCGGCCCTGGAGAGAAGAGTTTTGATTTAAAATCACCTAAACCGGCTGCATGGGCACTGACAGCTCATCACTGAGCTAAGGTAAGTACAGTGGGTACTGGGTGATGGGGGGAGGGGGGATTATGGTGTTATAGCTAACCTTTTCATTTTTTCTGAAAAGGTGAATCAACCCTTTAACTCTCTAGCATCTACCAAAACTGAGTGGACTGAACTTTAAAACCTTTCTATTGCCTTATGCCCAGGGAGCCCATCTAAGTGGCAAAGTTACATTTTATGAGTTTTCTTCACAATACTGTGATCATTTTTTGCATAGGCAAAATGTATTAGCTGCTGTCACACAAACACCATTAATCCAACGTTTTGAAACTTCAAGTTTGAAAAATTAGTTTGAGATTATCATACACATTCTTTTATATTTTATCACCCCCTTCATATTCTCCTACAGTTTATCATCCTCTTCACTAACATATCTTTAACTTTATTATTTCCATGACTGTGGTCAGTAGACATGTAATTTAGGATTTTCCTGCCTAGTGGAAATAGCAGAAAACTTAGAAGGAATGGAAAATATATGATGAAAAGCAAGATGGAAACATTTTATGCCTTCCATGTAAAAGTGGGATTTATATTATTTGGTATGTAACATTCCTATTACTCCATTCTGGGAACATTTGTGGATAATGTTAAAATCATACAAGCTCTCTATATAAGTCACAGTGGAGTTCCTGTTTTATCACATTATATTTTTATTGTTTTTTTTAGTACATTACAACATTGTTATACAGGTTATCAATATGTAGTACATACAGGTATGTTTAAAAATCAATGCCATAGGTTTTTTTAAATGTTTGATACTTTGATCCGTATTGTGTCAGTTCAAATCTACTGACCTTTTGTGTAAGAATATAAAATACTTATACTTATGATTAACAGTAAGGGTGTTCTGAATATTTTTCTCTTAGGTTTTTTTGAAGCACACAATAATGCACATCACCTGTATTAGTAACAATCTTTCCTAGTGCTAGCAAGTGCTTCACCACTTGTAGTTTAGGGGTATATTTATAATACAGAGAATCTGACATTCACCAAACACTCACTGCTGGTGAATTTTCCTAGGTCATGTGTATTAAATTATAGTGATTGATTCACCACCAGTAAATATATGGTTAAAGTCACATTCACTGCTTTATAAATATGACCCCTAGTCTGTTTAGACGTCTGTGCATTTTCATGACCTGCTGAATACCATTTCTAGTGAGATAAAATACGGCCAATGGTTCCTTTTGGAGATCATTAATATAGTACATGGACATTTACCCTAGGTTTACATCTCTGCCTTCTGTGCGGGCTGCGTTTGCGCGGGCACGGCAGCCCATTCAAATGAATGCGCTGGCGTGACTGCGTTTCTGAAAAAAAAGGTAACCATGCAATTTCGCTGTGGTTCCCGTACACGCACTGCGATTTATATGCGTGGGGGGAATTCAGAATGAATGGCATTCCCATGCGTTTCCACAGAGCGTTTTCACTGCGGGTGGTTGCGGCTGCGATTCACACACCCGTCCCTACACACATGCAGAGATGTGAACCTAGGGTAAGGCCTCATTTAGATGGGTGTACTGATTGGTACACCCATGCGAGAGGGCTGCCTTCACCCACCCAGGATGTACAGGTGTTCTATGCAGCCATGGGCAGGCAGCCTATTCAAATCAATGACAGCAGGAAAAATTTAAGCATGGTGCTAAAATGGCCAACAAGGTTGTGATCAAACAGGCAAAAAGGACAAGATTATCATAGATCATTAATATAGTACATGGGAATTTAGCCAGTAAAAAATAAAAACAAAACATGAATCCAAGTGGCCAAGTGATGAGTGTACTCAATCACTTATAGAAAATGGTGACCGATTCGTCCTGGTGGACGGGATACTTCCAAAGCTTTATAATCACAGTACACAAAAAAGTGGGGGAGGATGGGGCAAAGGAATGCCCATGGAAAGCAATAAGGAGGGTCAACAACGGTTTACCTTTTGAAAAAATAGAAAATAACTTTATTTTAATCTCAAAGTAGTTGGTAAAAATTGTCCAGCATGGTGGACAATAACATCAATTGTAGAGTATTTCCCCGAATAACTCCTAATATAAAACACACACAAATGCGATATTGACAATGTTGTCACATGTAACACACTGGTACTGAAAGTTTCATACATACATACCCATGCATACCCAGACCAATGGGCTTAAACAGAGCTGCTATAAATGAAAAGATATAACCAGGAAGCTGATCATAATTGATCTGTAAACATATAGCTTTTCTAAAACAGAATTGATATTGCTGCAAATGTTCATTGATTGAAAAGGTTCCTGGTAAGGGCAAAGGTTATTGATTAAGCCGAGTCCGTAGTGAAAAAAACACATTATTAGATCTTTACATTAAAAGTGGGATATTCTGTCACTTGAATCTTACATCAGTAATAAAATAATTCCTTGTGGCCTCAGGGAACGAGTAGTCCCGGCCATCCATTTACACACAGAGAGATTTCTTGAAAAATGGCAGCAACAATGCATTGATCATGGCCTGCAGATCATGAGACTCATTTTTGAGGAGGAGAAGGAACAATTACCAATACTACAAATCCAGATAACGGTAAGTAGTAGTAAACTTGAACCATTTATAGAAAATCCTGAATTTGACAGACTAAATGACCTCCTTAAAAAAGAAATAGATAAAACCAAAAAAAAACCTCAAACTAACAAAACAATCTAAATTTTTAAAGGGATCTTGACGACTGGGCCAGGGTAAAGATCTTTGATCTCGCCCCTAAGGGCAGTAGGAGTCAATCCCGGAGATGCAGAGTTCCCTCTAAAACAGACCCGAGAGGCAGTAATCAGTCATCAGGGAGTGAGGACGAATTTCACCATGCTGTCATTTTTTTAGAGAAGGAACACCTGGGTCAGGAGGAACTAGCACAGCCCAGGGGTATATTAAAAGGAGGCAAAGCAGATACAACAGAAGGAGGAAAGGAAAAAGGGAAATGGAAAGGAAGGAAGGAAGGGACCCCACTGAAAACATACCGGATGACTACCAGGAGGCAGAAGGACTCCCACTAAATACTGTTATGTCAACCACCACCCCCTCTGGAGATTTGAATGTTATCAACCTTTCCGAATTTAAGCTTGAGTGTAGACATTTTAAACTCCTCGGTAGGGACTATCCTTCTCTCCTATCTCAAGAATGGATCACTTTGAAATCTATAAGGATCTTTGCCTTTTCTTGAGAAAGGTCTACTTTAAACTGTTGTATTCAGGTAAATTACCTACCTACCAGAGCCCTTTCTTCCACATGTTTGCTGTGCCCCCCACATGGCTTCTCACAAACTGCAAATGGGACTTCTTATGGCTTTCTTTCAATAATGGCTTTCTTCTTGCCACTCTTCCATAAAGGCCAGATTTGTGGAGTGCACGACTAATAGTTGTTCTTTGGACAGATTCTACCACCTGAGCTGTGGATCTCTGCAGCTTCTCCAGAGTTATCATGGGGCTTTTGGCTGCTTCTCTGATTAATGCTCTCCTTTCCCAGCCAGTTAGTTTAGGTGGACGGCCATGTCTTAGCAGGTTTGCAGTTGTGCATTTTCTATTTTCGGATGATGGATCGAACAGTGCTCTGTGAGATGTTCAAAGCTTGGGATATTTTTTTAAAACCCAACCCTGCTTTAGGGCACTGGCAGCGACTGGGCGTTGGCGGTAAAGCGCCACTATCTTTAGCGTCGCTTTACCTTTGTTTTTGCGGTGCTTTTCGGCCGCTAGCACACTTTTAACCCCCGCATTGATGTCAATGGGCAGGGGCGCTTTAGGAGCAGTGTATACTACAGCGCCTCAAAGATGCTGCTTGCAGGACTTTTTTTAGCGCCCTGCCAGCGCACCGCTACAGTGTGAAAGCATTCGGGCTTTCACACTGGAGTGAGAGGCGAGGTGCTTTACAAGCGCTTTGCAGGTGCTATTTTTTTTTTTTTTTTTTTTGAAAAATCTTTATTTTAGTAACATTTTGGTACAAAAGACTGCACACATTATACAGATGTTACACAAAACATATGAAACTCATATGAAACATTTCAGGTACGGTCTAGAGCTGAAAAGTTAAGGTGAACCCAAGGTACCGGCGTGGTCAGGAGCTTCTAATAAGCTCCCGCGGCTAGGTGATCATGAGGCCTTAGACCGGTCAGATGTTGGCCTTGAACCTCCAGAAGAGGTATGTGGGTTTGAGCGGTCGCATGGGGGGACCATCCCCCAACAGCGATCCAGGCTGAGGGGGGCAATAGCCTCCTACAACCTCGCCTTTCTCGCTGTGTCTAGGAGGACCCATCCCCCCCTGCCCCGCCCAACAGGAAGCGGAGGAAGTATATCCCCGCCACCATGTGACGAGGCCGTTGTCTTATTGCCAATCATCTTCACCTTGAGTTTAAACAAACATAATATGTCTTAAATTAGAACCGCCTGGTATTAGAAACGTTGAGCAGTCTCTCAAACAAAAATATGGATAGTAGTAAAGAGTGGAAAAGAAGTAGGAGTGAAGGGGTAGTGGGTAGAAAAAAGGGGTTAGAGGGGGAGAGAGGTAGAGGGGAAAGGATATGGAGCATACCTCTTAGCCAAGAAGGTTCTTTTGGTCCGTGCCGGGCGAGTCCCCCAACCACACATCCTTATGACTGTTAAAGTTGAAGTATATCTTTCAGTGGGACTTTTTTACGTTATCTAAGCGGGATCGTAAGGAGGGTTCTGCTAATTCTAGTAAGGCTATGTCCAAGCTTGAAGACATATGATTTGGATCTAACACATAGTCTTTCCATGGGCCCCATATAATTTCAAAACGTTCCGTCCTTCCTTTACATGATGCTATCCAATGTTCTGCTTCCCTAATATCGTTCACTTTTTTTATCCAATCTTCTTTTGTAGGGACCCTAGTCTGTTTCCAATATATTGGAACCAGACGCCTAGCTGCGTTTAGTAGGTGTGGAAGTATACTCTTTTTATATCTACCAATCGGTATCAAAGGGACATGCAGGAGGAAATAGGCAGGAGACAGAGGAATATCCAGATCCAAAATTTCTTTTACACTGGATTTAATGTCTTCCCAGTATGATTTGATCAGGGGACACTCCCACCAAATGTGTAGGAGCGTACCTCTGTGGCCACATCCCCTCCAACACTGATCCGACACCGAAGGGTAGATACGAGCCAAATCTGCAGGTACTCTGTACCAGCGTGACAAAATCTTATAGTTTGTTTCTTGGGTTTTGGTTTCTATAGTGCTCGAGTGGGTGAGTTGGTATAGGTGCGTGAGTTGGGTCGTGGAAAAGTCTAACTCTAAATCCCTCTCCCATGCCCGTATGTAAGTCGTTTTAGGGTTGTCAGTTGTACCTAGTAAGCGATACATTTCCGAGATCAGGTGTGGGATCGGTTCTTCCTCAATAAAAAGTTGTTCAAATGGAGTAAGAGTGGAGATATCCCGTATGGAACGTCCATGGATTTCAAAAAAGTGATGGAGCTGCCTATATCTCCAAAAATTTATTTTGGGACCTCTATGTTCACGTCGTAGCGTTTCATAACTTATCAATTTGCCATCCTTCATTAATTTTCCGCAACTGGCGTTTCCATCGTCCACCCATGGGCCAAAAAAGGCCATTTGCTCGCCTGGTGGGAACCAGAGGAACCCTCCTAACGGAGCAAGCGGTGACATTGGTGGGGATAGTTTTAGAGCTATGTTCACTGTGTCCCAGATAGAAAGGACATGGATCGTCAGCGGGGAGGTAGTGTCTGACAGTCCGCGGTACTCACGTGGCAGCCAAGGCGCAAAGGCCAGGTTCCTGCCGGCTAACCATTTTTCCAGGGAGACCCATAATTTGGACTGGGTGTGAAATCGCCAGTTGAGGATCCTCTGGAGAGCGATGGCTCTATAGTATTTTAAAATGTCTGGGATCCCTAACCCCCCTGTTAGTTTTGAGCGTTTCATGACGTGCATAGCTATTCTAGGCTTCTTTGCGTCCCACACAAATCTTGTTAGTATGCTATTAATTTGGGAAAAGAAATTTTTGGGCAGATGAATTGGGATCATTTGTAGAAAAAAAAGTATTCGGGGTAGAACATTCATTTTTATAATGTTAATGCGGCCTATCCACGTAAACGCGGTCTTCGTCCAGGCGGACAGGTCTTTTTTAATTAAGTTAAGTAACGGTGGGAAATTTGCAGTATATAGTGTGTCAAAACTATCCGTTAACTGTATACCTAAGTATCGAAAGGAGGACTTGGCCCAGGTGAAGGGGAACGAAGCTTGTAAGCTGTTAGTCAATGTGGGGGTCAAGTTGATCGGCAAAATTTCAGACTTAGAGAAATTAATTTTGAAATTAGAAAGTGATCCAAATAATTTTAATTCTTTCATAAGGACTGGCAACGAGATCAGGGGTTCTGAGAGGTGGAACAATACATCGTCTGCGTATGCGGACAGTTTATGTTCATTACTTCCTACCTTTAGGCCCCTGATGTCAGTATTTGCTCTGACGGTACTTAGCAACGGTTCTAACACTAAAGCGAAGAGTAGAGGAGAAAGGGGGCACCCCTGTCTCGTGCCATTCCGAATTGCGAACTGGGGGGAGAGCACTCCGTTCACCTTGACCTGTGCACAGGGGGTAGAATATAGGGCTAAGATAGACGACATCATGCGCGTTTTCAGTCCCAAAGCCTCCAACACCGCTTTGAGGTATGACCAATCGACCCGGTCGAAGGCCTTTTCGGCGTCTGTGGAGAGGATGATGTAAGGTTTAGGGATAGGGTCTGAGCGGGCCCAATGGATAAGTTGTATTGCTCTTATTGAATTGTCTCTTGCCTCCCTTCCTTTAATGAACCCAGTTTGGTCCGGATGGATAATATGGGGCAGAAGACTCCCAAGTCTATCTGCTAAAACTTTTGCCAGAATCTTAATGTCAGTATTAAGGAGGGATATGGGACGGTAACTTTGGGGGAGCGTCGGGTCTTTACCATCCTTCGGCAACACAGTGATGTGCGCCAAAAGGGCTCCTGGAGGGATGGGTGACCCCTCTGCTGTGGAATTGAAGTAGGTGCACATGTAGGGTAATAGGAGAGGCATGAAAGTTTTATAATATGACCCAGTATATCCATCCGGCCCAGGGCTTTTTCCCGTAGGGAGGGACTTCACCACCAATTCAATCTCCCTAGAGGAAATTGGAAGTTCGAGGTCATTACATTGTTCTGCACTTAGGGGCGGGACGCCAGCCGAGGCTAAGTAATCTGTTATTGCAGTGGCCCTGGGTTTTTGAATATCTGGAGGGTATTCAGAGTTTAGGTTATATAAGCCCGAATAGTAATCTCGGAACCCCGAGGCAATTTTGGAGGACTGGATCAGAGTGTCTCCGGATGGAGAGCGAAGCTTTTGTACGTATGTTTGAGCCTGTTTCTTGCGGATAGCTCTCGCAAGCATACGGCCACACTTATTGCCATGCTCGTAATATTTGTGCGATAAGTGTCTGGCTTTCTTACGGGTCTGTCAGTCAAGCAAGCGTAGGAACAAGTCCCGCAATTCATTCCGCCTCTGTAGTGCCTCGGGGCTCCCATTCTGCTTATGTTTGAGTTCAGCTTCTTGTAGAGCTGCTAACACCTTGTCAAAATCTGCCTGAAGCATCTTTTTAAGTTTTGCTCCTAAAGATATGAACTCTCCCCTGATCACAGCTTTATGGCCTTCCCACACTATGCCCGCGCTAAGGTCATCCGTGACATTTTCTTTGAAGTAATTTGTGATAGTTTCTGACACTTTGGCTACTGCTGCTGTGTCATCTAGCAGATTGTCATTCAACCGCCATGTCCAGGCTCCACGGGAGCCTGTGGGGAGGGTGATGAGCACTCCCACTGGTGCATGATCAGATATAGTAATATTTCCAATAGAGGCTGATTGCACGAGCTCTAGTGTGGGCCGGTCCACGTAAATGTGGTCTATGCGAGTGTACACATCATGTACAGCAGAGTGGTAGCTAAAGTCTTTTTCCCTAGGGTGGAGAACTCTCCAACTATCCAATAATAGATGTGAATGTAGGGATTTCCTAAAGTGTTTCAAGAATGCATACGAGTGTGTTTGACTGGAGTTGGAGGTGTCCATTGAAGGGTCGGGGCTAACATTAAAGTCTCCTCCTATGATGACAAATCCCTCTTTGAATTCTGTCAGCATGTCAAGGGTGTTATCTATGAAAGTGATTTGGTCTGTATTTGGTGCATAAATTGAGGCAAAAGTAAACTTTTTCCCCGCTATACTACCTTTCAGGAAAATGTAACGGCCCAGTGGGTCTATTTTACTGTCTGAGAGTTGGAAGGGGCAGGTCCTATGAATTGCGATCGTACTGCCTTTAGATTTAGAGGAGGGGGAGGTACTATGGAACCATTGATTGAATATGTGGGTAGGAAGCCTAGGTATGGAGTGGTGGGTGAAGTGGGTTTCCTGTAGGAAAACCACTTGAGCTTTTAGCTTTTTAAGTTCCCACCAGAGTTTGTTTCTTTTCCCAGGGGAGCAGAGGCCTCTAATGTTATATGAAATTACCTTAATTGTAGACATTTTTACGTAGGTAGCAGGAAGGTCGTTGGATGGACAGACTCGCCCGACACAGAATCCAAAGCAGTGGGACGCTCCTAGGGAGAAAAGAGGGGGGTGGACAGACGGGGAGAGGTGAGAAAGACAGATGGTTAATGGAATATAAGACAAAAACTGATAAATTAACAACAACAATACAATACAGTAGAAACGAAGCCTGTAAACAAGACCTCGGTGTGTTAGGTGGGGGGTCTCCCCTCCTAAGAGGGAGGGCCCCAGACCCAGACCTAGTGTCCCGAAAAGGGACCATACCCTGTTGAGGGTGGCCTATGTGGGGAAACGTGAACCTGTATACAAAGGAGAGGGAGGGGACCCCATCTCCTATCACCGCGTCTGAAAAAAGGCTGGGGGAATAGGGAAGGGGGTGTATTCAGCTAGTGAGCTCATAGTCTACTATTTCTTTAAGTGGGACCAGAGTAGAATCAGATAAATGTGTATGAACATGGGAAAAAATGGGAACGGTGATAATAAAAGGAATAAGAAAATTCAAAAGTCAAAGAAAAAATTGTGTTTCTTGTGTCCCTCTTTTCTTCTCTTTTGTCTTCTCTATAACAGAATATGGGACCCATCACAAGCACGAATTGCCATGTTCAGTAAGGTGGATTGAGAGATAAAAGTAGGTCGCCTCTGGAGGGTATAAGCTCTAAGAAATGCAGGGACAAAGTCCGGCTAGGTAGAGCTCTTCAATCCCATTGTAGCTTGTGGGGGGAACACATATTAAAGGCATCTGGTGGTGCTTCTGAGTTGAAGGCTTGAGGTGGTATTGGTTTTTAAAAGGGGTTTGGAGGGGTCTCTGCGCCATTCAGGAGTCTTGGTTCGGGTGTTGCCTGTCTCTCCGTCTGTTTTTGCGTGTAACCGTCGACCAAGTTTGCGAGAGATGTTGCATTGGTGCATCAGATGGTCCTCTCCAATCTGGAAAATCAATAGGTCCCAAACCAAGAGTTGAGAGAAAGTGGGGTAGGTCATCTTTATTGCGTAAAGTGACTTGTCTGCCATCTTTGGTCACTTGCAGGTAAAAAGGGAAGCCCCAGCGATACGTTAGTCCTGCTTCCTGGATTGCCGTCAGAAGGGGGCGCAGAGCCCTGCGTTGCATTAATGTGCGCCTGGATATATCTTGGTAGAAAAATAAACGTGCTCCGTCGAAGTCATAAAAGGGCCTGTTGCGCATTTTCTGCATAATGCTGTCTTTAAGAGTGTATTTGTGGAGCTTGCAGATTATATCTCTGGGGTTTTCAGCATCTTGAGATGGAGGTCTTAAGGCTCTGTGTGCCCTATCTATTTCTATAGGTGCGGACGCTGGCAATCCCAGGATGTCTCTGAAAATGTCTGTTAGTGTGGGGATGATGTCTCTGGAGGTCGTGGCCTCTGGCAGACCTTTGATCCTGATATTAACCCTCCTACTGCGGTTTTCGACATCATCCAATTGACATAGCAATGTCTCAATTTGCAGTTCCTGCGTTTTGCACTTAGATTGCAGTAGAGCAATGGTGGGGAGAGCCTCCTCTAATTTCTCTTCCAGAGATTCCACCCTGTTTCCCAAGTGTGTGGTATCTGCTTTTAGCTGGGCTATATCTTCAGTGAATGCTTTCTCCACTCTAGATGTGAAGCGTTCTAGGTCTTCTCTGGTAGGGAGGGACATAATATGGCGTCTAATGTCTTCCTCACTTAAGTAGTCTGACACTTCAGAGCGACCATCTAGGGATACAGGGGACGTTGGGGGGACAGATTCACTCACCGAGCCTGGGGATGGAGCTTGTGAGGCTGGGGAAGCCGTTTCCTTTACTGTCCGGCTTGTAGCTGCAGCTGGCTGGGACGATTTGGCTGCTTTCTGTGTTTTCCCGGCCGGCGCCATCTTGGAAGCAGCGCGGCCTTGTCCTCGGGTCCCGGGAAAGTAGGATTCCAGCTGCCCCTGCCGGTATTTGTCTGTCCTTTGTGGTTCAGAAGACTGCTGAGCCCGTTGTGACATGTGGGGAGCCGTTAGACACCGGTATTCCCCGTTTTAGCTGTGATTTCTGCTGCGGTGAGACGGAGCTGAGGTGAAACACAGCCTCACTCCTCCATAGCCAGGACACGCCCCTTGCAGGTGCTATTTTTAGCCCTATAGTGCCTGTAAAGCGCCTCAGTGTGAAAGCAGCCTTAAAGTTCTCCACAACATTATCCCTGACCTGTCTGGTGTAATGCTGTTTGTTACTAAGGTTTTCTAACAAACCACTGAGGGCTTCACAGAACAGCTGTATTTATACTGAGGTTAAATTACACACAGGTAGACCCTATTTACTAATTAGGTGTCTTCTGAAGGCAATTGGTTCCACTTGATTTTAGTTAGGGGTATCAGAGTAAAGGGGGCTGAATACAAATGCACGCCACACTTTTCAGATATGTATTTGTAAAAAATGTTGAAAACCATTTATCATTTTCCTTCCAAGTCACAATTATGTGTCAATTTGTGTTAGTCTATCACATAAAATCCCATTAAAATATATTTACGATGGCAACCATGGGTGGATCATTTCCTCTCTCCACGCTTCGATCCCAGGCTCCTGGAACCTTAAGGTTGCGAGACCAATCTCCTGCTTTAGTTAATCCCTTGCCCTGATACGGAAATGACGGCCTCTCCCTCCTCCCTTGTCATCTCACCCCTATTTGCTGTTTTTCTTACACTCTTCCTTCTCTTTCTCTTTTTCTTTCTTCTTATCTTTTCCTTTGGATATCTTTCATCTCCCTCTTCAGAAGGAAGACATGTGGTCCATGCCTCTTGTGGTACTCCTCTGAGGCCCTTTCCACAATCAATAAGATAATAAGAATAAGGAAGGTCGTCTGGTCCAGGGGATTTACGTGAAGGTACGTGTTTGATAGTGTCACTTCGTCTTTGATAATGGGGGCGTTTAATGTTAATAAGTCTGTCTTGGCCAGCTTAGGTAGCTGTATATCTTCCGAAAAGGTCTCAAACATCCCTTGGTCAAATGGGGGATGGAGAGCAGGGGTTAAATAATTGTATAGTTTGTCATTAAAGTCACCAAAGACCCGGGTCATAGTCTGTGGGCATACCATCCAACTGTTTCAAGTGGTCAGGAATGGAATGAAAGGGTATAGGGTTGAGTCTGGGGACCAACATTCTATGAGGTTTATTGGAGAACTCATAACATTTCTGTTTCACCCAGAGAAGGGACTTGGCTGTACCTGACATGTCCAAAGATTTTATCTGATTTCTCAACGAGGTTACAGTCTTCAGTCAGGCCATTGTGGGAGAAAGAACCAGCAGAACCAGCGCTCAGCAGTTTGCAATTTAGCTAGTAAAGAGGACTTTAAAAAGGCTGTGTCTTTCTTCTTGCGAGAGCTCACAGAAATACATTGCCCTCCGAAAAAGGCCTTATGGGCGTCCCATAGAGTGGATGGACTGGACACAGAACCTGCCTTGAGTTGAAAGTATTCAGTTAGCGCAGAAAGAAGTTTTCCTTTGATTTCTGGGTGGTTCAATAAGGACTCGTGGGGTCTCCAATGGCATGTCTTGGAGAATACACTGGAGATGGAAAGGTCTAGGGTTAGGGGAGCGTGATCTGACCAGGTGATTGGGCCCAGATCAGAAGACACCGTGTTAAGCAAAAGGGGAGCTGTCACAAAAAATCTAATCTGGAGAATGTTTTGTGGGGGGGGGCGAGAACTGTCTGCTGGTGGGGTGTTTTATCCTCCAAGCGTCAAATAGATAGTGAGCCCACGTCAACTGATGGAATTGCATTGGGAGAGGTAGCTTAGTTTGGAATAGAGATCTGCTATCTCTGGTAGGAGAAAGGATAGCATTGAAATCACCACCTACAACCGTAAAGGGCCTGGAGAAATGTTGCAACAGATCGAATGTTTCCGTGAGAAGTTTAGGCTGACCTGAATTGGGTGCATAAACATTCATAAGGGTAAGAGGACTAGACATGAAAATACATTGCAATATTGTGTATCGACCATGTGGGTCAAAATGAGAGGACTGAATCTGGAGAGGACAGGAGCGTCTGACTAGCACTGCAACTCTGGCCTTGCCAGATGAGTCCGAAGCCATATATGAAACCGGGAAGTGTTTGGAAGCAAATTTTAAGCAACCCCCGGCACGGAAATGAGTCTCCTGAATCAAGATCACATCTGCGCCGGAGGTCCTGAATTCCTTCAAAGCTAGCCATCATTTCTTGATGGAGTTCAAACCCTTCACATTATAGGACAATATCTTCAGAGCCATAATTGGGCTAAGCTAGTAAGCCAGAGTACCCTTAGTGCAGTGGGTGATGCACCTATGATATGGGGACAGATCAATAACCTTATAATACAGTATACTGTAACCTGATAGGAAAAAGATACAGTATCTCACAAAAGTGAGTACACCCCTCACATTTTTCTAAATATTTTATTATATTTTTTTATGAGACAACAATTTTTTTCATGGGAAATTACACTTTGCTACAATGTAAAGTAGTGTGTGTACAGCTTGTATAACAGTGTAAATGTGCTGTCCCCTCAAAATAACTCAACGCCCAGCCATTAATGTCTAAACCGCTGGCAACAAAAGTGAGTACACCCCTAAGTGAAAATGTCCAAATTGGGTCCAATTAGCCATTTTTCCTTCTCGGTGTCATGTGACTCATTAGGGTTAAAAGGTCTCAGGTGTGAATGGGGAGCAGGTGTGTTAAATTTGGTGTTATTGCTCTCACTCTCTCATACTAGTCACTGGAAGCTCAACATGGCACTTAATGGCAAAGAACTCTCCGAGCATCTGAAAAAAATAATTGTTGCTTTACATACATTAGCTTGGTCCCCCACATAGACACCTAGATAGGTTAGAGTTTTTGTGGTCTTGCTCTTGTGCCCCTTTGCCTTCACCTGGTGTTCCCTATCCAGCCCACCCATGCCGGCCCCTGGTTCCCCTTTTCTCCCTTATGAGGATTAGGTCTTAAGTGGTCATACAGACGCCCAGGGCATGCTTTGTCATCCTAGTGCATGCCCACTCTACGCCTGGCTGCGCCTCGGGGACTCCCTAATCCTATGCATGGCATTTCTTGCCACCCTGGATTACACCCTCATTGGCGTTTGTTTTTCCATCCCTGCATCCTCTGGGCTGCTGTGGGGAAGCTGGGTCTATTCACGTTCGTCCCATGATATTCATGGATGGACTTGACTCCTCCCTCCCTCCCTCGCATAGCCCAATGGGTGATGTAGTTTGAGGGACTTCCCAGCATCTTGCACATGCGCATTGGAGTTTTCTCATCCACCTCGAGCCAGTGACGTCACACGCGGGCTCGTCAGAGGACAGATAAAACCGGCTTATCTGGCTGTTCATTTAGCCAAAACCGGAGGGTGACACTCTAACATGCGGCGCTTGTGAAACTGGTAAGCCGGGCCCCAGCCTGCTATGTCTTTACTGTTTCCATGATCTATTTACTCCCACTGTACAACTATCTCTATTTATTTTACCTCTATTGCCTTATGGTTGTTACCTATTTATACAACCAAGGATCGCTTTATTATTAGCGCCCCTTCTATCCAATCAATCTGGACTCATTGGAGACATTTTCTTTCTATTAACTCTTCAATAAACTTAGCTATCCCTGCTATTTTAGATCTTTCATAATTACATATCAGAATTTTTACATTTTGACAACAGTTGAGTTTTACATCTACGTTTCCCATACTATAATTCAGATTCTCCCTTTTGATGTCTTTTTCAGCTTGTCTCCTGCACTTAATTCCAAGCAGGTATTTTAAAGCTGCTTTTATGCCTTTCCATTATATGGATAAATAAGCATATATATCTTTCAGTAAGTATTTAATACATGAGACAATTGTCCTCTGTTGTTCTATACCTTTGTGAATCAGACATTCACCAATTCAGTTATTAATTCTACAATGATTTCCTGTTCCATAGTTTCATCCTTCTGTCCTCTATGGCCACATCTCTGACCGATTTCCTCAATTTGGGGTATTTGGGGTTATTGTTGAGTCCGGCCTGGTTTGTCTGCTGGTGGTAACTGTTGTTTGGGTGAGTGGCTTTACCTGTGGTGTTCTTACCTATCCTATTAATTTAATGTATTCATATAATCTATATGCTTGTTATAATAATTTTGTGTTTTTATTTTGTTTAGTGTTCTCAATTGATTTTGCACATCCCCTGAAGAAGCAAATAGTGAAACATGTTGGGCTAGTGTGCAATGTATTTTCTACCGATTTTGAATATATCATTCAATATGACCACCAATATTTGTCATTATTGTGAATATATATTTTGTATATTTTTTAAAAACTTTATAATAATAAAATGTATTGTTCTTTTTAACCCATGTAAATTTCTTGCATCTTAATTGGCACTGCAAAAATCCCCTCAACTTCCAGCTCTTTCTTATACATTTAGAAGAAATTAGTTAATGAGGACTAATTACAGCTAAAAACGGGTTAAATAATAACAACATATTTTAAAAAAATACTATGAAAAGAGGACAAACCTAAAAAAATCCATCCATTTTTATAATAAATCAGGCAGGCCCTTGTACTACATAGGTGTTGGTAGATCTAAAGGAGATTGCACAATTAGATTGTATAGTGTATGGTCAACTTTAACCGCTTCTCGACCGCTGCACAACGATATACATCGGCAGAATGGCATTGGTGGGGAAAAGGGCGTACAGGTACGTCCCGTTTAAGAAGCGGTGCTGCAGGCACATGCCCGCCGCGTTCTTCGTGACTGCCGGTCTTGCGAACTCGATGTCCGCCTGGTGCCCGCGATCGTGTCACAGAGAGGTAGAACGGGAAGATGCCTTTGTAAACAAGGCTTTTCGCCGTTCTGCCTTGTGACATGACAGAGATCACTGCTCCCTCTCATCGGGAGCAGTGATCGCTGGCATGTGTGTTGAAGCCCATCCCCCCACAGTTAGAATCACTCCCTAGGACACACTTAACCCCTTCATTGCCCCTAGTGGTTAAGCCCTTCATTGCCATTGTCATTTACACAGTAATCAGTGCATTTTTATAGCACTGATCGCTGTATAAATGACAATGGTCCCATAATGTCGCAGTCACAATAAAAATCGCAGATCGCCACCATTACTAATAAAAATGCCATAAAACTATCCCCTATTTTGTAGACGCTATAAATTTTGCTCAAACCATTCAATATACGCTTATTGCGTTTTTTTTTTTACCAAAAATATGTAGAAGAATACATATTGGCCTAAACTGAGGAAAAAAAGAGTTTTTTTTTATATATTTTTGGGGGATACTTATAGCAAAAAGTAAAAAATATTTCTTTTTTTCAAAATTGTCGCTATTTTTTTGTTTATAGTGCAAAAAAAAAAAAACACAGGGGTGATCAAATACCACCAAAAGAAAGCTCTTTTTGTGGGGAAAAAAGGACATCAGTTTTGTTTGGGTACTACGTCGCACGACAGCGCAATTGTCAGTTAAAGTGACGCAGTGCTGAATCGCAAAAAGTGCTCTGGTCAGGAAGGGGGCAAATCCTTACGGTGCTGAAGTGGTTAATGTTACATTTGAAATATGGGGAAAAAATCCTTTATGAATGCTTTCTGCTAGGAATGCACAAAGCATTAAATACTAAATACCGTATATACTCGAGTATAAGTCGAATTTTTCAGCACTTTTTTTGTGCTGAAAGTGCCCCCCTCGACTTATACTTGAGTCAAGCACTTTTCTGCAGCAAAAAATTTCATTTTCCGAACCAACTTTGGGGCCCCGTATCTCAGGGCCACTTGGTGCTAGGAACCCCAAATTTGGTGTGCAAACCCAGGGGTACCACAACATATCCAAAGATGAAGTTCCTAGCACTAAGTGGCCCCGAGATACGGGGCCCCAAAATCGGTTCGGAAAATGTCATTCTCTGCTGAAGAAAAGTGCTTGACATTTTCTGAACTGATTTTTGGGGCCCTGTATCTCGGGGCCACTTGGTGCTAGAAACCCTAGCTTTGGAAATTTTATGGTGCTACTTCCACTGGGTTTGCACACCAAATTTGGGGTTCCTAGCACTAAGTGGCCCCAAGATACGGGGCCCCAAATTCGGTCAACTGTGTCCATCTGCAGCAATGTCATTTCAGGACCCTTTGGGTTCAGAGACCCCAAATTTTGGCTGCAGTTAGGGGGCATCTAGGAACCCTTAACTACCGAGTTTGAAGTTCAGGGGACCTATGGCTGCAAATGGGCACAGTGAGCCATGCAAATGGGCACAGTGATGCTGCAAATGGGCATTGTTGACCCTCTTTTCCACTTACAGTAGCTGTGCATTTCTCATCCTCGTCTTATACTCGGGTCAATAAGTTTTTCCCAATTTTTTTGTAGTAAATTAGGGCCTCGACTTATACTCGGAACGACTTATACTCGAGTATATACGGTACGTGTTAAGGTATCTCATAAGCATTAAATTATTTAATAAATGTTCAACCTGTAGTAGTCCTTGATATAGATTTAAGGAGTTTATAAAGGTGTAGTCTGTTTTTGGGATTTAAAGAATACATTGCTTTCCAAAATCTTTGATTATTTCCAGCTTTGGTAAACCTTGCCAGCACTTGAGAATATTTCACTGGCAGAATGTTTTGTCTTGCGATTACCTCTTAAAACGTTAAGGTGTCCCAAGAAACATACGGTATGTACCATTGACATGCTCTTAACTTTATGAAATAAGCCATGGACAAGACAGCGGTCTAAAGGAATGTTTTAACTGTTCAGGGATCAGTGTCCTGTTCTTATTACTATATCTCTATATTATTCCAGTCCAGGCTTATCCCATAAATAACTGTGAAATGACACAAAACTAAAAAAAACTTTGGATGCAATTCAAAAACAGTTTACTTCTATGTTTAAAAAGAGGCAATCAGCCAAATAGGAAACATATTTGCATATTCACATTTGCCCAATAATATTTTTTCTATCAGCATAGCAGATTTATTACAAATCTGTGTTCCATGATTTAGAAATTATATTAATTTTAAAGCAGAAGTTTGAGTTAAAATTGCCTTCTCTTTCTTAGTGAATTTAGCCTTAGGCATGTTATTACATATTTTAGCTACACATTCATGAAAATGTCAATAATGAATCTAAACCACACTAGTATGTTATTTTGTATAATGCTGCTCTGAAAATGTACTTTTTTTTATTACTTATTATTATTTATTAGTACTTATGATCAAATTGGAAGTAGTTATGAGCACATATAAACTGTAGAAATGTTAAGAGAAATGTGTAAAATTGTGCAATTCTGTAATGGCATTGATTCCATTTGTAGAAAAATGCACATATTGAGTATCTAAGAATAAAAGAGACTCTACATCACAGGTGAAAACACTCCTATGTTGCTTTTTTGCCTTTCTAGCTTTCTCTGTGCCTGCCTGCCTGACCACACCTACCCAGGTCAACTGGCATTGTGACACAATTTCAGTACAGCATTGCAGTACCACAGAAGTCCCAATTTTCAAAGTGCCTACTACTACTACAATAATAATACTTTACACTCATTGCTGTTCAGTATCATATATACTTATCATTATCAAAATCATTCAACACTGGTGGACAGGGAAAGGGTGTGGCTTAGGCACTGTGTAAGGGAAAAGGTTGGGGTTGGCAAATATGCATCACAACAGAAAGGTTCATATTAGTACAGTTACAGTAATATGTGTATATACACAGAGTAGGAATGCACCGATACCATTTTTTTTACAATGAGTGCAAGTACCGATACTTTTTTTTTTCTTTTTTAGTACTCACTGATATTAATTACCGATACCTACTGCAACTGTTTTGTTTTAACTTCAGCTGTCAGCAATGGTACAAAGCATTGAAAAGTTATTTGTAAATTAAATAAATTGATTTTTTTTTGTAACCCCTTCCCGACACACCGATGTACGTAGGCAGAATGGCACGGCTGGGCAAATGGACTTACAGGTACGTCCATTTGAATTCCCCGCCATGCCATTGCGTGCGCGCCGGCCGGGAGCGCCGTGAGTCATGTCGCGTGTCCCGCAGACTCGATCGCCCCGGGGATACCCGCGATCACCTCACAAAGAGGACGAACGGGGAGATGCTGATGTAAACAGCATCTCCCCGTTCTGCCTAGTGACAAGTGTCATTGGGAGCAGTGATCAGAGTAAAGACACTGCCAGCCCATCCCCCTACAGTTAGTAATCACTCCCTTAGGACATACTTAACCCCTCCCTGCCCCCTAGTGGTTAACCCCTTCACTGCCAGTGTCATTTACACAGTAATCAGTGCATTTTTAATCGCACTGATCGCTGTATAAATGACAATGCTCCCAAAAATGTGTCAAAAATGTCCGACATGTCCGTCATAACGTCGCAGTCACAATAAAAATCGATGATCGCCGCCATTACTAGTAAAAAAAAAAATTATTGATAAAAATGCCATAAAACTATCCCCTATTTTGTAAACGCTATAACTTTTGCGCAAATCAATCAATAAACGCTTATTGGAAATTTTTTTTACCAAAAATATGTAGAAGAATACGATCGGCCTAAACTGAGGAAAAAAAATTGTTTTTTTTAGGGGGGATATTTATTATAGCAAAATGTAAAAAATAATGCGTTTTTTCACAATTGTCGCTCTTATTTTGTTTATAGCACAAAAAATAAAAATCGCAGAGGCGATCAAATACCATCAAAAGAAAGCTCTATTTGTTGGGAAAAAAGGACGTCAATTTTGTTTGGGAGACATGTCGCATGACCGCGCAATTGTCAGTTAAAGCGACGCAGTGCCGAATCGCAAAAAACGCTCTGGTCAGAAAGGGGGTAAAATCTTCCGGCGCTGAAGCGGTTAATTTAGCGCTTTTTCAATGTGAAATGTGTAAATATTTGTTAATATATATATATATGTGTGTAAAAATATTCACTAACAAAGCAAACAACAAAAAAAGTTGTTTATCGTTTATAAAATACACTTGAACAAAAGAAAAAAAACAGGAAAATAATAATTAAATGGAGGAGAATAGGGAGTTAATTAAGGCTGATTAGAGTAAATTAAAGGTTATTAAGGGGTTAAACAGAGGAGCATTTGTTCATCCCTTTGATCTGCAGATGAAGAAACAGTAATATAGAAAAAGAAACAATGTTTCTTTTTATTTTAGTGTTTCAGGGCTGAGCAATAATGAACATAGCTTTTTTTTTTTTTTTTGACAGCTCCAATTACCGGACTTCTTTAACACTGGGGAGACCCACTGACAGTTCGAAGAACCGAACCTGAAAGTATCAGTGCATTTGCACGAGTACCGATACTTGTGCAAATACTCTGTATCAATACCGATACTAGTATCGGTGCAACCCTAACACAGAGCATACATAATTGTTGTCACTAAGGCCACCCTACGCAAAGAACCAAACATGGGAGTAATAAAGAGATGTATCAACACTGTAAAGAGGATGAATATGCTTCTGATATTTGGCCACTTGATGCAGGTGGCTGGAAAGCTATGGAAGGTGTATTCAGGATGCCCATATCTTATAAAATGCATAGTAATTATCATTCTTGGAAAAATACCATTGTACAGCCTCCATTATTGGGTTGGCTCTATTAGTCTAGTCAGTACTGGAAGGTGAGAATTAGGCTTTAGCTGTTTTGGAGGTTGCTTTGCAGGTTTTATCGATTGAGATGTTATGAGCAGATAAACTGGCAGGTCATCTTTGAGGTGGGAATCAAATAAGTGGGATATTCGTGTCTGACAGCATTTCATAACTGGATAATTCTAGGGCATTACCAGAAATTTAAAAATGTACTCATGGTACATTATACAAACTAATTGTCATCAGAATCACATTGCAATGGTGTTCTCACTCTCAGTGTTGCCCATTGGTACAAACGCTGCTTGTGGTTACTTTCACAAACATTACAATTGCTAATGGCTATTATAGTGCTTATTACTATCTATCAGCATCACTTCCCACTCATCAGTGAACACAATCATAGACTCATGTTGTCATTATTAATAACCTTATAGACACAAAATGTGAAAGAGTGAGAGGTTCATGAATAACTAACAACAACAGAAATCCGTAAGTCTTATGGTTTACTGTTGACTAACAAATATAGATTGCATTGGTCTTTACTCAATAGAGTATTTACAGATATATATTTTTAGGCCATAGTAAATCACTTACACAGCCTTGCAGTTTCTTCAATTGAAATAAAAATATACTGTACAAAGATCACATACATCACTTTTGTTATCCAGCAAAAATGCTCACTACTCACCAGCCCGTATACCTAGTGTGCCAGACTGGTTAGTTCTGGGAAAGGTGGGTGGAAAATACCTTTTCAAAATAATTTACATAAACAAGTAACTGTTAACCCTTCTAGTGTTGAAACTGTATAATAACAGTTTCAGAACCATGGAAAGCAATTACCAGCAGATTTACCTATGGCATATAATCTGTGCCTGTGAAAAATGCAGACCATTATGTTTACTGATTCATATTTTCTGAGCCCAGTGTATTCTCAACCCTACCCACCGGAAAATGAGGAAGAGGCTTTACAGAACAAAATAAAATTAGAGAAATGCCTAAAGGTTAAATTCACCTTTTTAGGCAGAACTTTACTTTTCATAATAAATAAAAGCCTGTTAAAATGTCTTTTTTGCCCAAGCCATCTTAAAGAGGGAGTCCACCTAAAAAAAAAAAATATTAAAAGTCAGCAGCTACAAATACTGCAGCTGCTGACTTTTAATAAATGGGCACTTACCTGTCCCAGGGTCCAGAGATGTCGGCAGTCGAAGCCGATCAATCGCAAGGGTCTCGGCAGCCGCCGCCGCCATCCTCGGTAAGGGAATCAGGAAGTGAAGCATTGCGGCTTCAATTCTTGGTTCCCTACTGCGCATGCGCGAGTCACGCTGCCCATCCTAACTGGTCCCCGCTATCTCCTAGGACCTGTGTGTTTCCCAGGAGACATTGGGGAATGCGGGAAGGGGCGTGACTCCCGCGGGAGTCTATTCCCGGAAGTGGGTGCAAATACCTGTATTAGACAGGTATCTGCCCCCCTCCCCCCTGAAAGGTGCCAATTGTGGCACCGGAGGGGGGGAGGAATCGGATGAGCGGAAGTTCCACTTTTGGGTGGAACTCCGCTTTAATGTGCTTATCTCTCACACACCCAGTCCATGGCAGCTTTGAATCTGCACCTCTCTGTTCAAAATGTTAAATTCTGAGCCCTGACTTCCTGTAGCATCCTGTAACCATTCAAGAAACTAGATATCCCATCTGCCTTACCTCATCACAGAATAGGGCCTGTTTTACCTCCCTGAACCACACCTCCCTTATCACTATACCACCTGATTTTTATTTCCACCCACTTTCCTTCTTCCTTTAGGATAGTGTGATCTAGGGGTTGTCAGCTCTTGTGGTAGATGCAAAATTAAAAAAAAACAGAAAAACTGTGCTCTGAGGTTATAGAAAGCAGCTAGCACTCACTAGACAGACAGCGTAGACAGATAAAATTTAAACAATAGTGCAGCGCTCACGGTGTAAAAAATATTAACGTGAAATGAACAAATATGAAATCAAGGCCCAAATCAAATCAAATCGAATGGTAAAATCAGTGCTGTGATCAATACAACAAAAAATGATGAATGCATGAACATTCAATAACTTCAAAATAAAGTTCAATAGAAAATAGTCCACCAAGAAATTGAAAACCTTGAAGTGAAGATGAAGCTACCCATGTGAAAGCACAATAGGAAAAATGCTTGTCACTGGTTTGTGCAATCCACCACCATAGAGTAAAAATGGGCATGCTTACCAGAAAGTGTGGACTCATATACTGGTTTATAATGAGTCAAACAGGCATGTGTGAGGTAACGTCTCAACCTTATCCAGCTGTATTGGATGGATGGTCTATGGGTCTATCCATTTTTTTTTTTATGGTTGAACTAGATGGACTTGTGTCTTTTTTCAACCTGACTAACTATGTAACTATATAAGGACACCCCGTCACCGGAGTATGGAGAAGTTCCACCTTGAATGAATAGGCTCCCAATATACATCAAATGCAAGGCTGCTCCTAAACATATATGTAGGGAATAAATAGCTGCACATAGTGTAAAACTGTAAAAAACTAGTTTTATTGTAAAAACAGGTGTACACTTACACAAATCCACTTGAATAGTGCTAAAAAGTACAGATATAAATCAGGAAAGCATTGCAATGACTCCACAAGCGTCACCCAACATGTTTTGTTCTATTAGACATCATCTGGGGTGACTACTTGTGGTAGATGCATTTGCAAAGTGAGTCCATGTCAGAAAGGAACTATGTTTAAGGGCTCGGCAGCCCACTTTTATTAAACAGGAAAAAAGAAAGTCTTTACACAACCAGATTGCCAACACAGGAGTGCTTCTGCAGCAAACACAAAAATTAACAGAAAAATACCAAGCAGCCTAGCTCTTAAGGCTTACTCAGCCTCAGTTGGAGTACCTCCCTGCAGGGGCCTACTCCTGGCCTCCAAAGAGGGTTCTCCAACCCCCCTGGGTTTGCTCACTCTTTCAGAGACTTCCAGACTTCCTCCAGCCCCCTTGGACCTGCTAGCCCCCCGTAGCTTTCCAGCCTTCCAGACCCTCTCTGGGCAGAAGTCCCCCACACAAGGGATGCATTCTCTTATAGGAAAAGCCAGGTCTCCTGACAGGGCTCTGTCTTCAAGTGGCAGCAACTGCAGTGATGCTCATTGGGCTAATATAGACCCTGCCCACCTGTGCACTCACACAATTGGAGTCAAGCAAAGCCCAGACACAGGATTGAAGGTTCTTTCCTACCTAAGGCACTTCGGAACCTTCAAACTCCAGGCCCCAATACAGGGTTACAAAACCCGGAGAAAACTTTTCTCTGTTCACAATTAAAATGCCAGAGCCTCTCAAACTGCACCTTTTGAGAATCCCGTGTCCTTTTTATACCAATTTGCTAAACTCCTCCTGTGGCAGTCTCTTGCACTGTCATAGTGGCTATAAACTGTACAATCGCCTTTAGATCTGCCATCAACTATGTAGTGTAGGGCCTGTCCAATTTGATAGAAATCGAATGGAGTTTGTGGGTGGGTCCTCCTTTACCATAGCTTTGGTAAATCTAAAGGAACCTGTACAGAGGTTGTACAATCAGATTGCATAGTGTATGGTCAGCTTTATACAAGTACATGAGTAGGAGTGGGCAGAGATATTCGGCTGTCATTGTTCTTGTGTAAACTCACCAATGTTCACTTTCAGGTCCAAATAACATCTAGTGTAGTGGGAGCATACATTTTGTGGTGCGTTTTTCCCACAGCACACATAGGGCAGCTCATTGAATTCAATGGGCTGCCCCATGTGTAGTACGTTGTACATAGGGAGGTTGGAATTCAGAAAAAAAAGTGAACTTAGCCTTTAATGTGACCCTATCAAGGAGAGCTTCAAAATAATCTAAGGGCATTCTGTAAATGAGGATGTATGCTTACCTTTCCAATGCCCTGTGTCTTAAAACTCTGCTTTCCAGTGTCCAGTATCAGAAAGGTAACCGTACATGTGATTCATTACACTCCCTCCTACATTATTACATCATTTGTTTAGGCTTTATTTTAGTTTGTTTGAGCTCTTCATGGCAGGGCTTACTTTAGCTATGACTACACTGTTTTCTACTGTATAAAGTTCAGATACGTAGGCTTTCTCACTCAGTTCTGGTAATTGTGACAAACCCCAGTATTTTTACAAGAAGAGTATTGTTTTAAATGAATGAAGACAGGTAAATGCAAACAGTCTAATAGCAAGTATCTCAATAAACAGTAAGCAATACATTGTAGAAGTGGAAAAATCCATCAAATACATCATGGTGCAAGTTAAAAAAATAAACATTTCTTCTCACCCAAGAGAAAGTAGGTCTTGCCCTTCTTGTCAAACCAGTCCTAGGAAGGACTAGCAACCAAATTATTCTGTTTATTCATTGCAAATAATAAATACATACTTTGATGCTCTCCAGAGCTGTAGAATTTGTTCTTGTGCATAGTTAAGAGCAGTAGTGCAGTCAGTTTTATGAGGGCACTTTTTGGCAAGGTCTACTCTGGCAATTAAATGTTTTTGGTACCGAGAGAGTTAACTTTTTACCCATAGTCATATTAACAGCACATTGATTTCAGTTTGCTGCAGATGAGGTTACTGCCAACAAGCAATGAAATATCTAGTAGCAAAAAGTGTAGCCCTTGACTTAACCTTCTCATATGTAAAGAAGAGAATTTGGACCTGGCTTACAATTCACAATGGATATGCTACACTGCAGTCTGGGCAACAACCATTAGAACTGCTTGTTATGTATAGGTTGACATGTGGTATATCACTTAATGTTGATATATTTCTACTGATTTGACCCATATAGTTATACCAATTTCATTGATATAATGTATTTAACATAAGGCAGCTATACCACAATTCCTTTTAAAACCACATCAATGTTCAGTATGTTCTCAGCAACATTATATTTTGGCAAGGAATAAAACAGATATATGATTTGTTCTTTGCTTCTAACGTATTTTAGTCCTAACTCACCTTTGTGTTTTTGCAATGTTTTTGTTTGCTTGTTTGATTGAAACAGCTATATACAGTATCTCACAAAAGTGAGTACACTCCTCACATTTTTGTAAATATTTTATTACACCTTTTCATGTGACAACACTGAAGAAATGACACTTTGCTACAATGTAAAGTAGTGAGTGTACAGCTTGCATAACAGTGTAAACTTGCTGTCCCCTCAAAGTAACTCAAAACACAGCCATTAATATCTAAATCGCTGGCAACACAAGTGAGTACACCCCTCAGTGAAAATTTCCAAATGGGGCACAAGTAACAGTATTTTGTGTGGACCCCATTATTTCCAGTACTGTCTTAACCCTCTTGGACATGGAGTTCATCAGAGCTTCACAGGTTGCCACTGGAGTCCTCTTCCAATCCTCCATGACGACATCACGGAGCTGGTGGATGTTAGAGTCCTTACGCTCCTCCACCTTCCATTTGAGGATGCCCTACAGATGCTCAATAGGGTTTAGGTCTGTAGACATGCTTGGACAGTCCATCACCTTTACCCTCAGCTTCTTTAGCAAGGCAGTGGTCATCTTGGAGGTGTGTTTTGGGTCGTTATCATGTTGGAATACTGCCCTGCGGCCCAGTCTCCAAAGGGAGGGCTCATGCTCTGCTTCAGTATGTCACAGTACATGTTGGCATTCATGGTTCCCTCAATGAACTGTAGCTCCCAAGTGCCAACAGCACTTATGCAGCCCCAGACCATGACACTCCCACCACCTTGCTTGACTGTAGGCAAGACACATTTGTCTTTGTACTTCTCACCTGGTTGCTGCCACACACGCTTGACACCATCTGAACCAGATAAGTTTATCTTGGTCTCATCAGACCACAGGACATGGTTCCAGTAATCCATGACCTTAGTCTGCTTGTCTTCAGCAAACTGTTTTCGGGCTTTCTTGTGCATCATCTTTAGAAGAGGCTTCCTTCTGGGACGACAGCCATGCAGACCAATGTGATGAAGTATGCGGTGTATGGTCTGAGCACTGACAGGCTGACCCCCCATCCCTTCAACCTCTGCAGTAATGCTGGCAGCACTCATACTTCTATTTCCTAAACACAACCTCTGAATATTATGCTGAGCATGTGCTCTCAACCTCTTTGGTGAACCATGGCGAGGCCTGTTTTGAGTGGAACCTGTCCTGTTAAACCTTTGTATGGTCTTGGCCACCATTCTTCAGCTCAGTTTCAGGGTCTTGGCAATCTTCTTATAGCCTAGGTCATCTTTTTTGTAGAGCAACAATTGTTTTTTTCAGATCCTCAGAGAGTTCTTTGCCATTAAGTGCCATGTTGAGCTTCCAGTGTGAGAGAGTGAGAGCGATAACACCAAATTTAACACACCTGCTCCCCATTCACACTTGAGACCTTGTAGCACTAACGAGTCACATGACACTGGGGAGGGAAAATGGCTAATTGGGCCCAATTTGGACATTTTCACTTAGGGGTGTACTCACTTTTGTTGCCAGCGGCTTAGACATTAATGGGTGTGTGTTGAGTTATTTTGAGTGGACAGCAAATTTACACTGTTATACAAGCTGTTCACTCACTACTGTCACATGAAAAGGTTGTGTTGTCACATGAAAAGGTTTGATAAAATATTTACAAAAATGTGTAATCACTTTTGTGAGATACTGTATATTTATCAACTGCCTTTTATTAAATGATCTAGATCTTTTTATTGTGTCATTGCAATTTTTTATTTTCTATAAATGTAAACAAATACAGCACCCCAAGAATAAGTTATACTGTAGACTGGTTATAATCCTACTTTATCTCAGTCTAAACATAGTTGTAAAGTGTCCCTGTGCCATAAGACTGCTAAAAATGTACATTGTCTTGTTTTTCTAGCTCTAAGGAAAGGACTAGATGCTGACTATAAAATGCTTGACATATCTGGCTGCAGATGAACAGCTGGGAGCCAAGATACCTTTTGTAACCTCAACCGATGCATAAAATAACTTATTTAAGTATAAATTATATAGGAGTTTTGACTGATACCATGTGTAACCAGCAAATATGCACAGAAAATAAATGAATAGTGATGCAGTTGGTGAAACAGTATGTATATTTTACTTACTGTCTTATAACAAAACACTAAAGGAGACGCAACGAAACACTTAAAAAGAACATTCTGCCATATCAGTTAACTGTCTCTTTCCCAAATGTAGATTTATTTTTGAATCCTTATGAGCATATTTACTTTATATTTTCTTTTCTTTTTTCTTTTTTGGTTGTAATTTTGTAGATTCACCAATGCATGTGACTGTTTAACCCTGCATGTACTGATGTCTTATGTGTTTGCATATTAGTGCATTAAATGATTATACTCAGCTGGGGTTAATATACCCCTACATGTGGGACTACATAATTGTTTATTTATATTTCAAGCAAATGCAATGATGCCTTTTTTTCTGTCGGTTTCTTTCTTCCCCTCGGAAGTCTGGCAACTCTAATGCCGCTGCTCTTGGATCAGGGATTTTTCCTCAGATGTGCCTTCCTGGCAAGGGGGGAAGGAGGAGCCACTTTCCATCAGTTGGCTCCTCCCCCCCCACTTTTGTCTCCATTGGGCACCCGGGCTGGCCCCGGCTCCTACAGTGGGGATCGAAAGTTTGGGCACCCCAGGTAAAAATGTGTATTAATGTGCATAACGAAGCCAAGGAAAGATGGAAAAATCTCCAAATGGCATCAAATTACAGATTAGACATTCTTATAATATGTCAAAAAAAGTTAGATTTTATTTCCATCATTTACACTTTCAAAATTACAGAAAATAAAAAAATGGCGTCTGCAAAAGTTTGGGCACCTGCAGAGTTAAAGCGGTTGTATACCCGCTGTCATTTTTTTTTT
This sequence comes from Lithobates clamitans, assembly GCA_037952925.1. NCBI lineage: Eukaryota > Metazoa > Chordata > Amphibia > Anura > Ranidae > Lithobates > Lithobates clamitans. Next base: position 3,481,259 of record JBBGZY010000076.1, on the reverse strand, counting down.
TTTTTTACACCTGCAAGGGAAAAGGCATAATGAGCTAGTATGCACCGCATACTAGCTCATTATGAGATACTTACCTTAGAACGAGGCGCCGGCATCTCACCTGGTCCACGCCGAGGGAGCCGACATCTCCCCTCGGCGTGTCTTCCGGGTATCGCGGCTCCGGCGCTGTGAGTGGCCGGAGCCGCGATGTCGTCACTCCCGCGCATGCGCGCGGGAGACTTCTGCCCGGCATGCCGGGCTGTCAGCCGAGAGTCCCCTGTGCGCATGCGCCGCTGCAGTTAGCGGCTCATTGCGAGGGGAATATCTCCTAAACCTTACAGGTTTAGGAGATATTTTTTTTACCTACAGGTAAGCCTTATTATAGGCTTACCTGTAGGTAAAAGTTAAAAATATAGGTATACAACCACTTTAATATCTTGTACTGCCTCCTTTGGCAAGTATCACGGCTTTTAAATGCTTTTTGTAGCCAGCCAAGAGTCTTTCAATTCTTGTTTGAGGTATCTTTGCCCATTCTTCCTTACAAAAGTCTTCCAGTTCTTTGAGATTTCTGGGCTGTCTGTCACGCACTGCTCTTTTAAGGTCTATCCATAGATTTTCAATAATGTTGAGGTCAGGAGATTGTGAAGGCCATGGCAAAACCTTCAGTTTACACCTCTTGATGTAATCCCCCGTGGATTTTGAGGTGTGTTTAGGATCATTATCCATTTGTAGAAGCCATCCTCTCTTTAACTTAAGCTTTTTCACAGATGGCATCAAGTTACCATCCAAAATTTGCTGAAACTTTATTGAATCTATTTTTCCTTCTACTCTTGAAATGTTCCCTGTGCCACTGGCTGCAATACAACCCCAAAGCATGATTGATCTACCCCCATGCTTAACAGTTGGACAGAGGTTCTTTTCATTAAATTCTGTGCCCTTTCTTCTCCAAATGTACCTTTGCTCATTCCGGCCAAAAAGTTCTATTTTAACCTCATCGGTCCACAGTACTTGTTTCCAAAATGCCTCAGGCTTGTCTATATGTTCATTTGCAAAGTTCAAACGCTGATTTTTGTGGTGGGGACGTAGAAGAGGTTTTCTTCTGATGACTCTTCCATGAAGACCATATTTGTACAAGTATCTCTTTATAGTGGAATAGTGTACCACAACTCCAGTGTCTGCCAGATCTTTCTGGAGGGATCATGCAGTCAAATGTGGGTTTTGAATTGCTTTTCTCACAGTCCTGCGAGCTGTTCTGTCTGATATTTTTCTTGGTCTTCCAGATCTTGCTTTAACTTCCACTGTTCTTGATGACTGCCATTTCCTAATTACATTCCGAACAGAGGATATTGACATCTAAAAATGCTTTGCTATCTTCTTATAGCCTTCTCCAGCTTTGTGAGCGTCAACTATTTTCAGTTTCAGTTTTCTAGACAACTGCTTAGAACAGGGGTCTCAAACTGGCGGCCCTCCAGCTGTTGCAAAACTACAAGTCCCATGAGGCATTGCAAGGCTGACAGTTACAAGCATGACTCCCTCAGGCAGAGGCACAATGGGACTTGTAGTTCCGCAACAGCTGGAGGGCCACCAGTTTGAGACCCCTGGCTTAGAAGAACCCATGATGCTGATTGTTGGGGCAAGGTCAGATGAGTCTGGCCATTTAAAACCTTTGAGATTGACATCACCTGGTCTTCCCAGACGATGATTGAGAACAAGCCATGACACTGGCAGGTCTCAGCTTTGCAAAGGGGGCAGTGCATGCTATAAATTCTGCAGGGTACCCAAACTTTTGCAGATGCCATTTTTTTGTTTTCTGTAATTTTGAAAGTGTAAATGATGGAAATAATATCTAACTTTTTTGACATATTATAAGAATGTCTAATCTGTAATTTGATGCCATTTGGAGATTTTTCCATCTTTCCTTGGCTTCGTTATGCACATTAATACACATTTTTACCTGGGGTGCCCAAACTTTCGATCCCCACTGTACATTGGAGACCTTTTCCCCTTGCCGGCGGCATTCGGGAACATCCTCGGACGTCCCTTGTCACTGCGCATGCGTGGGGCCTCGCGTGTGCGACGTGACGCGGGTACGTCACGTAATTACGACGAGGATGACGTCATTTCGGGGCTGCCAGCCAGTCACGAACGCCGGGGAAGCCACACGAGGCTGCCTGAATGGCGGCCATGCCCTCCATGACGGCCTCTTAGGTCAGCTCTAGGGGAGGGGACACACACCTGTGATGGATTTTTCCCAATCGACACACTCCCACAACAGGTATATATACATATGAAAGACTTCGCACTTGTATAAATGAATGAATGAATGAATGATTTGTAAAGCGCTGCAAATGCGAACTGAATTGCCTCAAGGCGCTGATGCGTTGTGTTGTCAGCTTCATTAGAAGAAGTAAGTCTTGAGTTTTTTTCTGAATGCCAGATGGTTTTCTTCCATGCGGATGTGAGTCGGAAGATAGTTCCATAGCCGAGGTACCTGGACTGCAAATCTTCGTTCTCCCCTTGCTTTGTAGCGGTATTTGGGAACGAGGAGGAGGTTTTGGCTAGATGATCGCAGATTGCGATTCAGTGTGTAATGTTTTATTTTCTCTCTGAGGTATTGAGGGGCGTTTCCATGTATGCATTTGTGGGTGAGGCAGAGGGTCTTGAAAGTGATCCGATTCTTTACTGTTAGCCAATGTAGCCTCCTCAGCGATGGGGAGATGGACTCCCAGGGTTTTTTCCTGTTATTAGTCTTGCCGCCGCATTTTGAATGGCCTGTAGGCACGTAAGCTGATATTGGGGTAATCCTATGTAGAGTGAGTTTGCGTAGTCGAGACGGGAATTGATGATTGTAGTCTCTCTACTCGGCTGGTCAACCACTTTAGCAGCTCCTGCACTGTAAGTACACCTCCCAGCAATATGCCTCTGCACCATTCTAGCCCTATGCAACTATGTTTGGTTAATAAGATTTACTATGTATAATTTTCTACAATACTATTTTTTATTTATTTTTTACTTTTTATTTATATACATATATTTCAGACTTGTCAACTCGAATTGGAGATTTATCCACTGAGCTGACACAACTGGCGGCCAATTCCGGGCTAGGTCACAACTCAGTCTGATTATATAGGGCGATATGGTACAGCTCCATATTTGCTTTCACATATTTTGAGGTAAACATTTAAGTTCACCTTGTCACTTCTATGTTTGGTTCTAATATGGGCACTCTTTTTCTTATTCACACTTCTTGTCTTTGCACGGTTGGTGTTCATATCCTTTTTCACCAAGTGGGGGTCAATATACACTGCATGCAATTTTTTCACCTTCACAGCTCTGAGTACCCACAATTACCCACTCTTTCACCTGGTCCCCCCCCCCTTTTTTTCAATCTTACACCACGTTATTGTAATGACCGGCTGTATATTATTCTGATCTCTTAATTTAGTTTATTCTATTTAATCATTTTTAATGAATTTCTTTCATTCGCCTATCACTTTATTTTACATATGTATCTGTCTAATACTCTGAGGTTGCAAACCACGTATATGGTATACGTTGAGATTGGCACCTCTCATTTGATCTCCTTTTTGGAGTAATACTTTTCGATATAGTTGTTTTGATATATATCATGGGCAGTTTTTTTCTTAGTGTATTTCTGGGTTTTCACTACAGGTGTGGCCTGTTCCCCGACCGATCATCTGATCCGATGGGGGGGGCGACCTCTAGTGTGGCTTCTCGTAAGCCACATCGTCAGACTATGTCTCCGGTGCTGGTGGCCGTGTCGGTGGGTGTGCTTTGAGACCCCTTGGGGAGAGAGAATAGGCATCTATTTAAAAAAAGGGATCTCCAGTTAGGAGGCCTCTTGTTGCTGGACACACATTGTTGAGTAATTATATTGCATGCATGCACTATATATAATTCTTATTGTGCGCGATTATGTTCTTACATGTGTACTCTTATCATATATTTTCCAACAGACTGACCTCTGAAGAAGACCCTCAATATATGGGTTGAAACACGTCAGTTTTTATTTTCTGATGTCGACAACATTGTTTGATGTTGCTATGGAAATATGTCTATATAATGTGTGTCTGACTTTATAAGGTTTTGTAAAACATTTTCTACTGGAGCTCCTTTTTTAACCTTTATGTAATGCGATTTTTTGTACAATAAAACTTATTTTTTACATAATATTGATTTGATATTTGTATTCTGCTGCCTAAAAACCCCAAACCCGGGGAAATTTTCCTTCTTTTTTTAAGATACCTTTTGTAACCTCAACCGATGCATAAAATAACTTATTTAAGTATAAATTATATAGGAGTTTTGACTGATACCATATGTAACCACCAAATATGCACAGAAAAGAAATGAATAGTGATGCAGTTGGTGAAACAGTATGTATATTTTACTTACTGTCTCATAACAAAACACAAAAGGAGACGCAACGAAAAACTTAAAAAGAACATTCTGCCATATCAGTTAACTGTCTCTTTCCCAAATGTAGATTCATTTTTGAATGTACATAAAGGGGATTTGGCAGGTTTCCAGTTTTATGGTATTGAGAAACTCGATAAAGTGGATGTAAACTGCTCGTGTCTTTCTGCTGTTTGTTCCTCTGTTATCAGCATGTTAACTTCTGACAAGTTTTCAGAGACGGGAGATAAAACCAGCCTGAAATCCGTGTGGGGGGAGGTTGCTATAAATAGATTAGCAGAGAGATTGTCTTGTCACAGCACAGCTCTGAATGAATTTTTTCCTTCTTCTGCCTATGTGGAGGGGGGGTGTGCCTTTCCTCCAATCAGCTGTCACACAATGTATGCCAAGACTTTACTCCTACTGCTGAATGAGGAAGTAAAAATTCTAACACAATGTAGGAATTTATTGCAAGCTGAAGACAGCATATATGCATGTAAAACGTATGTAGGAGGATTTGTTTTATCCCTGTGTATCATCTGAGGCTGTTCACTTCACTGGGTATAGGAGAGGGTTTATTTCCACTTTAAGCCTATTAGAGATGGTAACTCCCACAGATGTCTCCTGGAATGGGAGGCTTGGTGTATCCATAGGTTGAATGCCAGGATAGCAAATGGGTTAAATCAGAGGTGGGATATTGGTCTATTTTTGAAATATGATGCTTTTTGTGACTATACTATTAATACTATTTTTATATAATTTATGATTACTGCCATCTCCCCTTCATCTGTATTTTGTTTTTAATATCTCTATTTTCTTTTGTTTTGTACTTGGATTGCCATTTATTTCATTTTCTTGATTGCTTTTTAACATACACCCATGCTTGACTCCATAGAGGAGAGGCAATACTTTTAAATACTTTTAAATAGAGGTAGCATTGTCCTTTCTAATTAGCTGTGAAGAAGTCTCTTATGGGCTGAAATGCATAAGCAGACTGCACTGATGGATGCTTTACCGTTTTCCTTGTCAAAAGAAGTTTATTGAGTATACAATATTATAAAGATACATAAAGTAAGTTTACAAGGATCTATAAAGTAAGCTCATTGTTTTACAGTAGGGTTTATATAGGTAAATATCATGAAATTTCAAATATTAAACATTGGGTTCACGTAAACCTAAATTAAAGATATATATCATTTCCTTAGTTACTTTTGTAGGTATTTAAATGATTTATACCTACTATACATATTGTTTACAGGTAGAGTGTATATAGGTCAAATAAATTCTGATAATGAGCTTTAATCGTAAGGTGGAGAAAAGGAAAGAGAAAGAAGAAAAAGGGTAGAAAGGCAGAGGTATGGTCCACAAGGTTGTCCCGCTCGTCAGTTTATTATTCTTTTTAGTTCTCTTTGAAGCCTTAGAATGGGTGTCTCTGTAAGTCATTTAATCTGTTACCATGGCAACAGGACAGAGTCATTAAAATTTGACAGGAACTGTTGTTTTATCCAAGGATGCCAAAGTTATTCAAATTTTGGAATTTGATTTTGATCGATGGCTACCATCTTAGCATGGGACATTGTATTATTCATTCTGTGAATTGTTTCTGCTAGTACCAATGTAGGAGATTTCTATGCCTTGGCCACTGTTTGTTTTGCAGCCGTTATTAGTTGGATCATAAGTTTGAATTGAGAGAGTGTTAACCATTCCGGTTTTAGATTAAGTAAATTTATATATGGATCTGGTTGTATTATTTTTTAAAATATTTTAGATGCAATCACGAAGACTTCCTTCCAGAAGGTTTGGATTACTGGGCACGTCCACCATATGTGTAAATGTGTGCCTATTTCTGGGCATCCTCGAAAACAAAGAGCTGAGGTATTAAGTGAATATTTTGCCACTCTAGCGGGTACAAGGTACCAGCGAGTTAGGACTTTATAATTTGCCTCCAGTGCTAAGATGTTGGGTGAAGATGACTTAGATGTGAGTCATATGTTAGACTAGTCCGTGTCTTCTAAAGTTCGTCCCAGGTCCTCCTCCCACCTCTGAACGTAAGAGGGTCTATTAAGATTTACTACTCCATATAATTGATTATAAAGTGATGAAATTGTACCTTTAGCAAATGGATCTTTTGTACAGATTGATTCAAAAATGGATAATTGGGATAATGGTGTATCCCCCTTTAGGAATGGTGTATAGAAATTTTTGATTTGGAGATATCTAAATATCTCAGAGTTTGGTAGATCATATTTTTCCCTAAGCGATGGGAATGAAATGAATGATTTAGATGCTATGAAGTCATTTAGTGTCTGAATGCCTGATGTTGTCCAAGCTTTAAAAGAATTTGGGTAGATCCATGCCGGATAAAAGGCCATATTTCTGATAAAAGAAAGGAGAGGATTGTGTGGAGATTGTAACTGATATTTGGTTTTTAGTTTATCCCAGAGAGATAAGAAGTGTTTAGTTATGGGATTATGAATTTTAAAGCGGTCTTTAGGATCAAGCCATAACAAGTTTGATATTAATAGAGGGTCATTTTCTGAAGCCTCTATAAATACCCATAATGGGATTTCCTGTTTCGCATGGTATTTGGACAGACTGGCCAAATGTGCTGCTCTGTAGTAGTTAGTAAAATTAGGGTATCCCAGGCCTCCTTTATTTTTGGGAAGATGTAGTGTGTGTATAGGTATACGTGGTTTAGAAGAGCCCCATATAAACAAAGTTGCTCTTTTTTGTACTATTCTCAAAAAATAGGAAGGAATTGGAATAGGGAGGACTCTGAATAGATAAAGCAATTTGGGTAGAATAGTCATTTTGATTGCATTAATCTTCCCTATCCAGGATAAAGGAAGTTGCGACCATTGTTTTATTAGATTTGTGATCTGTCTTAATACAGGAGGATAATTGGTTGAGAATAAGTCAGAATGAGATGCTGTTAAATGAATTCCAAGATATGGGATAGATTTTTCTGCCCATGTGAATGGGAGTGCTGCCCTAGCCAGGATCAATTCCATGTTTGTGAGCGAAATATTAAGCACTAGGCATTTCTTAGGATTAATCATAAGGCCGTATAGGGCTGCAAATCCATCAAGAGCTGGTATTAAGTTAGGACCAGAGACCTGTGGTGATGATAGAAAAAGTAATATATCGTCTGCAAATATACATAATTTGTGTGTAATACCTCCTACTTCAATGCCAGTTATAGTTTGGTTTGTTCTGATGTATTGGGCCATGGGTTCGAGTATAAGGGCAAATAATAAGGGAGATAATGGGCAACCCTGTCGGGTACCTCTTTCGATATTAAAGGCATCAGATTTGTATCCAGCATATTTTATATAGGCTTTGGGTTTATTATATAATGCTTTGATCCATGTTAAAAAGTGGGGTCCAAAACCCCATTTTTGTAATGAATATTGCATATATTGCCAGGATACTGTGTCAAATGCCCTCTTAATATCGAGAGATAGAAAACATAAAGGGATTTTACGTTTTTTAGCAATATGTGCCAATAACACTGCCCTGCGTATATTATCGCCTGCCTGTCTATTTGGCATGAAGCCTACTTGATCTCTATGTATTAATTTTCCTATAATGCTATTGAGGCGTTTTGCTATTATTTTTGCTAATAATTTAATATCAAGGTTTAACAGAGAGATAGGCCGATAATTCACACAGGAAGTATCATCAGAAAGGGGTTTTGGGATCATACAAACAATTGCCATTAGTGTTTCTTGCCGAAAAGAATGTCCTTCTAGAAGTTTGTTAAAAGTTTCAGTGAGAATGGGAGAGAGTATTTCTGAGAATGTTTTATAGTATAAAGCCGAGTAGCTGTCTGGGCCTGGTCTTTTATTAAGTTTTAGGTCTTTTATGGCGTTAGCAACTTCATCTATAGTTATAGGCTCATCCAAACTGCTTTTTTGATTTTGAGACAACTCAGGTAAGGTTATTTTTGAGAAGAAGGATTCAGCCTCTGTAGGATTAAATTCATTGTTTGTCTTGTATAAAGTTACGAGATGGGAGTGAAATTTATGGACTATTTTAACTGGATTACAAGTATAAACATTTTTTGATAATTTCAAACGTATTGGTTTGAAAGATTTGTTAGTTGAATTTAATGCCCGAGCCAAATATGTACCTGGTTTGTTTGTATTCATGTAGAAATTGTGTTTGGAGCGTATGAGGGATTTATCAACTGACTCAGTGAGAAATAGATCGTATTCCAATCTAGATTTTTCCAGATGAAATTTTGTACTCTGAGATGGATTATCTTGGAATGATATGTAGGCTGCATTAAAATTGAGTTCTAGTTTTTTTGCTAGATTTTTGCGTTCCCGTTTAAATAGTGCCATTTGTCTTTGTATTGTACCACGCAAGACAGGCTTATGAGCTTCCCACAGTGTTATTGGGGAAATGTCTGTTGTATTATTAATTGATATGTATTCCTTTAAAGCTTGTTCAATGGCCATCTGATGTAGTGGATGTTTGAGCATTATGTCAGGTAAGTGCCACGTTGGGTCATGCGCTTTTGGTATGGTTGAGGCTATAGTAGTGTATACAGCATTATGGTCAGACCACGGAATCGGAATTATATCTGATGCAATAATTTCTGGTATCATTCCTATTGTTAGAAAAATATGATCTATTCTGGTGAAGGTTTGATGAGGGTGCGAGAAATAAGTGAATTTCTTTTTCATTGGGTTACTTTCTCTCCACGAATCTACCAGATTGTATTTGGAAAGAAGTTGAGAAAAAGGTAATCTAGAGGTTATTTTGGATGGTGTAAAAGGTGATTTATCTAGAAATGGGAGGAGGACCTGGTTCGAATCCCCACACATTATCACTGTTCCTATTTTGTGTGTATTAATCACTTGTAATATATGTGAGAGGAATGGTGTAGGTTGTTTGTTAGGAGCTTAGTAGGAAATCACCGCCATTGCTGTATCCATTATATAACCCATGAGTATCAGGTATCTACCTTCTGGGTCTTTAATTTCTGATGATAAGGTGAATGGTGTGGATCGGGGAAATGCAATTAGAGTACCCCTTTGTTTGGTACAGGCAGAAGCCGTGTAAATTTGTTGATAAAAAGGAGAAATATATTTTGGAGTAGAATCGTTGGTGAAGTGTGTTTCTTGGAGGCATACTATGTGAGCCTTCTTGTTATGGAAAGTACGGAAGGCTTTGGTCCTTTTTTGAGGGACATTTATTCCCTGAACATTCAGGGAAAGTATATTTAGTGGTGCCATGGCAACAGATCAAATAGTTTTGACTTACTTTTTGTTATGCAGAGCTGACTGCGCAGATCAACCTGTGTGGACTGAAGAGATGAAAAGATACAAAAGAAACCAGTGAATTCTGGAGTAAAGAGTAAACAAAAAACATATGAGATTAGATGATACATTGTATAAATTATTTTTTGCAAGTAATCACAATTTACCCGTGAAAGAGAATAAATATCTCTCTCAGGGGAATAAGTGCCTTCGTCACACTCCCACATAATATGGTTGGGAGAATGAGGAGGGCTAATGGGGGTACACGGATCTTCCGCTTACAGGAGAGAAGTGCTATGTCAAAAGACATCAAAATGATGATTCATTAATTGCAGTGCAGAATATGTTTTTTGTTGAAATTATTTATTCCAGGGTGGATATGGTTAGTCTTGCCCTAGGCTAAATAATTCAGTTAGAAAGGTACTGTTAATAACTTTGGTATTGATGAAGATAGTTTGAATTATTTTGGGATTTTAACCCTTTTAGAGTAAACAATTACATATTTTATTCATATGTAACTGTTTAGATATGTTAACTCATAAAATTGAGGTTGTATTGCTTCAGATTAGAATAAACAAAAACATAGTTCTAGGAACTAGTTAGGTAATAATATATTTGTTTTAAGAAAAGAAAGAAAAAGCTTTCATTACTTCTAGATTATTGAACATATTTGTCCTAAAAAGTAATAAATCTATTGTTATTACCTGAAAATATATAACTGAACAAGAATTTCCTTATTTCACTTAGATATTCTAAGGCTATGTGAATCAGAAGTAATAAGAAATATAACTGGAATGTAACATGATCCCACACAGTGTGTGACTATCAGAATGCAGTTACATTCAGTTATAAATACATTTTTTTATAGAGAACCATCTCTTAGTATAATAAATGAAGAGATATCAGGAATTAGGATGTCAGTCCACTGAATCTTCTTGGTCCATGCATGATGTGGCATAACGGCCTCTTTTGTGAGAATGATGATTCCCATTTTGTTCTGAAATTTTCTGGGTGCTGCCTGAAGGTGAAGATGATGCCATTCTTCTGCGTGTGGGAGAGTTGCTGCTTGTGGGTTCTGTCAGATTTAATTTTAAAAGGGTTTGTTGTAGTTCATCTGCTGATCTGCTTCTGTAAATTGTACCTTGGTAGTTAAATCTGACTGAGAAGGGGAAGCCCCATTGATACATAATGTTGTGGCGTTGCAGTTCCATTAGTTGGGGTTTCATGGATCGTCTTTTAGTAATAGTAAGTTGGGATAGGTCAGCAAAAATTTGATAATTGTGTCCTTGAAAATTTCTCTTGCAGCAATTAGTATTTGTTCTTTCGTTCTGTAATAATGAAATTTTGTAATTATATCACGTGGGGGTCCATCTTTCTTTTTGGCTGTGAGGGCTCTGTGTACTCTGTCCAGTTCTAAACGTTCAATAGGGATATCTGGCTTTAGTTCTTGTAATAGAGCAGTAATAGTAGATTGCAGGTCTGTCACAGTTTCAGGTATTCCCCTTATGCGCAAGTTTGAACGTCTGGCTCTATTTTCGTAATCTTCGAGCTTAGTTTGAAGTATTAAATTCTCTTCTTTTAATTGTTCCAATTCTGTTATATTTTCTTGGGTTGTAATTTCAATTTCATACATTTTTATTTCTAAGGCTGCGGTGTGGTTTCCCAGCTCTCTTATTTCTTTGGTTAGGCTGTTTGTTATTTGGTCTGAGGTTTGTTTTAAAGCCTTATGAAGCATCTTTTCAAATTGTAATAATATTACTGAGGATGCTAAGGAGGCTTGTGGAGAAGTTTGTGAGAGGATTTGTTCTGTATCTGACTCAAATGGAGAGTCTTGCTGTGACATTTTCTGTCTGTGAGAGCGCCCTGATGCTTTATATTGTGAGGTGACTGGAGCTGCTTTAGTTGCAGTGAGTGCCTGTGAGCTCTTTGTGAGGTCATTTTTATTTCTGCCACGGCTTCCTCCCAGTATCATATTTCCTGCCCAAACTTTCACAGTTTGTTCCCTGGGGCAAAAAGGTTCAAATGGATACCTTTTGAGCCTGCAGGCTCCGCTTTGTCCTTCTCTTCTCTCCTCGGCGGTGCGGAGCTCTAACAATGCATGTCTGTTCCGCTAGACTCCGCCGCTTTACCGTTTTCAATAAAGTGTTCTGTACAGTCCCATGGTGGAGTACTGGCTTTTATCTTATATTTCATGCATATGACTTACAGGATCCTTACCTGCTGCACCAATCCTCCTCACTACTCCAACATACACCTGGGTAGAGTGTGGTGGTGAGTTGATTCTGTTTAGATTTCTTTTTGTGGCTTGGAGGAAACTGTCTGGAATGGCTTTAAGCTTTAATACATGGTAAACATATAACTTTTTATTTCAATATTTGTATTACATGATATGTTAATTTCCATACCATGAAAAAAAGTTACAAAAATTTTAATAATGCTCATATTTTTTTTTAAAACTTTATAATCTTTAAGACATTTTTCATTTATCATTAACATACAAACAACAATTTCCCACATCCCCCTCCCCTTTCCATTTTAAATATACATGTGCGAAGAAGGAAACAGAAGACATATTCTCATTAAACTTCTCAAGTTATTACTATGTAATTATCTCATCTTCTCGTTCTCCTTCTACTCTCCTCCTCGTTAACCACCTTTTTACTTTTGTCACTCCAACTATTTAATTATTATCTTAATCCTCTTATTGCACTCATTCTCCAATCTTCCCCAACATCTCTCACCTTCACTCTTCACCATACTCCAAAAGGCTAGAGAAATGGGAATTACTCTTTATAATGGAGTAAGGATTTTAATGTACCCAGATTTTTTCGCCAGAGCTGCAGAAACAGAGGGCCAAGTTCACAGAAGTAAAGCGTAAACTGCAACAACTTAAAGTCACATATGCCCTGTTATATCCCGCAAGATTGCGGCTAATAGCTTTGGGTGAGACTCAGTTATTTGACACCCCGGCTGGGGCGGCGGCATGGCTAGAAGATAACAAGACAAGACTGTAGGCAACTAAGAGTTCAAAATTAGTATGAAAAAGACTGCACAGCTGATCAATTAAAGTTTAGCTTTCACATATATTATGTAATGGAGTGGGGGTTAGCACGTATGACAAGGTAAACAAGGAGTGTGATGTTCCCCTATTTTGAAAGAATTTTTGTACACTTTTTTTTTTGGGAGGGGGGGGAAGGATTGTGCACTAAAGATTTGTGCACAAATCCCAAGAGGATAAGGGTAGGATTGGGGAGAGATGTGAATGGTATGAATGGTTTTTGAAGGTGTATATGAAGGAGAAGTGCACTTTATGTCTGGAATATCTTGCTATAAAAACATCACAGAAGAAAGATAAGAAAAATAGGTGTTGGATAAGAAAGAAATATTATGTATTTTTTGTAGGGTGTTATTTGTATAGTAAACAAATTCAAAAGAATGGAAATAGAAGGGACACAAATATTTTTGGGTAGATTGAATCACATTCAATTTGGTCACATTTAAATGGTTATTTTCATGCAGGTTAAAAAGTTAATCATATGCTCTTGAAATGTCTAGGAATGAGAGATCCAGCTAAAAGAACTGCAGTCTTCTCAACAGCAAATATTTTCACTAAAATGTCTACGTCCCTATTGGGACGGGGAGGTTTTCAAACTCAGTATCATTCAGTTCACACCTCCTATTCTAGGGGTGTGAGCATTTTGATTAGATCCTGGGTGATGTTCACCTGCAGGCAGATTAAGATTGATGAACTTGGCCACTATATTTTGCCGGTTATTGTAATGGGAGACTTCAACACAGTCATGGAACGAGAAGTTGATAGGTTCCCACCAGGGGCACAGATGGGTACCATACTCAGTAGTCCACTGTCTTTGTTTCTGGGGGAGGCTGGACTACTGGATATATGGAGATTACAGAATCTGAAAGGCCGGCAATACTCATGTTTTTCCAGAACACACTCTACACTCTCCAGAATCGATCTGGTATTGAGAAATGAGGAAGCATTACATACGATAAAGAATGCAAGTTTCATGCCAAGAGGCCTCTCGGACCACTTTTTTTGGGGAGGGGGAAATGGAGAAAGATCAATATCATCAACCCCCTCTAGAAAACCACCCAATTGCAATAGATCTAGAAAATCCAAAAGGAATTCACAAGGTAGTGGCTCCCAGGAAAAATCGCATAAAAAACGTATCACAGAACCATTGACACTACCAACATCCTGGAATGATACTCCTGCCCCTGCTAGTGCTCCCACCCCTCCTGTATGTTCTGACACGAACACATTGCTTCCCAGAATTTCATTATCAGGTACCAAGGCATTACCACTCAATGTCCCCTTGGATAATCGCAGTGGTGGGTCCACCCCAAATACCGAACCTCTATGATATACGGATCAGGTAAGGACCAAACATTCTTTACTTACCGATCATGCAATGGAGAACCTGAATGTTATTAATCTATCTTCCTACCCTCTATCGAGTTTACAAGTACAAGTTCTGACTAAGGGGTTAAGTTTTTGTCCTAATCAAGATTTAGATCAATTTGAGGTCATTAAAGACCTCCAACTTTTTGCCAGAAAACTCATACTGAAACAAATGTACACGAAAGAGATACCCACTAAACCAGACTTTGAACAATATGAGCTTGAGGCAATGGATACCCTTGTGGAGTCTTAGAGGAAAATGATACACCTGATCTGATTGATCGCAAAGACCTTGAGCAACTGCTCGGTCGGTTCGATCAATCAGACCTTCCCACCCCTCCACCGTGCATTCTAAAAAAGAAGTCTGACATGTTTCCCAACCTCAATACCAACCCAAATGTATCGGCATTTGTTAAACTTGCCAGCCGAGATATATGCAAAATCAAGTCACCAGACCCCAAAAATGACAACCTGACCAGGGCTGAGCGTGAAGTTCTCAGCTCACTCAAAGACCACCCCACAATAACTATCAAGCCCTCCGACAAAGAAGGTAATATTGTGGTGATGGACAATGAGCTCTATGTGGATATGTGTACCCGAATACTTAGCAACCAAGATTGGTATTGCAAAATACCGGCAACCAGAATTGAAAGATTCCACAAGGAGTTCTACAATCTGGTTGACCGTGCCTATAGTGAGAGAATTCTCAATAAGGCAGAATGGGACTTCATACGTACACAATACCCACGTACACCAACCTTCTATTCTCTGGCAAAGGTAAACAAAAGTATGTCCACCTGGGAGACCCATTATTTCAGGTAATGGCTCCCTAACTGAGAAACTCAGCAAATTTGTATATGATTACCTATGCCCTCATGTCCTCAGACTCCCAAGCTACATACGGGACACCCCGCACCTATTACAAAATATAGATGGCCTGTGCATTCCCCCTACATCTGTACTTGTGGCAGTGGAAGCCCTATACAGCTCGATACCACATGACAAAGGTCTCTCCTGTATGCAACTAATGCAATTAATCTCTCAGAATAGCAAATATGGCTAAAAGACCAACGAATTCCTGTTGGCTGCACTAGAATTTATTCTATCGCATAACTACTTCACGTTCAACAGTTCCCACTACCTCAAGGTACAGGGTGTTGCAAAGGGGACTTAATGTGCCCCGTCGTACGCCAATCTGTACCTGAGGGAGTGGGAACAGATGATACATCAATCTGCACTTCTTGCCCCATACATGGAGAACGTTGTCATGTGGTATCACTACATTGATGATGTTCTCCTAGTGTGGAATGTACCCACTGAGCAATTGCCAGTCTATTGGAACTATTGAACGTCAATGACTTCAACTTGTCATTTACCATGACCTGGGACAAGGAATCCATCACATTCCTTGATGTGACTATCTTCAAAGATAGTAACGGATCCCTAACCACAAGCCTATTTAGGAAATCTTCTGCAGGCAACTCAATACTCCATGCCAGCAGTTTCCACCCTCAACCTCTCATCGCTTCAATCCCCTACAGCCAGTACTTATGTACCAGGAGGAACTGTACTGATGATATAGCTTTCAAAAAAGAGACCAAGATTTTGACAACACATCTGCTGGCACGGGGTATTCTAACACCTGCCTCAAAACAGCCTATAAGAGGGTATATGCCAGAACTCGCAATGACATACTTTACAACCCTTCAACAAAAAAGCAAAAGTCTAAAACCATCTCTATTATAATGAAATTCTCTAACCAACCCTTTTATTGGTTCATTTGTACCCGCCACCTCGGCATTCACCTACAGGCGTGCTGATTCTCTTCGAGACCAGCTGGTCTGCAATGAATTCAAAGGGGGAGGCAAGCGTGATCCTTGCAAGAACAAAGGCACCTTTACATGCAGTGGCTGCAACTATTGCAGGTTTTTTAATACTTCAAAAAACATTACTCTGTCCAATGGAGAACTCTTTAAACCGAGGCATTACGCAAACTGTCAGACATGCGGTGTAGTCTACCTGCTTGTATGCGAATGCACAAGTTTCTATGTAGGAAAGACAATCCAGGAGTTCTGGCGCAGAGCCTACAGACACATTACATCAATGAGAACCTGCAACCAGAATTTACCACTTGGCGGACATGTCACCAGAGTGCACGAGGGCATATGCCCAAAATTCTACTTTCTAATTCTTGATCGCTTGCACACCGGCATGCGCGGAGGAGATATGAACAAAATATTTTTATAGCTCGAACAGAGGTGGATTTTTAGATTAAAAGCCACCCAATCCCCAGGACTGAATGGCTGTATATCCAACGATCTGCCCCCTAACAATCTCCATCTCTTTCTCTCTCTCTCCCTCTGATGAGCATGCCTTCACACACTCGCTCTTATCTCAGTACCACCCTGTACATTTTTATACTGGGTGAAATGTTGTGGTACTAACATTTCCATGTACTTACTGTATATATATTTATAGTATATAAATCCTTGATATAGTGCATGTATAGATTCACCATCATGCCCTGATAAATGCACCATCTTTTTTTTTATGTGTACATAAATCTCTAGTTCATGTTTATATCTATTTGCTGTTTGTTCTTTGTTGTTTTTAATTATGTCAGTCTCCTGACCTCTTGCCAACAGTGCCACATAACACTCTCTCCTGTCGCGCTGTGATCCGGATCTGGGCAGTCGGTCTGGCCAGGCTGCGGCCCCAGGATCTCCCCACTTGGCATAGGGGGGGCCGCCCTGTGCAACATCGTTGTCACAGGTGGCGTCCCACTAAGCGGAAGATCAGTGTCGGTTATCCAACCTGTTCTTCTGGGTTTTGCGGCGCTGGCCTCTAGCGCGGGTCCGGGGTCCCCGCCTCCGTGCATCTGGCATCATCACATCGGGCGTTGCGCGTCACGGCATCCAGAAGTGTCAGACACACGCCAGCCACGGTTACCATGAGGGCCGGGTCGCGTGCCAGAGACTCGGGGGGCATATACGGACACCGTTGGCCACTCCCACGACCACTCACGGGATTGGTCAAGCTATCCACTTCCGCACCATATTTAAATGGACCCCATACTCACCCACTTCCTGCTTCCTGTCCTCCATGCAACGGCCTCCCGACCACCAGCATTACATTTCTCCCAAGTCTACTACAGGTAAACTTTCACTTGATATGCGCCGGCGTCCTGTGTGTGCTGTTTTGCAGCCCCACACCTATTTCAGCATTTATCTCAGATATCCCCTCTGGACATTAAACATATCCATCTCTATTCCAGGTTGGACACCCCGGGCTATATTGGACCCCAGGGTAGGCTCCAAAATCAAGGCGCCTTTAGCACCCTCCTTTTGTACCCCCTGGTTGCAAGGCGGTTCAGCACACACCCCCCTACCAGGACTCCCCAGCAGGTATCAAAGCATTTCATATTGCATTTACCCCTCTGCTTTCCCGTCACTCCATGTGCCACATCACCCCCCTCTTTTCTTTTTCCCTCCCCTCTTTCTTTTCCCCACTTTTGCCCCCCCCCCTTCCTTTCTGTCTTTCTCTCTTTTTTCTTGTTCTTTTTCTCTCTACTCTCCCCCCATCCCCTTTTTTCCTAATTCTCATTACATCCTTTTATCCAGGATGTAATGAGAATACACACCAACAGGTATTTCTTCCTTTTCTACCCACTTATGTGTTGTACTTGCTTCCCTTGGGGCCACAGGCACCTCTGGCCTCTACATAGCCCAGTACAATTTTGTGTACCCTCTCTTCCCACAGGGATTGGTGTCCCACCTTCTGGATTAGTACCACACTGATAGGTGTCCCTGCGCCCTCTGTTGGGGAGCCCTCCCTGTGGTTTTCGCTGGGCCTGGCACGCATGGCCCGCCCACTTCGGATCAGACGCTGGTAGAGGAACAGTGGCTATCTGCTCCCTATAGGTTTCTTAAAGTGGATGCAGCAATATATGATGTCCCTAAGCAATACTATATGGTCAGTACCTACCTGAATATGTTCTAATTAGAATGCTATTATATATATGTTTATGTTAATCATTTTTTCTTTGCCGCTATACCTTTGGCTCATGACTGTTTTTTCAATTATAGACATGTTTTGTCGTGCTGGTCTCAATCATACATCCCTGAAGAAGAGTAAAACTACAGTATATGATTGTAACCTCATATACTGTATTGCATGCTCATTGTGGCACGCATCCTGTATTCTCTTTTGTATCTTCTATTTTGCATTGTAGATCTGTGTACATTTACATCCTTTGCTAATAAAACCTTATACTCATTATCACTACAGAGTAGCTTTTTCCCTTTAAAGTCCCATAAGAGGAACAAATTTCCCTGTGTACAGTGATGGAGGGAGGGCTTCCATCAACTATGATGGAATCTACAATAGTTGTGTTACATAAGGAAGGGAGAGATCCAGTTAATACATCTTCATATAGAACCATTTGCTTATTAAGCACAGATATAAAAATCTTGGCGAAAGTACTAGCCGCCAGGTTAAATAAAATTATCCAAAAACTCATTCACTCTGACCAGTTGGGGTTCATACTTGGAAGATCCACTAGCACAAATATAAGACAAGTATAATTGAATTTACAGGTCCTGATGGATGGGGAGGGTTCAAGAGCCATCTCGTCTCTTAATGCCGCCAAGGCTTTGATAGTTTGGAGTGGCAATATCTGTGGCGGGCCTTGGAGGGGTTTCAGTTTGACCCTGCCTTCGTCAGTTGGATTAAAATATTATATAAAATGCTGGAAGCAAGAGTGAAAGTGAATAATGAATATTCTGATAAATTTCGATTGTCGAGCGGAACGAGACAGGGGTGCCCCTTGTCGCCCCTGTTCTTCGCCCTCGCAATTGAACCCCTGGCAATAGCTATTAGGACCTCCCCAGAGCTGAGAGATTTTAGGAGGGGAGAGGGAGAAGAAAAGGTTCCATTATTTGCAGACGAATTATTATTTTTAGGAGATACCCAGATCTCCCTGTTGAAGGTAATGGAAATATTTAAAAACTTTGGCCAATTATCAGGACTCATTATGAATTGGGAAAAATCTGTATTGTTACCTGTAGATTCTCTTGAAAATGATTTGCCTGATGAGGTTGCCCAGATTAAAATAGTGGACAAAATAAAATATCTGGGAATAAATATTACGAGAGACCTCAAACAATATATTATACATAATATAGTCCTGCTCTTAGCTAAATTTAACCCTTTCACTGCCAGGTTCGTACACCGTATGGACCTACAGAAGTGCCTGCAGTTGGCCAGGTCAGTACGGCGTACGAACCTAATTTCTCCCCCTCCTATAAGCTTATGGTCACTTCAATGACTATAAGCTTATATCAGAATTGTTCAGCAGACTCTGCTGAACAATTCTATAACTCTGATGAGCGGATTACAACCAGCTGATCAGAGTTATTAACCCCTAATATGACCGCCCACCCACCTACGTCGCTGCCTCCCTGTCTCCTGCCTCTCCACCTTTCCATTTAAAACTGCCCCCACTCTCCTCTCCTATCCCCTTCAGCCCCCTTCTTCACGCCAGCATTGATTACCCCCCCTCCACCCGATCCAACCCCCCCCCGCAAACCAGCTCCCCGCAGCCACCATCATTACCCGGCACCCCTCCTCTTCCACTCCCGCTGACTTCAGGTGCTGCATGGGGCTTGGGGGGGTCCAGATGTGTCCCCCAGCCAGTCAGATCGCCCCCCAACTGCCCCCACACCCCCGATCTATGGCCACTCCGAGCACCATCTCTCAGGCTGAAGATCACGGCAGGGGGGAGCGGCATGGGTGGGGGTGAAGTTGGGGCTTGGGGGGCTTTAGTAAACATGTGTTTACTAAACTCCCCCTGTAGAAGAAAGGGCACATGCAGCGATCACTATTGATCGCTGCTATGTGCCCACTGACACTGACAGCTGATATATTGTAACTGCGTGTGTTACAATGTATCACACTGTCATTTTCTGAATGAATGGAATCTATATACAGATTCTCATTCATTCAAGTAAAGTGCTGCAGAGAAAAGGGACTATAAAAGATAATAACGAATGCGCAAAAACCACCATAGAGAATAAAATAGACAAGGAGCCGCTAACATAAATAGTATACTCACATAACCTTACTCAACAAATGATTAAAAATATGTAGCGCTACCTCAGTCCCAACGTGAAAAAATAATGAATACGTCCAAGGCTTAAATGAACACAAACAAGCAAGACTAAGTACAACAATGTGTACACATAAAGTGCAGAGTGAAACACAAAAAAGTAACCCAACCTCACATAACAAGTGTGTGGATAACACCAATTAAGGTGAAACATCCAACCTCCCGTGACACAGTATATAAATAAATCGTGAATAATGTCACATGATAATAACTGTGTCCAATCAATCAATATTGAGCATCTAACATAAACTAAACCACCAAAAAATCGAGAATAATAGCATTAATGTTCACAAATGTGCGATTCATAGATGCAATAGAACAATGAGACTTCCCACAATTTAACAAAGTGTAGTGTGCGTGATCAAACAAAATAACTGAAGAACCATATATTCACAGGTAAGCAATTCACAACTGCTACATCATTTGTAGAGAAAAGGGACTATATTCAGTCCCTTTCTCCGGCTCAAAAAAGATATGGGGGTCTGTTTAGACCTCTGAAATCTCACCAAAGATCCCCCCCCTCAAAAAAAAAAAAATGAAATTACTGTAAAAAAAATTGTAAAAATTAAAAAAAAAAAAACACAAATATAGTAAGACCCCTCCAGGTCCGCCTGCACTCACCTCTCCACGGTGATGACCCCCCGGTACTCACCCCTCCACGGATACCTCAGCTTCTCCTCCTGGCCAACCAAATCTGTCCTGATTGGCCAGGAGGAGAAGCTGATAGCTAATATTGTCACAATTTACAAGTGGGTGGGTTTGGGGTGCAATGCTATGCGCCCGAGCCTAAACTTTTTCAAGCCAATTAAAGCCTCAGACTCTAATCATGTGGCTTGAAAAAAAAAAACTCAATCAAACGTATGAGTCCGGCGCCCTGCAGGGGAGTGGCGCCCCAGCGCCCCAAATGGACTGGCTGCTCCTGGTAAGACTCCTTTCACATGGAGCCGACTCTGAAAAAGCAGATCTGCCTGCTCAGTGGGGGATCTGTCTGCTGATCCCCGCTGAGCAGGCGGATGACAGGTCCGTGTCCGCTCCGCTGATGCAGAGCGGACACGGACATAGCTTGCTATTCTCTATAGAACGGTCGGATGGAAACAGACTGCCTGTCCATTTACATCGAATGCCATCTGATTGGATCTGCTAGAAGCTAGATGGATGGGGAAAGGAATCCCCATCCGTCTGTTTTTAGTGGACTGGATCATATGCAGGCGTGTCTAAACGCACACATGTCCATTTACACCAGTCTCTCCATAGAGAACAATGGGTGGTCCAATTGGGCCTGCCTGAAAAACATGCAGACCCGATCGGTGTGCTTGTGTGAAAGGGGCCTAAGGCCTTGTTCACACAGGGCATACAGAGTGCACCTTTACAGGGATGCACGTGTGTTCCGTGCATTTCTGTGCAGTCAGTCCCATTAATGTCATTTGGGATGTAGCACCTGCACGAACAGATCAGTTGCTCCCAATGTTGCATCCATGTAGGTCCACATGCATGTCCCTGAGCTCACACTGTCTGCGTTCGGGGTCATGTACCCACACCCACACGAATGTCAGATTGGGAACAGCAGCTATGCCTGTGCAGCCGTTGCATCAGATAAATGGGACTGCCTGTACGGGGATGCACAGAAAACCTGTGCCTCCTTGTGCGGGTAAACATGGCCCCCCATGGGCATACACTTTAGTATGCCATATGTGAACGAGGCTTTAGTACTAATTTGACAGGCGTTTTGTAAGTTACATTGTGTTTATGTGTAATATTAATGATTTTAGTGTATTTTTAGTGAAAATATCGATATGATGAACATTTGCGCAATTATTGCAAGACCCAAAAAATCAGTAGCACTTTTTTTTATTCTACTGACCATGTGCTTTTAGAAAATGTCTAGTTTGAGGGGTCTTTTCAAATTCTGAAAGCTGTAAGTGAAAAATGAAAACCTCCAGATTTTTTGAGAAATTTTTGGGTACGTTCAATTTTCACCATTTTGCAAAAAGGTGTAATTTAAAATGTACAAATATTTGTTATTTATTAACTCCATACAGGTTAAGCTTTGCTATTTAGTAGGGATTTAACAGGAATTTTGTAAAAGTAGCTGTGTTTATCTGCTTTTAGTGTATTTTTTGCGAATATATTGGTTCGATAAACATTTGCGCAAATACCACAGGGTCCAAAAAATCTGTAGCACCTTCTTTTTTTTTCTAGAAATTATATGCTTTCAGAAAATATATAGTTAGAAAATCCTATTTTTCCCTTACAGCTTTCAGAATTTGTGAAAGCTGTAAGGGAAAAATAGGATTTTTATAACAGCTTACCTGTAAAATCCTTTACTCTTGAAGTACATCATGGGATACAGAGCCATAGTTATCACTATGTGGGTTATAGGCCACCTTCAGGTGCAGGGCACTGGTACACCCTAAACAGGAAGTTGCCTCCATATATAACCCCTCCCATACCGCCAGTACCTCAGTTTTGTAGCAAAGCATAACACGTGTATACTAGAAAGAGGGGCGGGACCTCTATGTCCCGTGATGTACTTCAAAAGAAAAGGATTTTACAGGTAAGCTGTTATAAAAATCCTATTTTCTTTAATCGTACATCACGGGACACAGAGCCATAGTAATCACTATGTGGGATGTCCCATAGCAATGCCAACTGAGGGGAGGGAGACACAACAGAATTGGGGCAACATGAGACTAGAGGAGTTATACTGCTGCCTGCAGCACACTACGCCCAAAGGCGATCTCCTCATGCCTTTTTACATCTACCTGATAGAATCTTGTAAATGTATGGATTGAAGACCAAATTGCGGCCTTGCAGATTTGAGCCATGGAGGCTTAATGATGCACTGCCCATGGAGCACAAACAGCCCTAGAGGAGTGCGTTTTGATTTGAGAGGGTGGAATCTACCTCTTTAAACCATAAGCTTGAACGATTACTTGTCAAATCCATTTAGAAATAGTAGATTTTAATACTGCCTGTCCTCTTTTAGGACCTTCAGGCAACATCCGTTTTTTGAATCTGATCAGTCGCCTTTAAGTAGACTTTGACTGCTTTCACTACATCAAGAGAATGTGGTGATTTTTCTTCCATAGAACAGGGTTCTGCAAAAAAAATGAAGGTAAAAAGTTAGGATGAGGACGCAATACTACCTTATCCTTATGAACAATAATAATATGGCTCTTTACAAAAAAGAGCAGCCAGATCTGATACCCTTCATACAGCAGATATGGTTACCAGAAAAAATAGTTTCCTTGTCAAAAAGGACCAAGGGAATATGTCCTATCGGCTCAAAAAAAGGCTGTTTTTGTAATGCCGACAAAACTAAATTCAAGTCCTAAGGGTTCAGGGGTGACCTAACCGGAGATTAAGCCGTGTTACCCCTGGGCCCTGAATAAAGTTACGAACCAAAGAATGCAAAGCAAGTGGTCATTGAAATAATACCGATAAGGCCAAGACCTGTCCTTAGAAAGTACTCAAGGCCAGCTTTATATCTCACCCCATCTGCAGAAAGTCAAGGATTCTACCTATGACCTATTTCCTGGGGTGCCAACCCCTGGTTTCACACCAGGAGACATATGCTTCCCAGACTCCATAATATATAGTTATGGAGGCCGGCTTCCTTGCATTAACCAAGGTAGATACCACTGAACCTGACAGCCCACGCTTCTTCAGAGTGTGGGCCTCAATAGCCAAACTGTTAAATTTAGCGCTTGTAAGGTAAAATGGAATACCGGACCTTTGCTCGAGAAGATCTGGACATGGTGGTAGGGTCCATGGGACCCCGACCGCCATCCTTATGATTTCTGCATACCAAGATCTTCTGAACCATGTCAAGGCCACAAGAATCACCAACTTCCCTTCCTGCTTGATCTTGTGAAGAAGTCGTGGATGCACGCAAAAAAGGAGGGAATGCATAAATCAGTAAAACTGATTCTATGGGAACACCAAAGCACCTGTTCCGCATGCTAGCAGATCCTTTGTTCTTAACATAAAGATGTCGATCTCTCTGTTGAACCTGGATGCAAACAGATCTACATCTGGGATCCCCCATCTGTGACCTATTGTCAGAAAGATATCGGGGTGAAGAAACCATAGCCCTTGCCTGCTCATCACAATCACTTGTAAACACAGAAGTCTGGTTTCTGTGTTTACAAGTGATTGCTCTGCACTCTGTATGTAATGCAATCCTGGTACTCAATGCCCCTTTAAGACCCTCCTACTGTTTTTGTGAAATTTGACTGAACACACCCACTATTTTATGTGATTTGGAGGGTGTGTGTAGGGGGAGGGGTTTTGTGGGGCCATGGTTAAGTTCCAGCACCTATTGTTTGAGAAAAAAAGCCCTGATTAAGAGTGAATAATGTTCATATTTTTAGCAGTCAGGGAAGCGATAGCAACAGCAAGGTCATGGAAATCATCAACCATCTCATTCTCATTGAGTGTGAAATTACCATGGACAATGGTAAATGAAAAATTATAAACTTTGATAAAAATACATTTATTTGAAAAAACATGGGACAAATGGATATGATACATCTCTGGTGATCAACAAACAATGAACAACGGTATTCTGTGCATTGAAAAGTGTCAGCTATCAGGAAGAATCCAAGGAACTGAAGACTATAGTAACAGTAAGGAAAAACATATGTACAAAGCAATGCAATTTGACTATTGTTAGTGATTGTGATTCTTATTTTAAAAATTGGAAAAAAGACAGAAAATAATACTATATCTTTTCTTTTTAAATAAAGAGTTATCATCTGAAGCGTTTTTTGTTTGGCGCAGTTATTATTATTACTTTATTATTAGTGTTCACTCTTGTTCCTTACATGTATAGTTAAGGAATACTGCAAGGCAGGGCTTTTTTTCAGCAAGAACATGGAGGAATGCAGATCCGGCACCTCCAGCCCTGAATGGGATGCTGGTTTGTGCTGAAGGATCTACTGATGCTGGCTGCTGGGAGATCTATTGTCGCTGGGGGATCCATTTTTGCGAAGGTCTATTGTTGCTGGGGAAGTCTGTTGTTGCTGTTGGGATCTGTTGTTGCTGGAGGGGTCTTATGTGGCCAGGGGGTCAATTGTTGCTGGTAGGGATCTACTGTTGAGGGAGGGGTCTATTGTTGCTGAATACTGGAGGGTATATTGATGCTGGCTGCTAGGAGATTTACTATATTATTGCTGGCGGGGATCTGTTGTTGATGGGGGTATTTTGTTGCAGGGGTTTTATTGTTGCCGGGGGGTCTATTGTTACTGAGGGGGTATTTTTTTATACGGAGGGGATCTATTTTATTGCTTTTCTTGTTATCATTAACAAAGTCCATACAGATCTATACACCACAAAGTGATACTTGGTTCTGTATTCTCTAAAAGGGGCAGAACTGGGAGGTGGGTAGTTGGTGGAACCAGGGGACGGTGCTCGGAGGTGGGTAGGGGGCAAAGACAAGGGTAACTGCTGCTAGGTGTTAGTGTAGGGGAAAGTTAGCTTGAGGAAGTAGAGAGAGAAAAGCAATAATGAGATAAAGGATTACTTTATAGAGGGAAAAGAAGGTAAGGAGAAAGTTAAAACAAAAGATGTGTAACTACTCCGAGTGACTAGTTTCATAGCTTTATAGGATTGTGGATAGAAATCAGGTTGGAGAAGGTTGTTTGACCAAGACATGAAGTGTTTTTTTTTGTTTTTTGTAAAAAAAAATGCCACAGTTACCAAATTTGTTGTACAGTATTTATCTTGTTTATTATAGAGGTGGGCTGTGACATTAGTTTAATATCCTAGATCCTCATGTGTACTTCCATGAGGGATTAGGTTGGAGGTAAGTGCATTTCTATGTGAGGGCTACTAAACATCTCACTCAGTGGCGGAATTACCAGGGTCGCAGCAGTCGCACTTGCGACGGGGCCCTGGCATTCCTTTACTGTGGGGCGGGCCAGCAGGGTTGCTATGCGCACAGCTCTGAGCACGGGATGAGAGAGGACACACAGCTGATCTGCTCCCCCTTCTCCCCCCTCCCCTGT